>PVHT021183699.1:20673447-20698431 GCA_004024745.2 Catagonus wagneri
GGGTTCCTTTTTCTCCACACCCTCTCCAGCACTTATTGTTTGTAGTCTTTTTGTTGATGGCCATTCTGGCTGGTGTAAGGTGGTACCTCATAGTGGTTTTGATTTGCATTTCTCTAATGAGGAGTGATGTTGAACATCTTTTCATGTGTTGATTTGCCATCTGCATGTCTTCTCTGGAGAACTGTCTGCCTAGATCCTCTGCCCATTTTTGGATGGGGTTGTTTGTTTCTTTGGGGTTGAGCTGTAGGAGCTGTTTGTAAATTTTGGAGATGAATCCCTTGTCAGTTGAATCATTTGCAAATATTTTCTCCCATTCTGTGGGTTGTCTTTTCATTTTGTTTAGGGTTTCCTTAGCTGTGCAGAAACTTTGAAGTTTAATGAAGTCCCATTTGTTTATTTCTCTTTTTATTGTCCTTACTCTGACACATGGATCTGAGAAGATGTTGCTGTCATTTATGTGAGAGAGTGTTTGGCCTATGTTTTCCTCTAAGAGTTTGATAGTATCTGGTCTTATATCTAGATCTTTAATCCATTTTGAGTTTATTTTTGTGCATGGTGTTAGGAAGTGTTCTAGTTTCATTTTTTAACATGTGGCTGTCCAGTTTTCCCAGCACCACTTATTGAAGAGGCTGTCTTTTGTCCAATGTATATTCTTGGCTCCTTTATCATAGATTAGTTGACTGTAGATGCGTGGATTTAATTCTGGGCTTTCTATCCTGTTCCACTGATCTATATTTCTGTCTTTGTGCCAGTACCATATGGTTTTGATGAGTGTAGCTTTGTAGTAGAGTCTGAAGTCAGGGAGCCTGATTCCTCCAGCTCCATTTTTCTTTTTCAGATGTCTTTGGCTATTCTGGGTTTTTTGTGTTTCCAGACAAACTTTAAACTATTTTGTTCTAGTTCTTTGAAAAATGTCCTTGGTACTTTGATAGGGATTGCTTTGAATGTGTAGATTGCCTTGGGTAATATAGTCATTTTGATAATATTGACTCTTCCAGTCCAAGAGCATGGTATGTCTTTCCACCTGTTTAAGTCATCCTTGATTTCTTTCATCAGCGCCTTATAATTTTCAGAGTACAGGTCTGTTGTCTCTTTAGGCAGGTTTATTCCTAAGTATTTGATTCTTTTTGATGTGATGGGAAATGGGATTGCTTCTCTAATTTCTCTTTGTGATCTTGCGTTGTTGGTATATAGAAATGCAGTTGATTTCTGTGTATTAATTTTGTATCCTGCAACTTTGCCAAATTCATTGATGAGTTCTAATAGTTTTCTGGTAGAGTCTTTAGGATTCTCTAGGTATAGTATCATGTCGTCTACACAAAGTGATAGTTTTCCTTCTTCCTTCCCAATTTGGATTCCTTTTATTTCTTTTTCTTCTCTGAGTGCTGTAGCTAGGACTTCCAGAACTATGTTGAATAGTAGTGGCGAGAGTGGACATCCCTGTCTTGTTCCTCATCTCACCGGGAATTCTTTCAGCTTTTCACCATTGAGAATGATGTGAGCTCTGGGTTTGTCATAGAGGGCCTTGATTATGTTGAGGTAGGTTCCCCCTATGCCCACTTTCTGAAGGGTTTTGATCAGAAATGGGTGTTGGATTTTGTCAAAGGCTTTTTCTGCATCCATGGAGAGGATCATATGGTTTTTATTCTTCAGTTTGTTAACGTGGTGTATCACACTGATTGACTTGTGGATATTGAAGAATCCTTGCATCCCTGGGATAAATCGCACTTGATCGTGGTGTACAATCCTTTGAATGTATTGTTGGATTCGGTTGGCTAGTATTTTGTTGAGAATTTTTGCATCTATGTTCATCAGTGAGATTGGCCTGTAATTTTCTTTTTTTGTGGTATCTTTGTCTGGTTTTGGTATCAGGGTGATGGTTGCCTCATAGAATGAGTTTGGGAGTGTCCCTTCTTCTGCAATTTTTCGGAAGATTCAGAAGGATAGGTGTTAGCTCTTCTCTAAATGTTTGATAGAATTCACCTGTGAAACCATCTGGTCCTGGACTTTTGTTTGCTGGAAGTTTTTGAATCACAGTTTCAATTTCAGAACTTGTGATTGGTCTATTCATATTTTCTATTTCATCTTGGTTTAGTCTTGGGAGATTGTACTTTTCTAAGAATGTGCCCATTTCTTCTAGGTTTTCCATTTTATTGCCAAAGAGTTGCATATAGTAGTCTCTTACAATCCTTTGTATTTCTGTGATGTCTGTTGTTACTTATCCTTTTTTATTTCTAATTTTATTGATTTGTGTCCTCTCTTTTTTTCTTGATAAGTCTGGCTAAGGGTTTATCAATTTTGTTGATCTTTTCAAAGAACCAGCTTATAGTTTCATTGATCTTTTCTATGGTTTTCTTTGTTTCTATTTCATTGATTTCTGCTCTGATGTTTATGGTTTCTTTTCTTCTGCTAACTTTAGGTCTTGTCAGTTCTTCCCTCTCTAGCTGCTTTAGATGTAAAGTTAGATTTTTTATTTGAGCTTTTTCTTGTTTCCTGAGGTAGGCTTGTATTGCCAAACTTTCCTCTTAGAACTGCTTTTGCTGCATCCCAGAGGTTTTGGGGTGTCGTGTCTTTGTTGTCATTTGCTTCTAGGTATTTTTTGATTTCCTCTTTGATTTCTTCAGTGATCCACTGGTTATTCAGTAGCATGTTGTTTAGTCTCCACGTATTTGTATTTTTGGCCATTTTTTTCTTGTTGTTGATTTCCAGTCGTATAGCATTGTGGTCAGAGAAGATGCTTGAAATGATTTCAAATTTCTTAAAGTTACTGAGGCTTGATTTGTAGCCCAGGATGTGATCCATCTTAGAGAATGTTCCGTGCGCACTTGAGAAGAATGTGTATTCTATTTCTTTTGGGTGGAATGTCCTATAAATATCTATTAAGTCCATCTGATCTAACGCTTCATTCAGGGCCTGTGTTTCCTTCTTGATTTTCTGCCTGGATGACCTGTCCATTGCTGTAAGTGGGGTGTTAAAGTCCCCCACTATGATGGTGTTATTGTTGATTTGTCCTTTTAAGGTTGTTAGCAGTTGCCTTATATATTGTGGTGATCCTATGTTGGGTGCATAGATATTTAAAATTGTTATATCTTCTCCTTGGATTGATCCTTTGATCATTATGTAGTGCCCTTCCTTGTCTCTTAAAGTGTTCTTCATTTTAATCTATCTTGTCTGATAGGGGTATTGCTCCTCCGGCTTTCTTTTGATGCCCGTTTGCATGGAATATTTTCTTCCATCCTCTCACTTTCAATTTGTATGTTCTCCAGAAGTGAATTGGGTCTCTTGAAGAGAGCATATATATGGGTCTTGTTTTTGTATCCATTTGGCTAGTTTCTGTCTTTTGGTTGGGGCATTCAGTCCATTAACATTTAAGGTAATTATTGATATGTATGTCCTTATTGCCATTTTATTAACTGTTTGGGGTTTTTGTTGCTCTTTTTTTCTTCCCTTATTCTCTTGTTGTCTCCTCTCACAAGATGGCTATCTTTAATGTTGTATTTGAGTTGATTTTTCTTATTTGCTTGTGTATCAATTGTAGATTTTTGGTTTGCGGTTATCCTGAAGTTTTGATATAGGAGTCTATATATAACTGAGATTGTATTAAGTTGTTGGTTTCTTAATTGCACGTGCTTCTCCAGTGACCTGCATTTGTGCTCTCTTCTCATGATTACTGATTTTGGTAGCATAATTGTGCATGTATGATTTAGTATCTTTACTGTATATATGCCTTTACTGGTGAGCCTTGTCATCTGTGGTGTTTTTGATTTTGGTTGTGGCCTTTTCTTTTCTGCCTAGAGAAGTTCCTTTAGGATTTGTTGTAAAGCTGGTTTAGTGTTGCAGAAATCTCTTAGCTTTTGCTTATCTGTAAAGGTTTTGATCTCTCCTTCAAATCTGAATGAGAGCCTTGCTGGATAAAGTAATCTTGGTTGGAAGTTTTTCCCTTTCATCACATTTCATCATGCCACTCCCTTCTGGCCTGTAGGGTTTCAGCTGAAAAATCTGCTGATAACCTTATTGGGGTTCCCTTGTGTGTCATTTGTTTCTTTTCCCTAGCTGCTTTCAAAATTTTCACTTTGTCTTTAATTTTGGTCATTTTGATTAATATGTGTCTGGGGGTGTTCCTCCTTGAGTTTATTTTATATGGTACTCGTTGCGCTTCCTGGATTTGAGTGAGTGGTTCCTTTCCCATATTAGGAAAGTTTTCGGCTATAATCTCCTCGAATATTTTTTCTGTCCCCTTCTCTCTCTCTTCTCCCTCTGGCACCCCTATAATACGGATGTTGGTGCATTTAACATTTTCCCAGAGTTCTCTGAGACTCTGCTCATTTCCTTTCAATCTTTTATCTCTTTTCTCTTCTGAGTTAGTGATTTCCACTAATCTGTCCTCCACCTCGCTGATTCATTCTTCTGCCTCCTGTATTCTACTGTTGGCTGCTTGTAATGAATTTTTTATTTCAGTTATTGTATTTTGCATCTCTTCTTGTTTAATTTTTACAGCTTGTGTTTCTTTGCTCAGTGTTTCCTGTAAATTATCAATCTTTGCCTCCACTCTATTTCCAATGCCTTGTATCATCTTCAGCATCAACAGTCTAAAGTCCCTTTCTGGGAGGCTGATATGATAATCTCCTCATCACTGAGCTGTTTTTCTGGGCTTTTCTCTTTCTCCCTTATCTGAGTTAGAGTTTTCTGTCTTTTCATTTTTGTAGGTTTTTGGTGTGGTGACCTTTGTGTTGACAATAGAGTTGTAGCCTCTCTTACTTATTAGTTCAGGTGTTTGCCTCCCCTGTGGCTAAAGTTGGTATGGAGGGGGCTTGCTGTAGGCTTCCTGATGGGAGGGAGTGATACCTGCTCACTGGTAGGTGGGGTTGATTCCTCTCCCTCTGATGGGTGGGGCTTTGTCCCTGGATGAGATTAGAGGCTGGCTGTGTGCCTGAGGGGTCTTTAGGTAGCTGTTTACTGATGGGTGGGGTTGAGATCCCACCTGGATTGTTGTTTGGCCTGGGGTTCCCGGCGCTGATGGGGGGACCAGATTTTTCCCAGAAATGGCCCCCTCCATAGAAATGCAGGCTGATGAATATCCCCGAGAGTTTCACCTCCATTGCCCTTCCCCCACAACAAGCCACATTCACCCCTATTTTCCCAGGAGATCCTCCAGTAATTGCAGGCAGGTTCCACCCAGATTCCTCTGCAGACTGCTTTGCCCTGGGACCCAGTGCACGTGAAAGTCTGTTTTTGCCTTTCAAGAGTGGGGTCTCTGTTTCCCCCAGTCCTGTGGGCTCCTGCACACAAGCCCCGCTGGCCTTCAATGCCAGATGCTCCGGGGGCTCTTTCTCCCTGTGCCCGATCCCCAGGCTTGGGGATTTGATGTGAGGCTCAGAACTCTCTGTCCTGTAGCTGAGTCTCTGTGATGCAGCTACTTTCCAGTCTGTGGGGCTTCCCGCCCGGGAGGTATGGGGTTGCTTCTATTGCATAATCGCCCCTCCTACCTCTTGATGTGGTCTCCGCTGTGTCTTCTGGAGCAGAGTATCTTTTTTGGAAGTTTCCAGTCCATTTGGTTGAAGGCTGATCGGCATTTGGTTGTAGTTTTGCTGTTATTTGGGAGAGAAGTTGAGCTCCAATCCTTCTATTCCGCCATCTTAATCCAATCTCTTTCATCTGTGTCAGTCAGTGACCATCTTTTTCTCTTCTCTATCACTCTAAGCACTTGCCACTGCTGTCCTTTTTCCCTGCTGGCTTCATCTCATGCTGGACATCATCCCTCTTCCATTGTGCCATCCCATTATTGTCACAGCTGGCTGTCTTTAACTTACATTTTAATCATTGCCGAGAACCTTTTAAATCTGAAGAGAGTGGAAGCTTCTGGCTGCTCGTGTCCCCTGGCTGTTTCCAGCCTCGAATCTTCGGGGAATACTGGCCCTGTGATCTGTGCTGAAGCGTGCCTCTGTCCCTGGGGCCACTCTCTTGCAGGCCGCTTTACTCCTGGAATCTTCCCCAACCAGATTCAGGTGCCTTCCCGGAGCCATAGGAAACTGACCTATGGATCTACAATGTCTACTGATTTCCGAGAGGCAGACCACTAGCCTCTCACAGAGGTGTCTCGCGCGAAACGAGACACCATCCCCCAGTGTGGCACACACTCTCGGCGCCATGCGGATCTTGCCATCATAGTAGGAGAAAACAAGGGAGCCTTCTGTGCCATTATGTTTTGTTCAAAGCTACTGTGAACAAAGATCTGCTTCCTTATTTAAATGAAACCTGCCAGTAATCCTTCAGGTCTTTTAAATATCCAATGTTGAAATTTCCTAGAATGTGTCGCAATTACTCAATAACATCAGCTTTTAGCTGTTCTTATGCATTCTATTGGAATCCCTTGAACCAAAACTTTCGGGACCCTACCACTTCTTTGTCTAATAGAATAAGGTAGAGGCAGAGAACCAGTTCTATCTGAGTGACTGCACACCCACATGCCTTGTCTCTTGTGATTGTCCTAACCTGCTTCTATGAGCTGTTTTATGTATGATGGAATACCAAAAAAAAAAAAAAGAAATTATTGAGCTATTATACAGAGAAGCCCTTTATTCACACTTACTAAAGTTATCCATCACAATTTGATACATCAGCCATCTATCAAAGAGCTTCCCATACCAGCAAACAAGAATAAGGTGGAGAAGTCGGTGGAAAATCACCCTACCCTGTTTCATACGCCAACACAACCCACCCTGTTTATTATAAAATAACTGAAGAACACATAATTTGGTTTAGCTTCAGATTGTGGTCATAACCAAGCTCCCTTATGACTTGTGATGGATTGCAAAAAAAATGGTGCACATTCCCATCTTTCTTTATCTCTATGCTATTTTTCCATGTCTGTGTAACTCCTCAAAAGATGAAGCGTCTTCTTCCACTATTGAAATCTGGCCTGGATCTGAGACTTGAATTGGCCCACAGAATGTGGTGATTTGAATGTTTTGCCTATTCTAAGTCTGGGCCAAGAAGCCTTGCATGCTTCTGATCACTCCCAGGGAATCCTGATGGGCAGCATGCTAATAAGGTTCAGATAGCCTGCAGGAATGTGCAATACCTTACGGATGAGATGAGCCATCCAAGTTGAGTCCCATCTCCACTTGACTAGTAGCTGTCTGTAAACTCATGAGTAAGCCCAGCTTTTGTTAGCTGAGCCAGGCTCAGATCAGCAGAATTACTCAGTCACCTCATACACATCAGAGCATTAATGAAGTGTTGTTATTCCCTTGTGGCTCAGTGAGTTAAGGAGCTGGCATTGTCACTGTTGTGGCTCTAGTTAAAGCTGTGGCTCAGGTTCAGTCACTGCCCTAGGAACTTCCACATGCCATGGACATGACAAAAAAAAGTTGTTTTGGGGTGAAGTCGGTATGTTTGGGATGGGTCTGTTATGCCGCAAAATCTGACACACGAGACAAGAACAACTTTTTAAAAATAGTTTGTTTTGTTTTGGTTTGGTTCGGTTTGGTGTTTTTGGCTGTACCTGAGCATGTGGAAGTTCCCAGGCCAGGTATAAAACTCTCACCACAGCAGTGACAACATTGGATCGTTAACACCTGAATCACCAGAGAACTCCTAAGAACCACTTTTATCTATTGACAGATACCTCCTTTCCTTCTCTCTCTGTCTCTGTGCACGTGCGCGCACACACACACACACACACACACACGATTATTTCTACGTGAGCTGCACCCAGAAACCCCACTGTGTGGTTCTCAAATGAATGGCAGCCCAGGTACCTTTCGGAGCTGCTGCTAACTATGAGCTTAGTTCTAGGAAGCTGACAAGCTTTTTTATATGTTTTATGGCCTACTCTCTGCTGCTGTAGTCATCCTTGTCATCAGAAAGCTACAGTGCATGGGTCCCCATCTTCAGTGTACATTTTCCTTTCAGAAAAAAAAAATGGATTGACTTCTACAGAATGGATCTGTTGATGTGAAGAAGAAAAAGAAGCCTGTAATTGAGATGATGCTGCCTGGACTCAGATTTTGTATCCACAGCCCTAATTAGCTCTTTTGGAGCAGACTGTTTGCAGTGAGCTCCAGAAAATTAAGTCTGATTTACTCGAAGCAAACAGGGTTCAGTTGTTAACCTTTCAGTCTCTAACAAGGCAGTCTTAAGGAGGAACAACAGTAAACAAGGAAGCTTGTCAGTAAGAATCAAGACCATGCCAGGATCCAATTTTATACCAAAAAACAAATCTCTGGAGAAAAGGAACTTTTCTGGCATGAAGTGACAGTGTCGAAGTGCTATAAAAGAGGATCATCCCAGTTCAAAGCTGATAAGTCAGTTTCGGAGTATCTAATATTGAGAGACAAATGGAGAGCCAACCACAGTCCTGTTCTGCTGCAAAAGGTAACAAACAAAGGGTAAATAGAACAATGTAACAACAGGATTTCGGACTTCATAGAAACATGAAGATGTTAGGTGTTCTGCTAGACTTGGAAGTTTTAAATGTAGCTTCAGACGTGACCTATGCCATTGATAAGACAGGTGATCAGAGCAAGGTGTGCGAGCTTGCACAGACACTTCTGCATTC
Source organism: Catagonus wagneri (assembly GCA_004024745.2). Lineage (NCBI taxonomy): Eukaryota > Metazoa > Chordata > Mammalia > Artiodactyla > Tayassuidae > Catagonus > Catagonus wagneri. The sequence continues at coordinate 20,682,008 of PVHT021183699.1, forward strand.
GGTGGTGGATTTCGGTGCTCTGCCTTAGATGGGAATCTGCAGATGATCCCTCTGCTGCTTGTGTTCTTCTAGCTGAGCCTTCCACTTTGTGTGTATGCTGCACTCCCTTATCTTTTTACCACGTTATCCTCTCTATTGGACTGTCTTTCCAAACTTTCATAGTCTGGCAAAATCCTGCTCATCTTTAAAGTCCTAATCAAATCATTCCTTCTCTAGAGAATGAATCCTTGCTTCATTTCTGTTTACCAGGCACATTTTATGTCTGGGATTCCCAGTAGACATCAAGCCACTAAAAGGCAACAATTAGGCCATTAATTCTGTAGCTTGAGCTCCAAGATCATAGCTGTTTGGAATAAATTAAGAGGAACATGTGCCACTTCTCTAAATCCCAGACTGTCAATATTTTTTGGTTGTTTGTTTTGTTTTGTTTTTCTTTTTCTCCATTAAGTAAATAGAGATAAAATTTGCACAGAGAACACAAAATTGCCAAAAAAGAACCAAAAATCTGTATTTGTTATCATAATTCCTGGGACAATCTTACATACAGGCTTTAAGTTCAGATTCTGCTTCTTGACTGATGGAGTAAGGTGGTATATTGATTGTGAAGATGGCTACAAGTTATTCTTGTCCTGTAGCAACATCCCTTTGCCATGTGATTTTTGTACTTCTCTTATAAGAGGTGAAGTCTGTTTCCCCATTTTCCGAACCCAGGTTAAGTTTGAAGCTTGCTCACCAATAAGACTCAGTGGAAGAACTTGAATTCTTGTGCTTACTCTCAGGAAGTTGCCAAGCTATTCTGTGAACTGTCTTGAGCTAGCCATCCAAAAGGCAAGGACCACATAGACCAGAAACAAGACATCTAGGCTAGAGCCACCTGAGTCTGGTCTGCAGGTCAGCCATGGAGATGACCTTGTAGCTGAACACAGGTGCATGATTAATGCAAATGAGACTGGAGAGCCCAACCCAAATTGCTTATCCACTGAGATGTCAACTAAATAAATGATTGTTGTTTTAAGTCACTATGTTTTGAGATGGTTTGTACTCAGGAAAAAATTAGCTGATATAAGTAGTCAAATATACAAATGTTGGTCTGTTCCTACATGAGATGGATTCTGGAGATTTTTTTTTGATTCTCAGACTGATCAAGTACTTCCTAGATCCTGAGCTTTATGAATTGTTCCCTCTTTCTTTTCTTTTGAAGAGAATATTTGGTTTGTTAAACCCCTGTGCTTTTTTGGTTTTCAGCCTTGATTTTTGTGTTCTCAACTGTGTTTTATTTTATTTTTTAAATTAATTAATTAATTTTACTTCTCAGGGACACACCTGCAGCATACGGAGTTTCCTCAGCTAGCAGTCCAACTGGCACTGTAGCTTCCGGCCTACACCACAGCCACAGCAATGCCAGATCCGAGCCCCATCTGCTGCCTACATGACAGCTCATAGCAGCACTGATCCTTAACCCACTGATTGAGGTCAGGGATCAAACCTGCGTCCTCATGGATCCTACTCAGGATTGTTAACTGCTGAGCCAGGAGGACACAGTGGGGAACTCCTTCTGTTGTGTTTGAAATTGTGTTTTTTCTTTCCTTGTACATTGTCATTGAGGGTTTCCAGATTATTAGAGTACAAGAGAAGGATAAATGAAAGCTGACTCTGCTGGGCCAAATAAACACAAGACCACCTTTCTCATTGCCAAATGTTTTATGCTAAAAAACAGAAAAGAAACCGAAGTAAAACAACAACAGTAACAAATTTCCCAATTCTTGGCTTTCTGTTGCATTGCAACTGTTATCCTGGCTGGATTTGTACATTTTGCCCTAGGAGGAGTTGGTAAAATATGTCTTATTCCAGGAAGGCAACGGGGTAAAAGATAAAATTCCTGCTTGTCACATTCTACCCTTAGTATAAAATTTGGAGTCATTAGAGGAGAGTGGTTTTCATTTAATATGTTTCCCCTTTCCTTGTCGCCCCCAATCCTAACCAGTAAGTAGGATTCCTTATTGAATCACTGAACTTTACACTCAGGGTTGTGCTTTTTCAGTATTAAGGTAAGCTGGTATGCTTTAGGTCCTACAAATCCATTTTTAAAAAGGAAAAATACATTATGTCCATCCACAAATATTTTAAATTTTGATAGTGACAATTTGTCCTCTAGGAAGTATCAAAAAGTACCTTTCTATGGATGAGTACTAATTTCCTCACTTTCTCTCTCTCTCTCTTTTTTTTTTTTTTTGTCTTTTTGCCTTTATGTAGGGCTGCACCCACTGCATAAGGAGGTTCCCATTCTAGGGGTCTAACAGGAGCTGTAGCTGCCGGCCTTCGCCACAGCCACAGCAACGCGGGATGTGAGCCGCATCTGCAACCTACACCAAAGCTCACAGCAACACCAGATCCTTAACCCACTGGGTGAGGCCAGGGATCGAACCCGCAACCTCATGGTTCCTAGTTGGATTCGTTAACCACTGAGCCATGAAGGGAACTCCCTTTTTCTCATTTTTATTGTGCTAAAATATATATAACATAAAACTTGCCATTTTAACCATTTTAAATGTACAGTTTAGTGGCGTAAATTACATTTACAATGTCATACCGCTATCACCATTATGTTTCCAAAATTTTTCAGCACCCTAAACAGAACCTCTGTAACTATTAAGCAATACTTCTCGTTCTCACATTACCCCAGCTCTTGACAACTTCTAGCCTACTTTCTCTCTGCATGAATTTACCCATTGTAGATATTTAATGCAAGTGAATCCTTCAGTATTTGTCCTGTGTCTGGCTTATTTCACTTAGCATAACTTTTCAGGTTTCTCTGATGTTATAGCATGTGTTCATTCCTTTTTATGGATATATAATATTGAAGGGCAAAAATTTGCAAACAGGGAGAAAAAAAAATTATAGGGGTTCCCTTGTCACACACTGGGATAAAGATCAGGCATTGTCACTGGCCTGGGAACATGGCTAAAAACCTTCCATTATATGTATGTATCATATTTTATTATCTGTTCATCTGTGATGGTCACCTGGGTTGTTTCACTTTTTGGCTATAGTGAATAGTGCTGCAATGAATATTTATATATATTTTGAATCACTTATTTCAATTCTTTGTTCCGTCTTTAGAAGAATAATTGCTTGGTTACATGGTAATTCTGTGTTTAGCTTTTTGAGGAATTGCCAAACTGTTTTCCACAGTAGCTATATCGTTTTACATTCCACCAGCAAAGGACAGGGTTTCAATTTCTCCACATTTAATTAACCAACATTTAATTTTCATATTTAAAACTGCAGTCATCCTAGTACTTTTGAAGTGGTGTCTTATGTTTTCCTTGCATTTCAAATTATTGATGCTTTTCAAAGAATCAGTTTTGGATTTTGTTAGTTGTCTCTACTGCTTTTTTAATTTTCTATTATTACTTTTTGTTCATTCTACTAACTTTGATTTTAGTTTGTGCTTCTTTTTCAATAACATATGGTCTATCCTTAATCGTGTTCTATGTGAACTTGAAAATGTATATTCTGCTATTGTTGAAGAGAGTGTTCTATATATGTTGATTAGGTCTAGTGGTTTATAATATGGTGTCAAGATTTCTATTTCCTATTGATTTCTTGTCCAGAACATCAACCCATTATTGAAAGTAAGGTTATCGAAATCTGCAAATATTACTTTAGAAATATCTCTTGTTAAATTCTATTTTAATTCTGTCAATATGTGCTTCATATATTTGGGGACTCAGTTGTTTGTAGCCTATATATGTTTATAATTATCATATCTTTTTTTTTTTTTTTTTGTCTTTTTACCTTATCTAGGGCTGCACACGTGGCATATGGAGGTTCCCAGGCTAGGGGTCTAACAAGAGCTGTAGCTGCCAGCCTTCGCCACAGCCACAGCAACGCGGGATCCGAGCCGCGTCTGCGACCTACACCACAGCTCACGGCAACGCTGGATCCTTAACCCACTGAGCTAGGCCAGGGATCGAACCCACAACCTCATGGTTCTTAGTAGGATTCGTTGACCACTGTGCCACGATGGGAACTCCAAATTATCATATCTTCTGGAAGAATGAATTGTTGAAGGCTGTAGTGATACATTTATTAACTGACTTTAGCAGACTATTTTGGAAAGACTGTATTCTTTGTCATTTGAGGTCACTGACATCTTTTAACTTTTGCTTATGTTTTGAGTGAGATTTCCTTGAATATCAGGAGCAAAACAAATAAAACACAAACAAAAGTTCTATTAGTCCATACTGCTAATCAAGAGGGTGAAAAATCTCATCTCATTATTTTCATTTTATTTGCTGGGACATTTGTGAGGTTGTATTTTTCTTCTTAAGGCACTTTGCTAGTGATTTAGGTTTTTTAATTTCTTACTCACTAATACTATTTCCTCAGATTGTTTTCATATGAGTTCTTTGTTACATACACTGCAATTATTTTTTCATACCTGCCAATTTTATCTTAATATTGTTTATGATGTCTGTATTGAAAAGATTTTGTGACTTTTATGAAATTAAACTTAACATTTTCCCCTAAAATCTTGCTTAATAAAGCCTGTCCCATAAATATTTTCCATAGTAAATATAATTTCTTGGAATTCCCTGATGGCCTAGCAGCTAAGGATCCAGAGTTGTCACTGCTGTGGCTCCAGTTTGATCCCTGGTCTGGGAACTTCTGCATGCCACAGGTGCAGCCCTAAATATGTAGGTAAATAGATGTTTTATGCATTAGCTTATTAAATAAATAGTTACTACTAAATATTTAAATAAATAAACTTTTATTAAAATATTTGATTATTTATGTATTTTATTCACATGTCATATTCTTGAGTTTATTTGAAATATGCTTCTAAATATTTTTTCATTTTCTCAGGCATTCCGTTGTTATTTATACTACAGCCTGCTTAGAGTGATCATGGTAATTATTGGTTAAGCTTATCTGTGTGACTCACCTGTGGCTGGTATTTGGAAAGAACATGTCTGTGTTCTTTCAGGATGTCACTACCAATGTTGGCACTTTTTGGCCTTTTCCACAGAAATATGCATATCACTGCCCTAAAGTTTCTGTCACAAAAGTAGGAAAGATGAGCTGGTATAAATTTATTTCCACAAAAGAAAAATCTCTTTGATAGTTATTCTCAGCATAACTTTTTCTTTCTTAAGAGTATCTTCGTAAGGGATCTTTTATGTCTGACTTGGAGAACCGCTAGAAATGCTCCTGGTCTTTACACCTGTCCTGTCCTTTCCTTTGTGCTCTTTGGTCTGTGGTCTTCTCTGCCAATCTGATTCTTTCTGCATTTTACTTTCATGGATTCTTCAACGCTTAATTTACTGAAGGGAGTCTTTATTGTTTACTGCTGATGTTACCATTTTGTTTTCTCTAATACAATTTTTTAATGTCCACTCTAGAGAAGTAAATGATATAGGCATATATTCTCTGACTAATATCCTAATATATATAATTTCCTATATATATTTTTATTTTTACCATTTATTTTTATAATAAGATTTGAGGTATTTGACGGGTTGCATTTAGAGGTGATAAAAAATACATAATAGAATGGAAGTAGGGAAATGAATAAGAAAAAAAGGGGGAGAAGCAAGGAAACAGTTTTTTTAATCTGTAGGAATTCAGACCTTTGGCAGGCTGAGGGAACTGACTTTTGATTTACTCAGAAGTAAATTGTTCAGGGTTAGTTTTTCATTGTCACTACAATCTGGTGTGTAGAAAGATGCTTAGCCAAATTTGCAGAAGATTATATACCTCCTTTGAGAATGGGAAAGTGGTGGGTCTCACTGTGGTTAGAACTTTATTCTAGGGAGTTCCCTTCGTGGCTCAGTGGTTAACGAATCCGACTAGGAACCATGAGATTGTAGGTTCGATCCCTGGCCTTGCTCAGTGGGTTAAGGATCCGGCGTTGCCGTGAGCTGTGGTGTAGGTTGCAGACGCGGCTCGGATCCCGCGTTGCTGTGGCTGTGGCAAAGGCTGGCAGCTACAGGTCCTGTTAGACCCCTAGCCTGGGAACCTACATATGCCACGGGTGTGGCTCCAGATAAAAAAAAAGGCAAAAAGACAAAAAAAAAAAAAAACTTTATTCTACAAGGATGGAATCATTGGCAACTGGGCATCTCAGAGAGGACTTAGGCATCACTGGAAGGTTCACTTCTATCAGAGAATGTACAGCAAGGCCTCCTCAGTGGAATGTTTCTGTATTCTTTGTGGGTCCCTTATAATACACAGCCTTAACTGTATCTGTGGGCATCTTTTGGTATTTCCATAACAATCTTATTATAAGACTACCTAAACCATTGGACATAAAACATTCTCTTCTTCACAGTACAGGAGATGAAAATATGAATCTTTTGTCCCCATTATTCAGAAACCTTGATCTCATGATAGAAATCTAAGATTGAAATAAACTGATAATTCAGAGTTTGACTCTTTCTGGAAGCAAAGTAAAATAAAAAGTCCTGATGTTTTAGAGACAAGTCCCAACCTTGCAGACATTCTTTGTAACTACTATAGTAGACACCTTGACATCTTCTCCTGTTTTAGCTCTGAATTACACTCTGATATTATGAAAGATTTATACCCTTAGTAGTCTCTATTGGTAGTTCTCCAGCCATATTCTCTGGATAACATTGATCTCCACACTAAATTAGATGTTCTGTAAGAGAAAGCCCCTGGCCAAACTTTCCCTTGATCGTTGTGGACAAGATTATACCTATGCCAGGCCTTGTGAATGACCAATAAGTAACCACTGGATTTTCTTTCCAGTAAATGGGCAATTGATTATGTCACCATTTGTGAGCATCAAGGTGACGTTCTCCAGCTGCCTTCCTCTACTCTAGGGCTTTTGACTTGACCTCTTATGAAGGTAACTAAACTCAGATGAGCAATAGCTCAAGAGGGTGGATAATATAGAAAAAACAAGGGATCTCGGATTCCCAGTACCCTCTTAATAAAGCATGACAAAATACAACCTTCAACCAGTGAGTTGAGAACCCTTGATCAGGAACTATCCATCCTAATTAAAGGTCTTTAGTTATCCCCTAACTCCTGGAAATTCAATTATTCTTTTGTTTATTCATCTATACAGGAGTGAAAGGAGATGCTAATGTTTCCTTTAATAGTGTTAAAAAGAGTTAAGAGAAAAATTAGAGGCTAAATAAAACTTCTGAAATGGCAAGTAATTCAGATGTAATTCCCGACATACTCATGTTCATTTAGCTGTGGCTCACCTGTTCTAATCTCCATCTGCTTTCAAGTATGGCTTGGTGTTTTTCAGGACTCAGTAGCTTTATGATTTATGATTTTTCCCATGTTCTGATCCACATCATATCCTTGAGTTACTTTTCAGCAAATGTCTTTTCTATTCTGTGCTTCAGTAAATCCCAGCACAGAATTGGGTTTACAATAGAAACGGCTTGAAAAAAGAAATGAGTCCAAAACTTGAATTAAATTTTCTCAGGTAAAAACAAGTTTTTTTCCCCCTCCCTAAAGAACTTCAATGAACAGGGGCCCACTCACAAGGCAAATAAGCTGGACTTGAAAATAATTGACCAAGTCATAAAATGAGGAACTGCCGAGACCCCAGAGGGAAATCAATCAAGGGCTATTGTGAGGTTGTGATGTGCTTACTTCTCCTGTGGGGTGTAAAGGGTATTTTCTGAATCATGGAGGGAGATCAATTTTTTTGTTCATCCCTTCCAGTGCCGATCCTTAGCAGAAGCGTCACTTCTTCGTGCTCCCTAAGCAGAATTGATCTTTCCATCATCCACATTTACCTGGAGCTTTGAACATCCTTTGTTTCTGCCTTCTTGAGATGCAAGGACATGTAGCACAAAGACTGTGGGCCTTGGATACAGAAAAAGGACTTCTAGTCCTGCTTCTGCTGTTAATTAATCACATAACTGAGGGCAAGTTGTCTAGGCTTCTTTGGTAGATTAGAGATAATGACAATGATCTCTTGGGATTTTTATTTTTTATTTTTATCTTGTTTATTTATTTTTTGCTATGCGTATGGCATGTGCAAGTTCCTGGGGCCACAGATCAAACCTGTGCCACAGTAGTAACACTGAAAGATCCTTAACTACTAGACTACCAGGGAACTCCTTTTTAGGATTGTTAGATGTACTGAATGTAAATTCCTCAGTGAAGTGTCTGACACCTGATTGGCATACAGTCAATAACAGAATGGCATGTCTGCCAGAGGATGAATAAGAGAGAAGTTGGATCACAGCTTCCAATCTTGTAGCCTAAAAGCTCTAACAAAATACATACCCTACTGCTGCATCAGCCACAATCAAACACAGGGAATAGCACAGCTTCACACAACAGTCTTTGAAAAGTGTAAGCCAGGAGTTCCCAATGTGGCTCAGTAGGTTAAGGACCCCAGGCAGTCTTCATGAGTATGCGGGTTTGATCTCTGGCCTTGATCAGTGAACTAAAAATCCGGCATTACTGCAAGCTGCAGTGTAGGTCACAGATGCAGCTCAGATCTGGTGTTGATGGGGCTGGGGTGTAGGCCGGCATTTGCAGCTCTGATTTGACCCCAGGCCCGGGAACTTCCCCATGCCCCAGGTGTGGCCTTAAAAAGGAAAAAAGAAATGTGCAAGCCAAAGAAAGAGGATTGCAAAAATACCCCAGTCTTGGAGATGTTCCTAAACTGTTTTCACCGCATAAGCATTGCAAAGGGAAAGGTAGGGAGGTGGGCCAAATCCTGAAAAATATTGCCCATAGGCTCTCAGTAAAAAAGAAATTTAAGTCAAGAGGTGGTCAAGAAGGTCAATGTTCTCACTCTAATAGCTCTGAGAATGTTAGTACAGCTATGTGGGAGGAAAAGAACTATAAAAGTAAGAATGGAGGACATTAAATTATTGTTATTTGCAGATGATTTGATTGTATGCTATTAGAACTCATGAGAATTGTCTGGAAAACTATTAGAAATAAAAAAGAGAATTCCAAAAATTCCCCGGTTACAAAATTTATGTAAAAATCATTAGTTTTCTTATATACGAACTATAAACAGAAAACTTAATGAAGGAAATATCCCATTTACAGTACCAAGTAAAACAGATTTAAAAAAAAAAAACTGGGAATGAGAAATTTTCAGGGTTTTTGTGAAGGAAACTTAAAACTCTTATGAGGATTATAAAAAAGTCTTAGAAAAATAGTCATAACTTTTTCTTAGATAAATAGTTTCAATATCATAAAGATGTTTTCTTCTAAAAGTAATCTGTGAAGCTTGTGTCATCCAAATTAGAATACCAATGAGATGTTATATGGGAAAACTTTGCAGAATGATATTTTCTGAGCAATACATGTACAAAATTGCTATGCTGATTTTGAAGAAAAAGAAAAAATAGTTTCAGTGAACAAAATCTAGAGTCTAGAAAATATTCAACCAAATATACATACACATGTTATATATAATAAAAATAATATTTTATTCAGTGGGTAAAGATGAATTAGCTAAAAAATAGTGTTGTGAGAATGGAATTATCTGTGGAGAAAATAAACCCGGATGGCTACTTCAGTGTTATTATGAATATGAGGTATACTAATTGTATAAGTGTAAAAGCTAAAACCTTAAAAATATGTTGAAACATGGGTGGTAAGAAAAAGTCACTGAATTTATAAAGGAATTACTAATAAAAATGGCTACTTAAAGTTAAAAACTAGATATGACAAAAACATGGTCATATTGGAAAATGAAAATACAGTGCACAAAGTATTTGCAATATGTCTAACAATCTTGTAAAAATTATTAAATTAAATAATTATAAAATATTATATAAATCCATGAAATAAGTTACTATTTTGAAGAAAATTAAACATACTACTAGTAAAAAATAATAATAATAATAACTAATAAAAAATGTCTCACTTGTATTAAGCAAATAAAATAAAATTAGCACTTACACTTATCTAATTGATAAAAGTGAACATAAATGATAATATTAATTCTAAGGAAGATCTTGGAATATAGGTTCTCTCATTTGATTGAAGTCCAAACTATACCATTTCAGAAGTGATTTGGTGATATCTAAAACAATTTTTTTTTTTTTTTCTGATGGCTGCACCTTCAGCATATGGAAGTTCCTGGGCTAGGGGCTGAATCAGAGCTGCCGCTGAGGCCTATGCCACAACATGGCAACACCAAATCTGAGTTGCATCTGCTACCTACACCACCGCTTGTTGCAATGCCAGATCCTTAACCCACTGTGTGAGGCCAGGGATCGAACCCGCATCCTCACAGAGATAACATCAGGTCCTTAACCTGCTGAGCCACAATGAGAACTCCTCTGAAACAATTTTAAATGTACACACTCTCTCACCCAGCAATTTCATTACCTGATCTTTGCCCCAGGGACATTATTTCTAAACTGCACCATGATATGGAATATAGTTTTTAACAGTTAAAAAAAAGCATAAATATAATCTGTGGGGTGTTGGTTAAGTAAATATATCCAAACTACAAAATTCTATACCATTTTCAAAAGGGTACTACAATGGTATCTAGTATTACTAATAGATTTTCAAACTATATCAATAAATGATTAAAGCAATGTGCAGATCAGTTGCATCGACTGATCCCATTTGTGTAGATAAATTCTGTGTGTGTGTGTATATTTCAGACTTTCATATTTAATTGGAAAAAGATTCAAGAAAATTTTAGAGCTCTTTGTTTACGTTTCAAATGTTAGGATTGGAGGAATGAGAAACTAACTTTCAAAAAATATTTAGATTTTATTTTTTTACAGTAGTTTTAGGTTCATAACAAATCTGACTGAAAAGTATAGAGATGCCCCATTTACCCCTCAGTACACATAATCTCCCCCACATCATTATCCCACATCAGAGTGATACATTTTTAACAACTGAGGAACCAATACTGACACATTATCAACCAACGTCCTTAGTTTCTATCAAGGTTCACTTTTAGTGTCTGGTGTTCTATGAATTTTATACAAACATACAATGACATGTGTCCACAATTACAGTGTCATATAGCAAATAGTCTCACTGCCGTGAAAATATCCCGTGCTCCACCTTTTCATACCATCCTTTCCCCAAACCCAAGGCAACTACAAATCTTTTTACTGTCGTCATAGTTTTACCTTTTCCAGAATGCCTTATGGGTATAAGCATATAGTGTGTACTCTCCTGAGATTGTTTTCTTTCTGTTCACATCTTTTGCTCATTTTAAAATCATGTCATTCATTTCCTTATTTTGGAGTTTTAAGAGTTCTTTGAATAGTTTGGCTAGTAGTCGTTTATCAGTATGTCTTTTGCAAATATTTTCGCCTAGTCTGTGGCTGGTCTTCTTATTCTTTTGACGGTATCTTTCATAGAGCTTAAGTTTTAAATTTAATGAAGTTCAATTTATCAATTTTTCTTTCACAGCTCAAGCCTTTGGTGCTGTATCTAAAAAGTCATCACCAAACCCAAGGTCATCTAGATTTTTCTCCTACAAAATCTTCTAGGAGTTTCATAGTTTTGCACTTTACATTTAAATCCATTTTGAGTTAATTTTTATGAAGAGTGTAAGGTCTGTGACTAGATTATTTTTTTGCATATGGATGTCGAGTTGTTCCAGTACCATTTGTTGGAGAGACTGTATTTTCTCCACTTAATTCCCTTTTCTCTTCTGTCAGAGATCGGTTTACTGTAGCCATGTTTATTGATTTGGGGGCTCTCTGTTTTGTTCCATTGATCTGTTTGCCCATTCTTTCACCAATACCACACTGTCTTTCTTTCTGTAACTTTAGAGTGTGTCTTGAAGTCAGATAGTTAGTCCTCTGATTTTGTTTTACTTCTTCAGTATTGTGTTGGCTATTGAGATACTTTACCAGGGCTGCCCTAACAAAATACCACAGTCTGGGTGACTTAGCATACAGCTATTTATGATCTCACAGGTTTTGAGGCTGGAAGTCCAAGATCAAGGTGCCAGTGGGATTGGTTCCTTTTGAGACACCTCACCTTGGCTTGCAAATGGACAACATTTTGCTGCCTCTTCTCCTGGTCTTCCATCAGTGAATATGCATCCTGGTGTCTCTCTGTATGTCCTCATCACCATCCAGTAAGATTGGAATGAGGCCAACTGTGAAGATTTCATTTTCTTTATTTATTATTCTTTTTTTACACGGAAGTATAGTTAATTTATAATGTTGTGTTGGTTTCAGGTGTATAGCGAAATGATTCAGTTATACATATGTATTTATCTGTATATTGTTTTTCAGATTATTTTCTATTATAGGTTATAAAATATTGAATATAGTTCCCTGTAGGTTCTTGTTGTTTATCTATTTTATGTATAGGGGTATGTATCTGGTAATCTGTAACTCCTAATTTATTCCCCCCACCCTTTTCCCTTTTGGTAATCATAAGTTTGTTGTCTATATCTGTGAGTCTATTTCCATTTTGCAAATAAGTTCATTTGTATCATTTTTTTAAGATTCCACATATAAGTGATTATCAAATGATATTTGTAAAGACTTCATTTTAACTTAACTTTTTAATGGCCCTCAGTAGAACAAATTTGGACACACTGACGGACACCATGCTCTGGTGTACACAGAGGAAAACCATATAAGGATGCAACAGGGGCTGGCTGCATGTAAGTTAAGCAGAGCAGTCTGAGAAGAAACCAGTCTTGCTGGCACCTTGATCTTGGACTTCCAGCCTCCAGAACTGTAGAAAAAAAAAATGCCTGTTGTTTAAGCTGTGCAGTCTGTGGCAATTTGTTAGGGCAGCCAGAGCAAACTAATATACTCGATATCCCACAACCCTGCTATAATTGCTTATTAGTTTCAGGAGGATTTTTTGCTTTTGGTCAGTTCTTTTGGATTTTCTCCAATTGTTTTGAATGCTTTCTTTTTGTTTTGTTTTGTTTTTTGGCCTTATGTAGCGCCGCACCCACAGCATATGGAGGTTCCCAGGCTAGGGGTCTAACAGGAGCTGCAGCTGCCAGCCTTCGCCACAGCCACAGCAACGCGGGATCCGAGCCGCGTCTGCAACCTACACCACAGCTCACGGCAACGCCTGATCCTTAACCCACTGAGCAAGGCCAGGGATCAAACCCACAACCTCATGGTTCCTAGTCGGATTTGTTAACCACTGAGCCACGACGGGAACTCCTGTTTTGATTGCTTTCTGATTTAGAAAAATTAAAAAAACCCTAAAGTGTGTATTTTAAAATAAATAATAATGGATATCATTTTTCTTCCTTAAATGGGATATGTTGAGGGTAGCATATATTTAGGTCCTCATACAGTTCATGGAGTGACACTCAATATGCACTCCATATGTGTTGAATGAATAAGTTAGTGGTCAGATAGACTGTTTGCTCCCAGTTTTCTGTGAAGTTTTTTTTGGGGGGAAGGGGGGAGAAGTGTCCCACATGGAGATAAGAAAGAATTGGTAAAATATGTAGAGAACCAATGGAAAGAGAATGATGTTATTGCATCAAGGCCATCTTTTGCCAACTGATCGTAGAGAGAAAATGCTCCCACGAGCTCCATTCCACAGATGAAAAAAGAGATGAGTACATTTTATAGGGCATAAAAAATGGAGTCCCCACTTTATGACCCTTTCAGGTTTATTGTTCTCACCCTCTGCTTCTCCAGTCTTCCACTGTGTCCTTGGCAAGGAGGCTGGAGCTGAGGAGGTGTGACTATAAGGCTCCCTCTGCTGTTAAAGATAAAGGGAAATATATCTGGCATATAGAGAGAGAAGGTCATGGTAGACATTTAAATCTCTGCATGCATTTTCCTTTTTCTTATTTGGGTAAACTGTTTCTTTTAGAGCTAGATTGTTCCTATCCTTATGCTCAAAGGTTAATGGTTAATTGGAAAGTAGTCCAAAGTTCGACCCAGAGGTGGTGCTTAAAATTGTAAATCAATATGTGAATGAATAACCTAATGCAGGGACAATGCACATTAGGTTTGGGCTTTCCTTTTTTTTGGTAAGCTTTATTCTGTTAAAGACATCTATCTAGTTCGTCGCCTCTAGGACTGAACAGAGAAGCCTGTCTTTATGGGGTGATGAAGCAGACATGTCATAGTTTGTCACAGATGACTAAAATAAATGTCTGCCTTAATAAAACGAGAAATTATTTATAGGACTAAAAATAATCTAGAAAGCCACAAAACTATTTCCTGGTGAAGAAAGATCTTATGAATTACTGCCAATTTGAAGTGTCTTTACTGTATAATCCCTACCCTGCTTTTTGAGAGAGCAAGAGAATAAAAAGAATATGGCAGATTTAACGGCCGCCTTTAACTACTAGACTGACAAATGGTGTTTTCTGAAATGTAATTCCCTGGATTTTGAAGTTACAGACCATTTTTAACAGGAACTGTGGTTGAAATTTTTCTGGGGAGAGCAAACTGTACCCATAGAAAGGCAACACACATTATAACATTCTGAAACTGAAATGATTCACTCACCCAGCATCAGGAATCTAAGTCTGACTTCCCTCTAAAAGGCCAGCCCCAACCAAACACTTGAGTCTTTAAGACCTTTTCTTCACAGCCCATCCTCTTGTCTGTCAATGTAAAGTAAGTATATACCTGAAATTTTTTCTTGGCAAAACTAAATACCTATGAGGCACGGTCACCTGTGCTAGATATTTTAAGGAAATGAGAAAAATATCAAGATAAAATGAGGCCTCATCATCCCCAAAAACTTGCAGTGTTGTTGGAGAGTCAATTATTTTACTTTTTTTTTTTTTTAACATCAGGTACCAGGAGAAGAACCTACTCCCCAGGGGTTTGTTAGATTCTCTGATAGGATGCAGTGAGAAAATATCCCATTTCTACTAGTATTTATTTTTATCTGAGTTTTTGCATTTCCATTTTTGTGTTTATTTAAAAATGCATGTGTTATATTCATACACTGGCAAATGTTGGTGATTTGTAATAAACATAAATTCAGGGCATGGGCTTATTTTGCGGGGGGAGTTGTCTTATTGATGGAGACATGTTAAGGTCATTCTGGAGACCACTGGACATAACTGGTAACTGTGCCTTATGAGCCCTCTTTCTAAAAAAATCATCAGTGCATAGAAATGGGCCTGGGATAGGGCGTTCCTGTCATGATGCAGCAGTTAACGAATCCTACTAGGAACCATGAGGTTGTGGGTGTGATTCCTGGCCTTGCTCAGTGGGTTAAGGATCCATTGTTGCCGTGAGCTGTGGTGCAGGTCGCAGGTGCGGCTTGGATCCCATGTTGCTGTGGCTGTGGCAAAGGCCAGCTGCTACCGCTCTGATTAGACCCCTAGCCTGGGAACCTCCATATGCTGCAGGTGTGGCCCTGAAAAAAGCAAAAAAAAAAGGGGGGGGAATGGGCCTGGGATTGTGTAGCATTCTAGTAGGTGTATGGATAGAGCAATGGTGTTTGGAGAAAGAAATTGTTGAGGTTTGTTTCCAGTTATCAGACAGACCATCACAAAATCTGGTGCTAAGAGAGTACTTGCAATGAAAATTCCATCAGTGATAGCAGAATTACATGCAAAAGCTCAACAGAGATATTATATCTCTTGTTATATAACCTGGCAACGAGAGTTTCCTTCTTCCTCTCATTTATTCAGTTTATTTTTCAAACTCGTAGAAATCTACGGGGGGTGGGTAGATGGTATTTTGCTTGGGACTTTTGTGACCTTTATGCCAATTACACGATTCTGCAGTCAAATGCTCTACCCCTAAGCTATACTCCCCCAATTATATGGTTCTGAATGCAAAAGGTAATAAGATATATGCTCGTAAAAGAGAGTGGGAATTTTAGATACCAACATCAGTGCTCTATTGCTTTCTCATGAAATATTGTCAAATAAATGCCTTTAATAGCAGCTTTTTTTTTCTTTTGCTGGGAATATCATGTGGCATTTGCAAAAGTGTTATCAGCAATGCAAGAGGAATAAAAAAGCAAAAATCACTTTGATCTAATTTAAAATAATTTATGACAGTGTATTTTTCTGCTTCTCTCTGTGGCTTAATTCCTATACCTCTTATTTATTCTCTCTGGGTCTTAGTGTCCTCTTGTGTGAAACAGAAAATTTGGTTGAGCTAAACTCGAAGTTTCATTGTTCTGAAGTACTGTGATTTGATGATACCATGTTTAGATATTTGTTTCAGACATGTAGGGAATATTATTCTTTGCTATATTTCAACTTGTAAATAAAAAATTTTTTATTGAAAATGTCTCTTTACCAAATTTTTAGACTCTCCAAACATTTGTAGATTTGTACCGTCCCTCTCCAGCTCCTGTTTGACTAACATTTTTATTTCCTTTAATATTTCTTCATAAGTCAATTATCTGTTAATGAATAGTTATTAGTTCAACCAAAATTTAATCAATTATCCTTCAATAAATATATACTGACAATCAGCATGAGGCTGAGCCATGCCTTCTGCAACATACAC
>PVHT021183699.1:20702201-20780444 GCA_004024745.2 Catagonus wagneri
AAAAATTAAAGTATTATATTAAAGTATTATAAAGATTTATAATGCTGGACCAATTTTTGCTGTACACCAAAGTGACCCAGTTGCGTATATATGTGTGTGAATATGTCTTATATTCTTTTACATTAGGGTCCATCCCAAGATATTGGATAGAGCTCCCTGTGCTGACAATAGGACCTCATGGATTATCCATTCTAAATGTAATAGTTTGCATCTGTTAGCCCCAGACTCCCAGACCATCCTGCTTCTTCTCCCCTCCTCCTTCTTTTAAGTCCTTGACCTGGTAATGGGCAAAAGCATCTTCTTTCTCGGAAAAAGAAGAAAAAAATTAACTTTTAAAAGACTCAATATCCATGACACAAAATGTCTAGAGGAGGGAGACTGGTTGGAGGCATCTTTCTGTTTTCTTATCTCATAAAAGCAAATTATTCTACATTCTCTCTGCATGATCTCATGGAGATCAGTTCCTTTAAAGGGGTTTTTGACTAATGAAACACCAAAGACTATTTAAAAATATTTAAGATAGAGAACATATAGAGAAAAACACATAACATGTAAACAAAGAGATTAATTATTGTATCTCAAACACCCATGTATTATGACTCAGGTTAAAATACAGGACGTTTTTGCAGCCCAGGAGCCCTCTCAGTGCCCTCTATAATCAGAAATTTGTCGTCTAAATTGCCTCTTTCAGAATTGGCAAATGTCCCCAGAGGAAAGGCAAACCCTACAGCTGAAACCGTCTAAGTATTTGTAATCAGATGTTTTTGGCCCAGTTCTTAAGTTGTCTGCAATGAGAAATTCATTTCCAAATGATCTATCTGAACATTCCATTATTTAAATGGAATCCCTTGAGTCTCTCCTTCTTGCTATTTATTCTTTTTGTATCTCATAGTGATTTTCCCTCTCAAAGATGATCAAGGTGCCTCTCTGACATCTTTTCTGCTCAGCCAGTATCAATAACACACATTTTTATATATGACAGGGCTTTCTATTACCTGGAGAAAAGAAAATTAATGTCCAAAGATATCTGGTAAAATGTCTGTTTTTAGAGGAACTCATATTTCCTGATTACTATGGACCTCCTGACACTGTAAAATTCAGTCAGAATTTGAAAAATGAGATTAAAGTTTCTGAAATAATTTAATGATTATTTTCTTGTGAGCCCCCACTCCAGCTATGTGGAAAAGTTTGAGAGTATACAGTTGGTTGGGCATATCCAGGGTTTTTTAATTCAGTTCCTCTCTGTGACAGAAATTAAGAGAGGGATTAGGGCAGAATGAAAGATGAAAGGATTTAGGTTACATGGGTTTCTCCTGAATAAGGCTCTAACCAGTGATTCTCTGTTTATTTTGTGAAAGAGACAAAAACGAACACTTATTATTGGAACTGCCTCCATAAATAAACTCAAGCAGTTTGCAAAACTGGGAATTTTTTCTGAGTAGGTCACAGAGCTTTTATAGGAAAATCTTCCTTAAAATCTTAACAATGAACCTCAGATCATTGGTCGTACTCCTCTGGCTTCTCCCTGAAATATTCCTGAAAGAAGAGAACATGAGTTCCAGTTCTACTAAGGAGTTTCCCATTGCAACTTTGAGGGAAAGAGATATGGACAAGAGAAGGTATAAAAAGCACTTTTCCAATTTCAGGACACACAGTATTGGCTCTTTGACGATTTTGGCATCTGTGTGTGTGGTGGGACAGTTTCTCCTGACCTAGGGACAGAATGATGATGGACTTGGGCTTTATCCCTTTGTAGGTGCAAAATCAAGCCTCACTTTTTTGCTTCTACATTTCTCCCTTAGGGTCCCACTACCTCTGCTTTGAAGTCCTTGACTCTAAAATGGAGAATGTCACCTTCTTTCTTAAAATAAAAACAGAAGCAAAATTACTTTTTAATAGACTCCAAAGACACCATATAAGGAGTTACTACAATAAGGTACTGTGTATCACATCAAAGACACTTCATAAATATTAGTTATTAATTTTATTAGTAGCAATCCATGAGACTCTGTTACCATTTTCTTCACCAACAATATCTACATTTAAACTTTTACCCTTTACCAACCTAGCCTTCATAAAATATTTGAAAAGTATCTTTAGGGTGGGATGGTATAGAAGCAGGGACTTGTAAAAAATCTACTACCTGATTACAGGTAGTAGGGAAGAACTATTTAGTGGTCACACTCTCCATGCTTATGATATCTTGTTTACTGCAACCTAAAAATGGAAATAGAAGAGGGAGTTACTGGATTTATCCAGGATGGAGTCCCTTTGAGTGTAGGTAAGAGACGAAAAAATCAAGAGTGAGATATTGAGAAAGAAAGAAATAGTGAGGGAGGACAGGGATGCCAATAATGATACCGTGGTTGAAAAGATGTATTGTGAAGTACATGCTACACAGGAAAAAGACTGCTTAGATGACCCCAGTTTAACTTCTCTCTACCTGGGGAAAGATGATGAGGCCACAGTGTAAACTGGGAAGAGATAAATGTCATAAGAGGTACGTGTGTGACATTTTGGGACCACAGTTGAAGGGGAATTAATATTTTGCTTATGGGTTAACATAAGAGGGGAAGGGGATTGTAGATAGAATTTAGAATCATCTTTGGAGTGTAGACAGTGGTTGGTCTGGGGACCATTCTTAAGCTGAAGTCGGCCACAAAGATGTTCACTCGATCATTCCTTCAATAAATAGTTACTGAGCATCTGGTTGTGCCAGATACTTGTCTAGATTGCCAGGGAGATTATAATAGACAAAAGGACCATTTCCGTGAATCTTATATTATAGTAAGGAAAAACAGACAATAAATAAGGCCAAAAAATTAAAACATATTATATGGTATCAAGTGCTAAAGAGAAAAAAAGATAAAGCCAGGTAAGAGGATGGAGTGTCAGTGGTGGATGATGTGGGCCATGGAATAGACCTTCTGTGTCAGGTGAAAGAAGGCTGCAGCTCAGAAATGCTTGTTCTCAGGCCACTGCAGCTAATCGCCTTGATCACAGAGCCAATCTGCAAGAAAGTTGTTTAATTTATTGTAGGGAAGGCCAACTAGGTGCTTCTGAGTTAACAGAAACTATTCTGAAAGGTTGTCAAATAGTCTTTACATCCTCCCGAAATGGGGGAGCTCTCAGTGCAGCTATGGGATTCCTTTAACAGAGCTGTAGACTATTAAAGATGAAAGCAATGACCTGACGCCAACTCCTTATTTCAGAGTGGTTTGTGCGGTTAAGTGGCTTGCTCCAGGGTACACAGAGAATTGGTGGCAGGTCTGGTGCTTGAATCTAAACTGGTTCCCTCTCGATCCCCTTCTGTTTCCATTAAGCCAATTTTCACTTTGCCTCGGGCAGTCCACAGGCCACAGAGAAAGAGTGTGACCTTGAAGAAACAGGACTAGATAGAAGCAGGAGAGAGCATTTAATAAGGGGCCACCTTGTGTCAGGCCCAATTCCAGGATTTCCATGTTTATTGTCTTACTTTGTCTTCATAACAACCATTTAAGTAAGGTTTTATGATTGTATACTTTCTGATTTTTTTAAACAATGAAAATAATACATACATTAATTAAAGTCTCCTGGATATGCATCCTCAATCTATATCCCTATTTTTTGGTTTGTTTTTTTTTTTCCTGGGAAAAACCCTCCTTTTGTACCTGATATTTCTTTAGCCCTTGAGTGATTTTATATTGTTATACTCTGTAAGTATACTTTAAAACAGTAAATAGGTTCCTTTACACCCCCTATGCCTCACATGTGCATCCTCCCCCACCATCAGCATCTAGTACTGGAGTGGTACATTGCTCACAACTGATGAGCCACTCTTGATGTGTTATTGTTACCTGAAGTCCATAGATTATATTAGATTCGCTCTTTGTGTTGTGGGTCTCACAGGTCTTAACAAATGCATAATGTCATATATCCTCCATTACAGTATCATATAGAATAGTTTTCACTTTCAGAAAAACCCATTCATCCTTCCATCTCTCCCACGGAACCCATAGCAACCACTGATCTTTTCATGTCTCCATGGTTTTGTGTTTTCCAGAATGCCATCTAGTTGGAATCCTACAGTACGTAGCCTTTTCAGATTGGCTTCTTTCACTTGGTAATAGTAATTTGTTTCCTCCATGTCTCTTCATGGCTTAACAGCTCATTTCTTTTTAGCACTGAATAATATTCCATTGTCTGGATATACTACGGTTTATTTATCCATTCATTTACTGAAGGACATCTTGGTTGTTCCCAAGTTTTGGCAATTATGAATAAAGCTGTGATAAACATCCATGTGCAGATTTTTGTGTAGACATAAATTTTCAGCATCTTTGGGTGAATACCAAGGAGAGTGATTTCTGGATTATATGGTTAAATTATGTTTAGTGTTGTAAGCAACTGCCAAATTGTTTTCCAAAGTGGCTGAGTTATATTTCATTTGTTTCAATCATGATTGGGAATTCTACTATTTGAATATTTCAAAATATATCTACCTATTTCCCCCTGATAGGCATTTAGGTGGTCTTCAGTCTGATTTCGTATACTGGTATGTATCTTCTTTAGCACATCATGAGATTTTCTGTGTTACAGACCTAGATGTGGAATTTCTTGGTTATCAATAATGTACATCTCCAGCTACCTAATTATATATTTTAAAAGGCATTTCCAAAGACATTGTATCAATGTACATGTCCTCTACAATGTATATCTCTCAGTATCTACTGGGCCAGCACTTGATATCGTCAAGCCTAAGTTTTGCATTCAATCTGAGAGCTATGAACTGGAAAATAAAAGTTCTTTCGACTTGTATTTTTCCCTGATTATGGAGGATTGAGGATATTCCTATATCTATGGATGTTTGATTTTTGTCTTCTGTAAATCGCATATTCACATGCCTTGACCATGTTAAAACTGAGATTTTTTTTGTATTTTTCTATTCACCTGTAGGAAGTCTTTATATATTCTATATAATAACGATTAACATCTATTGAGCTTTGTTTCTGAGTATTTTGGACATATTAATACAGTAACTATCTCAGTAACCTTATGAGATAGGTGTATGCCATTTACAGATGAGGAAATTGAAATATTGAAGAATTAAGTTACTTGCTTAAGATCACACAGCTCTCAGTTATAAATCTGTAATTTTTGACTGGTTCAGGTTATACTAGAATAAACCTTTGCCTAGTACATAAACTCAGTTTTACCTAAAGAAATACGTTTCCTAATTTTTTACTGTATTACTCTCAGTAGGTGAAGCTTATTTCTCCCTCACTAAAAAATTCTTGCCCAATTCATAGCCATTGTCAGTCACTTAACTTACATGAATTCAAAGCATACCACTAATTTTCTCCAACAAAATACAACTTCTGGATTTCCCTGGTGGCTCATCGAGTAAAGGATCTGGCATTGTTATTGCTGTGGCTCGGATTGCTGCTGTGGTCCGGGTTCAGTCCCTAGCCCACGAAACTTCTGCATGCCGTGGGCATGGCCAAAAATCAAACAAACAAAACTGAAAAAAAACAAACATAACTCCTGGGAGTTCCCATTGTGATGCAGCGAAAACAAATCCGATTAGTATACATGAAGATGTGGGTTTGATCCCAGGCCTTGTTCAGTGGTTGGGGATCTGGCAGACATGGCTCAGATCCCACATTGCTGTGGCTGTGGCATAGGCCAGCAGCTTTAGCTCTGATTTGACCCCTAGCCTGGGAACCTCTGTATGTCACTGGTGCGGCCCTAAAAAGAAAACAAAAAACTCCTGTTTTGAGCTGTTATTAAGTAAAATTGTGAACATGTAGGAGACTTGCAGTCTGATTCTAATTTTGCTGACAAAAGAGGAAACATTGCTGGTCTTACTTGGGGAGTTGTACATTAAAGTCATGCAGAAGAATAGGACCTTTTAAACAGAATCACTTTTTGTTTTTGTCTTTTGAAAAGTGAAGCAGAAGTGTGACATTTCCCATTGCCATGAACATGGAAAAGTGAGTATACAAGAAATGAGTTTTTCTTTGTTTCTTGGAGGCTTTACATTCAATGCTGGTACACTATCCCTACAAACTGCTACCCTGCTGTGTTAATACCATTCATATTTAGACCACAGAAGTGTGATCCCATGGGGGTTTCGATTCCATAATTATGGGTATGAGCAAGGTTTATAGTTGGTCTGTTTCAACAGTGACCACAATTATTTACTTCTTATATCCACACCATTTTTGACATGATTTGGCTGTTCCTACCATCAAGAGGTAAAGTTTCTTTCCTCATGTCATGGATCTGGTCTAACAGTGTAACGTGCATTAAACACTGAATAGAGCAGAAGCAGTGATGTGCCATGCCAAGTTTAGGCTTGGCTCTCATGGGACCCTTGTGATTACCATACAAGCCATGCCAAGATATCCTGCCGGAAGAGGACAGACTAGTGACCTTTCACCCAACCTGCAGCCAGCCAATCGCCAAACATGTGAATGAGGCCACTCTATACCAACTGCCCACCTGATGAACAGAGACAGGCACATGGGTGAGCCCAAGTGAGATCAGCTCAACTTGGTCCAGACCGACACAACCAGCCAGCCGACCCACAGATTCATGAGCCAAAAATGTCCTTTTTAAATCACTAAGCTTGGAGTGGTTTATTACAGTGAAACAGCTAAATGACACAGAATTTAAACTACTGTGTTATGAGCAAGGATAGTTAAAACACTCTCTGAGTAGTAGTAGCCCATATGAGCCACATTTTCAATGAAAAATACAGCTTTGTTATTATACAATTCAAGGTAAACGTGCTGGCCTGAATTTTCATTCCCTTCTGCTCAAGGGAAGCTACAATCTGCTTTTCAAGGTCATTACGGTCAAATTCTCAAAGCCAAGAATGTCTTAATACTATTTGCAAGTACCAGTGTAGCTTTATTTAACTGTATGAATTCATATCAGGAACAACCAAACACCTGCTAATGTTATCATTCTTAAGCTAATTATTTGTACTTTAAGTAACTTTCTGATTTTTAAAATGTTACCTTTGTTGAAGAAGCAAATGCCCCCCACCAAAAAAAAGGTGTATGGAAGAAACTTTTTAAAAAGAGCCTATAATCCCATCAATCCAGAAAGAATTATTTGACATTTAAGCTGACTTAGAGTTTCCCTAAATGGTTTTCCAAATTCAGACGAGGTCCAACTGACCTCCCGCAGATAGAAATATACTCTATATGTAAATGAGAAAACTTCTGAATATGGTCTGAAAATACAGATATGTGTTACACATACACACACATTACCGTATCACAGGGTTTTCTTGCAGACCTTTTTTTTTTCTTTTTGAACGGGAGGGCTGTTTGTATAGGAAGTCAGAATGGAAAGCGGGGGCAGTAAAAATAGGAGTTATATAGTCATCTGATTCTCTGTAACTTGAGTGCCAAATGTCATTTTCTAAATTCTTCTCAGAGTAATAACCAAAATGTCTGGAATTTTTGTCCAAAGCTGATCCACAAATTCTAGTATAAAGTAACACCCACTTTTTTTTTTTTTTGAGTGCCTAGTATATGTTAGGCTCTGTACAGAAGTCTCAGCATTTGTTACCTCCTTTTTCCTTCTAAATACATTCTTGAGGTGGCTAATAGTATTACTTTTATCTTAAATAAAGGAAATAGAGCTGAGGGAGGTTGAAACACCTGCCAAAGTCCTATTGTTGGTTAATGCTGGAGTTAGAATTTGTTCTGTCAGCATCCTTGTTCTGGCAGGTGCTCTGCTAGAGAGCTTCCAAGGTCCTAAGTTTCTGGATGGGGTGTCATTATTGAACTTGGTGTGATCCTGTTATAACTTTGTGTGGGACCAATGCTGAATATTCCTTATTGATCTTGGTATGAAAGATCTTTGTATAAAAGGACTTCTGCTTCTGTGCCTAATTCATCAGTTAAATATATTTCATCAAAACCATAGACTTAAAATTTGATATTCCTATAAAATGTGTTTTGATCCTCCTTTTAATGACAGCAGGAGAATTATATTTCTAAAGCCTAAGACAGAGCCTCTGGTGGTGAAAACAATACTGGCTGGATATGGAGTTGCCCGGACCTGGGTTTAACTGCTAATTCCTAGCAGTGCAATGTGATAGAGGTGTGTATTTTGTTCACTTTCACTGAGAATAGATCAAACACCTCTAGTAGCCCAGAGGTCGATTTTCAGGTACAGTGGTGCCCAAACCAGAAGTCACAAGCCAGTTGACCAAAAGCTGCACAATTGCTTGGTTTTAGCATTTAACTTGGAAACACTTGATGCTAATAAGAGGGAAAAAAAAAAAACCGAAAGGAGGGATGAAAGAAATAAATACAAGAACAGAAGAAAATAAATTCAGTTTCCCTCTGGAGCAGTGGGTTAAGGATGTGCAGTGGCTCAGGTCACTGCAGTGGTGCAGGTTCGGTCCCTGGCCTGAATACTACTTCATGTCATGGGTCCAGCCAAGGCAAACAAACAGACAAACAAACAAAACCAAAATAAGAGAAATGGAGTTACTTGAACACACTTGAAAACTCTGGAGGTTTCATTTAAATACTCGTATGTCCGAGTTCCCTTGAAAAGCAGAATATCAAGCAATAGAAGCCCACAACCCACTTGGCAAAAATAGCCTTGGGAAGATTCCAGTCCCCTAAACTGGGTGTTTGATCTCTATTTTGCCACATTTCCCTCACTTCCTTTTATCTCCCAAGCCCTAAGGCTAAGCGTGTAATGTCAAGTGCTACCATGTACTGGCTTGTGTGTATGTGCATGTGTGTGCATGCATGAACATGCCACATGTTTTTAACAACTCTTCTTCCATTATAGGCCTCAGGATATGAAACCTAAATCTTCAAGTAAATTCATAATGAAGAAGAAAGGAGTTCCGTAACTGTCTCAGAATTAGTACTATACTTTCTCCTTTCCTTGGAATGACTAATTCCCATTATTATTCAAAGAGGTGGATTGTCTTTTTTTTTTGCCCACCACCAAGCTAGACCTGCTAGAATAAGAATTACATGTTGTGCTTTCAGGACTGGTCCTTGGCTTCAACAAAGAAGCCCTGTCCGTTCTAATAAAAATCCTCATTCAAAATACAATTTCTTTTTTTTTTCCTAATTGATCTGATCTGTATTACAAACCCACATCCCACTGGTACATAGGGGTACTCTATTTTACTCTAACCCAATGAGTTTAGTCTGGTGCAGTGGTTTAAGTACACGAATGTTCATACTTTAAGAATGAAAATTCTGGGAGTTCCCGTTGTGGAACAGCGGAAACAAATCCAACTAGTATCCATGAGGATGCAGGTTAGATCCCCAGACTCTCTCAGTGGGTTGGGAATCTGGCATTGTGGTGAGCTGTGGTTGTAGGTTGCAGATGTGGCTTGGATCCCACATTGCCTTGGCTGTGATTATGAACAGCAGCTATATCTCCAAGTCGGCCTCTGGCCAGGTAACCTCCATATGCCACAGCTATGGCCCTAAAAAGCAAAAAACAAAAATAAACAAGAAAAGATTGAAAATTCTGGAGTTCCCTTGTGATGCAATAGGTTAAGGACCTGTATTGTCACTGCAGTGGCTCAGGTCGATGCTGGGGTGCAGATTCAATGCCTGGCTTGGGAGCTTCCAAATGCTGGAGGCATAGCAAAAAAAAAAATGGAATGAAAATCCTTCCCACCTCTCTCTGCTAAGGGGTGGAGTCTGGGTGTGTAGGAAGGGGGGTGGACAGAAAGGGTCTGTTCTTTTTATTCCAGCTCTTCTGTCTCATTAGCAGCATTCCTTGTCTTCCTGGTCCTCTAGGTTTTCATCACACTAAGTGTCTTCCTAGCTTAGGTTTCCAGATGGCAGTGTGCTTGAGCCAGCTTGGACCAGCTTATGAGGGCCAATTGTGTATTTCTCTTCCCAACACCGTATTTTGTCATTTTGACTTGTCACTTTGGTAGCTTTCATGGGCCTTAGTAGGAGCGTTCATACTCTGGAAATTGGCACATATTGCAAGTCAGAGCCATTTCTCTTGGAGAGCTGACTGTTAAATAGTTACCAACTTGTAACATTCAAAAAAAATTTTAGCAGCATACCACTCCAGATGAGTCCCCTTCCATCTAGAAGGGTTACCTCCCACCTTGGCTAGGAGCTTGGTTGGGTAACTTGGTTCAGGCATTTTGACATTAGCAAGTGTGATGCCAGCAAATTCTTAAGAAGCCTGCACAATGGGGCTAATTCTCTTGAAACACTTCTTTTTGGACTCTTGTGGCCACCATGCTGTGAAAAAGTCCAAATTGTATGGAGAAGCCACTTGGACGAGAACCGAAGAACAAGCTGGGCTAGAATTAGCCTCAGACCTATATGGCCCCATTCAGTAATCCCAGCTAGCCCCATCTATTTAAGCCACCTCTGCAGGGTCCTAGATACTATACATAAGAGATGAGATGTCCCCAGCTCATCATCCCTGAATTCCTAACCCATATAATTGTGAGCAAATAAGCTACTAAGTGTTGGCGTGGTTTCTTGTGCAGCTATACAGCACCTGAAATAATTTTTTTTCTTCTAGTTCCTCAGCTCGTTCAGTCTTATGTCTCTTCCTAGCTGATTTAGCCTCCTATTTTACTCATATGACATGTGTCTCTGAGAATCTTCCATAATTTTCATTTGGTAGCCTTTGTGGGCAGTGTATACCATTTCTTCATATCCGGCTTACTGGTACTCAGTTTTTGGGTCAGCCCATGTTCACCAGAACTGAGAGTACCTTAGAGAAGTAACCTCTGGTATTTTAAGATCTGACCATTCTTACCTCCAGGTATCCTTGTTTTCCTACATCCTTCTAGAATCCCCAAAGTGATCTGCTTCGAGTTTCCTGTCCATATTTTTCTTGACTTTCCCAAGGCACTATTTAATTTCTAGGCTGAGGTTTGAAGAATACCATTTAATGGCAAAACGTACGGGAAAAGATTAGGAAAGCTTTTCTTTTCTAAATTAAAATGTTATCGCAGTACCTTTCCATGTTTTTAAGAATCCAGCTAAGGCTGATCATCTAAATTGCCATACTAGTTATACTGAGAGGTATGTTCTGTAGTACCTTGCATTTGACGTGTAGCTGATCTTTTGCTGACTTGATGAATAGTAACGAGACAGATCCATTAACTCACTTTTATGCTAAGAAGGAGATTTTAACTAATTACATGGATAAAATCAGTTTAGACATGGATTTTATGCTGCTGTTTCAAATGTAACATTGTGAATTTAAAATATTGGACATAATTCCTATGTGGCAAAGATTCAGCTATAACTAAAGTTTTCTCACTCTTTGGGTTCATAACTCATAAGTATACTGAAAAGAGAAAACTTTGAAAAGAAGTACAAAGGGAGTCAATTTTTTAAGAAAATTTGAGAGCCTTAGAAACCTTTGAAACACTTTTTTCTTTTGTTTTTATTTTGGGTAGAGTTTTAATGATATCTCACTGTGGTT
This sequence comes from Catagonus wagneri, assembly GCA_004024745.2. NCBI lineage: Eukaryota > Metazoa > Chordata > Mammalia > Artiodactyla > Tayassuidae > Catagonus > Catagonus wagneri. The sequence goes on from PVHT021183699.1 coordinate 20,713,647, forward strand.
TTCATAATCAAGTTGTGCATATATTCATATATTTACTGGTAATTTAGATATCCTTCTTTGTGGAGTTTCTATTTAAATCTTTGGCTCATTTTTTTTGTATTTCACTGCTTTTTTGAAGTGATTTTAAAATTCTTTATACATTTTAAATAAGTCTTTTGTGAGGTAGAAGCACTCAAATACTTTCTAGTTGCAGCATCTTTTTCCTCTCTTAATGGTACTTGGTGATGAAATTGAACTATATTAATGACATCTGATGTATCAGTTTTCATAGTTTGCAGGTCTTTGTTCTATTTTATAAAAAGCTTTGCCTTCCAAAGACAAAGATATTCTCTTATGTTTCTTCCTAAAATTTTTATTTCTTTACCTTTTGCATTTAGATCTGTAATCCATCTGGAGTAGCTTTTGTTTGTGTAATTAAGTAGGGGTGATAACGCATTTTTTTCCCCCATCAAGAATATCCAGGAGTTCCCTTCATGGCTCAGTGGTTAACGAATCTGACTAGGAACCATGAGGTTGCGGGTTCGATCCCTGGCCTTGCTCAGTGGTTTAAGGATCCGGCGTTGCCGTGAGCTGTGGTGTAGGTTGCAGATGCGGCTCGGATCCCGCGTTGCTGTGGCTGTGGTGAAGGCCGGCGGCTACAGCTCCTGTTAGACCCCCTAGCCTGGGAACCTCCATATGCCATGGGCGCAGCTCTAGATAAAGGGAAAAAGACCAAAAAAAAAAAAAAAGAATATCCAGGTATTCCAATACCATTTATAGCAAAAGACCATACTTGTCCAACTGCACTGCAGTGTCCCTTTTGTCATAAATCAATTGACCATACAAGTGTTTTTATCTGGATCCTATTTTTTTCTAAAGTCCTTTTATATACCCTTAAGCCAATACCACATTGTCATAATCACTATAACTATATAATGGGTCTTGATAGTGTGTTTCCCTGTTTTTAAATTTACATATTTTTAAACTAACAGTGCTGAGTAGTTTTTAAGAAATGAGCAATTGAGTTTTCTCTTGAAAGTTGCTTACTTATTTCATTTAAAATTTTCTGTTTCAGTTTTAATATTTCTTACTGGTTTGTAAAAGCTTTAGATTTAATCAGCATATTATTCTTTTGGTTACTCTATATGTTACAAATATCATGCAGAGTTTGTAGTTTTACTATGGCTTCTAGTTTTTTTGCATGCAGTGGTCTCCAATTTTTATGTTGTAAGATCCATATATGTTTTCCTTTAGTCTCATATTTAGAAATATATTTTATATTTGGAAAAGCCTTTTTTACTTTGAAATAAGGCAACACATCTTGTCTAGGCTTTTATGGCTTTTTTTGTTTGCATTTAACTTTTAATCTATCTGGGAATTGTTTTATATACCATGTTAGGTAGAGAGGGAAATTCAGTATTTTTTACAGAGAAGGACATATTTAATTCATAGTGATTGATAAATAATTTCCTTAATTTAACATTTGGCCAATGTTAGATGCCAAAATCAGAAATGTACATATGTAATAATGTACGTATGTTTTAAGTTTTCACTAAGAATTTTAATACACTGGAGTTCCTCGGTGGCCTAGCAGGTTAAAGGTCTGGCATTGTCACTGCTGTGGGCCATATCCAGTCCGTGGCCCAGGAACTTCCACATGCCACAGTTTCAGAAAAAAAAAAAAAAAAGAATTTCAATACACTTATAAAGAGTGGAATGATAATGTATCATTAAAGAGTAAAGGTGAAATAAAAGTAGTTTGAGGAGAGTAGTCAAAAGACTGTGTGCCCAAGGTCATTAATACTATAATGTCATAGAGCAGAAGCATCTTCTCAAAAGCCTGGGAAGGAATCAGACAACTAGAGCAGTGCTTCTTAAAACCTTCAACATTTGGAGGTGTTGTTAAATGTAGATTGTGATTCAGTAGCTGATTCAGTAGTGGGGCTGATGATTCTACATCTAGAACATGTCCCAGGTGAAGAGGAATATATAGATTGAATTTTGAGTTGTAAGAGACTGCGTACCTGGGTCTTCAGGCTTTCTTTCACTTCCTCCCATCCTCTGGTGAGGTCTATTTCTGGCACCTGACTTACACTCATGAAATCACTTCTTTACATCTTCCTGCTAGACCTTTCCTGTTTATTTGCAACTGTTCTGCAGTTGCCCTTATTTTATTGACCCATAAGTGATAGGCTCTTACGTCTTTCTGCCCCAGGTGAAACTGTTTTGTCCTCTTGAGCAGATTTTGTACCATATTCTGGCACTTTCACTTATACCATTCCCTGTTGCTCCTCCTCTTCAGTGAAAATAGACATCACTTTCTGATATTTCCAATAATGTTGAGCTGTACTTAATGGAAAGGCTGACATCTAATTCTGCATTAAAAAAAAGTTACTTTTGGAGTTCCCTTGAGGTGCAGTGGGCTGAGGATCCAGAGTTGTCACCATAGCAGCACATGTCCCTGCTGTGGTGTGGGTTCGGTCCCTGGCCCAGGAACTTCCACATACCACGAGAAAACAAGTTCCTTTTTTGCTTTGGGTGAATGTAGAGAATGCCACATTTTGGGGAAAAAATTAGACACTCTAGTAGAAATAAACAGCATCACTATTTCTTTAAAAACTGGCTTCTTAGCATTCATATTAAAGTTGCTATTGTGCAATCTTTTCTTAACAGTTTAGTTATTTGTCATTAAAACTTGCTTAAAGAAATCCATTGTGCTAATATGCTGTTTAGCAAAGAAATATGGATTTCATTGCATTTAAATAAGAATATCTTTTGAAATTAATAGAGGTATTGACATGCATCATCAGCTTTTTGACATTTGTATTTTATTCTTTATTAAAGAACAAAATGAAAATAATAACTCTCTGATATTTTAACTCATTGTTTTTATTTTGTATTGTTTTCATGAAACCGAGTTCATTTAAGCACCAAATTGCTTTCCCAGAGAGAATATTTATTTGGCTGTTAAATAATTCTGTCTAGATACTCATCTGTTTACCCAAAAATAAAATATCTGGTTGAATCTGATATCTTTTGTTTCAGCACAGGCAAGGATGGATTATGATTAGGAGATCCAGTGATGGAGGGGCTAAATAGAATAAACAAGGTATTTTTCCTCATTCAGATCACTGCTTCTGATCAGAATTGGAATTGAGACCTGAAGAGTGAAGTGGTATCAGCCTACTGATATCTGAGTTGGAAGATGTAGGGTAATCACTGATGGGACCAGTTAAAAAAGTAAACAGTGAAAGAATGTGATGGGAGTTTATTGGTGGCTCAGTGGGTTAAGGATCTGGCATTGTCACTGATGTGGCTCAGGTCACTGCCATGGCTCAGGTTTGATCCTTAGTCTGGGAGCTTCCACATGACATGGGTATGGCCAGAAAAAGAAAGGACAATTGGCAATTGTCCCAATTATTGTCTTCTGAATAATTTCATGAACATGATGAAACTGGATACATAAATGAGGTTGAATGCATGGCATATTTTTGTGTGACTGTGAAGTCCTCTCTGGACTAGGGTCAGAAGTCAAACTGGACAAATCCTTTCAGTGGGGTTGGAGTTGCTGATAATGGTTCCATCTAAATGCAAGTCTACCACTACTGTCAGCCAGCCCCACTTTCCCAGCAGAAGATCTGCTGGGCAGGCAATTCCTCCCTTATGGGTAATCCAGCTGTATAACTTTGCAGGGGGCACAGTGGAAGCATGGAACTCCTTGCTTAACAGTCATTAAGAATCACAGGACAGTGATCACACAGCATTAAACCGTATGTGGGGTCCTTCTGACACAGGGCAGAGGCTGTAAGTCCATGACACCATCCTTCCTATTATGGATCCTGCTTTTAGTAGAAACTATATGAAAGGGATTTCAATTTTCTAATACTCAGCAAAGAAGCCTCAGATGGCTGACTTGGTTTATACAGTTTTTCTGGGTTGAGATTGGGTAATTCCAGGTTTCCCTAATGGGAATGGTGATGATTTTCCTCAAGACCATACTTATATCTCTAATCAGGTTCTTTGGAAGCAAACACTTTTCTCTAAACTGCAGAACTTCATGATTTTTTGGTTTTATCCCAGAGAACATTTTGGCTTTTTCAAAACACCTTTAGCATGCGTTTTGGCATTTTTCTGGTCCTGAGATACAGTAGGGACACTGAGGTAGCTTGACCTTAGGAATCTCATAAATGTACATTGATGAGAGAAGATCTCCAGTAATTCTTCTCTTTCTACTTTCAAAAAGAATTCCTCTTCTTTGGCATAGGGACTAAACTTACTTTCTCTAGCCATTTTTTGAAGTACACACCTTGAGCTCAGTGCGATATTTGCTTCTAACTGACATTTAATGTTACCTGCCAGTATCCCTCCAATTATTACTGTATGTTAATTTTAATTAAGCAGGAGATTGCTCTGTGAGACTAAACTTCCTACCACTACAATCAAATTAAGCAGTGGTAATGGAAAGCAAATGTTACTTCCAAAAACCCTAGGGAAGAATATATTGCTTATAACACATTTAAAAAGTGAGGTGTGGAATTTCTGTCGTGGCTCAGCGGTTAACTAACCTGACTAGGATCCATGAGAATTCAGGTTCAGTCCCTGGCCTCGCTCAGTGGGTTAAGGATCCATCACTGCTGTGAGCTGTGGTGTAGGTCACAAACACGGCTTAGATCTGGTTTTGATGTGATTGTGGCTTAGGCAGGCAGCTGTAGCTCCGATTTGACCCCTAGCCTGGGAACTTCCATATGCTACAGGTGCGGCCCTAAAAAAAAAATAAAATAAAAAGTGAGGTGTGTTTCAGTTAAGTGATTACAAATGTCTTTAATGGATATAGGTTCTGAAATGGGGATCCAGTTAAGATTCCACTCCTTCCTCTTCTGAGCAACTTCATCTTTCAACATCCCTATGGTTATGGACTGAATTATGTACCCCCTCAAAGTTCGTATTTGAAGGCCTAACTCCCAATATGACTGTTTGGAGATAGGTCTTGTAAGGAGGTAGTTCATTTAAATCGTCCTGAGGCTGAGGCCCTAATTCAGTTGTCCATAGAAATAATGTCCTTATAGAGAAGAGGAGGAAAGGTCAGAGGTCTCTCTCTCTCTTCAGACACACCCACTGGAAAGGCTAAGTGAGAACCCAGGGAGAGAGAAGCTGTCTACAAGCCAGGAAAGAGCCCTTCCTTACCAGAAACCAACCTTGAGGGCACATTGATCTTGGAATTCTCCCTTCTAGAACTGTAAAAATATAGTTTATGTTGTTTAAGCCACCTAGCCTGTGTTATTTTGTTATGGCAGCCCCAGAAGATGAGTACTCATTTTCCATATTTTATAAACGTTACCATGATTCTTTGTGCCAGAATCAACTGTTGTTAAAAACTTGGGTGCAAGAGCAAATGGCAAAAAAAAAAAAAAAAAAAAAAAAAATGTTGATTGGTTTGTTCTTAATCCTGGGCTTGCATTCATGTAGACTGTGCTGGATTGAGGAGACCTACAGTGTCCACTGTGGTTACACAACCTGTCAGGTTACAAGCGTTTCTCTTTGGCTGAAAAAATCCCTCAACTCCTGCCCCATCATGTAGAGAGCTGGCTGTGATGTTTAGTCAAAATGCATATCGGATAGTCAGGTTGAATTCCCCTAGTATTTACTAATACTGTTCTTTGCCTGATTTTCACATTGGAATAACAGTTTGGAACCATGTACACACCTCTCCTCTTAAGAGAAATCGTATCTAAATACACTTAAAACCCTTTTAGAACCAGAAGTATATTCTGTTCATCTTAGTATCCACAGTGCTTATTCTAGTACCTGTCATACAGGGGCTTTCTAATATGTATTTGAATAATAAGTTGAGTGAATGAATAGATTACTCTCCAATTAAATCTTCTAGAGACATTTCACTGTTACTTCTTTGAAACAATTCTAGTGAGATGTGTTGCATTTCAATAATCAGGTGAAATCATTGAGACATAGATTATAGCTCTTGCTATGGATCCTACTAAATTCAATGCTTATATTAAAACAGCCATGACTATAAAAGCCCTGAAAATTAGTTTTCCAGTGGCTGGATAATTTTCATATTTCACTTACATTCAAATAATACGTTTTAGGTTATTCGATTAATACCAATCCTACATGTCAAACAATTAAGTTCACCAAGCAAAATCCTTTTCAGTCAAGACCCCATGTTCCCCCCAAAAAGACTTATAGGATGCTGGTGGTTTCAGAAATAAATGTCAGTTCTAGGATATTCTCTCTCTTGTCTCTTTCTGTCATTCTCCTAAACAGAAAACTCTCAAGATGTTGTCAAAGGGAACAATTTAGTTTCTTGCAGCCAGAGTGGTACTGCTGTTTAGTTGCAGATTATTTTAGGAGGACGCCATCAACACAAATCAGCCTTCTCTTTCTTTTTATTTTGTTTTTGTAATGTACAATTAAACTTTGCATTGGAGGGCTCTCCTCTATACAATTAAGAGGTACTCTTTTTAGTTTTGATTCAAAATGAGAGGTATGAGAGTTCCCATGGCTCAGCCATTAAGGAACCTGACTAGTATCCATGAGCATGCAGGTTCGATCCTTGGCCTTGCTTAGTGGGTTAAGGATCTGGCATTGCTGTGAGCTGTGGTGTAGGTTACAGACATGACTAGGATCTGGCTTTGCTGTGGCATAGGCCGGCCTGGGAACCTCCATATGCTGCAGGTGTGGCCCTAAAAAGACTAGATAGATAGATAGATAGATAGATAGATAGATAGATAGATAGATAGAGATGCTTCCATGCTTGACAAGAGAGAAGTTAACTGTAGGATTGGAGGATCTTACATGTTTTTGTCTATCTGAAATCTCTTTCCCTGAATCCAACAATGGAATAAAAAACCAAAGAAATTCATCTCTTTCAGGGAGCAAATTTCCTAGATCTTGTAGTAGGCCCTTTATATATGGTTAATCATTGAATCCTTGTACCAGCATGGCAAGTCTCCATTCCAAAGGTAAGGAACTACCTTGGAGGGTGGTATATGCATACTCTTCCAGTTTGGAAATGCTAGGGCTAGGATTAATATCCAGGTCTTTCTGCCGTCCTTTTCAAGCCAAATATATAAAAGAAATATTTCAAGGGGAGTACAGTGAAGTGTTATTGATCTATTAGGTGTGGTAATGTTTAGACTTGAATGAATTTAAATGAATTTTAAATGACTACTCCCCCTTTTGCCAATTCCCATTAAAACTGCAGAGTTGGAATAGTTTATCATCATAAACTTGTCTTGCAGTGAGTACATTTGTGTGTGTGTGTGTGTCAGACAATGCACTTTAGATGCTTTAGTTCATACATTCCTTAAAAGGAATGATGTTAAGTCCTATTACTCTTATGTTACAGATGAGTTAAGTAGAACTCCAAAAAATATGTGAAGTCCTATTACCCTTATGTTACAGATGAGGTAAGTGGGACTCCCAAAAAGTCCCAGGTCACACAGTTCACACAGATTTAGGTGGAGAAGCGGCGGTTACTCCAGGTAGAAAAGCTGAGGTTACTCAAGCTGGGGGTACTCCAATTACTCCAGTTCACACAGATTTAGGTGGAGAAGCTGGTGTTCAAACCAGATCTTGATTCCAGAGCCACCACTGTTCTCTAACACAAAGTCCTACTTCACTCCAAGACTAGCCTTTCAGGTTTTATCAATCCTAGCCTTGGGAATGAAGCCAAGGTGGAACTTGGTTGGGAGTAGGATGAGACAGAGCTGTGTTTCAGCTGAGACAGAGCTGAGTTTCTGTTAAACATGCAAAGTGACAAGAGCCTCAGAATATGCACATTCAAGCAATGCTTATCCCACAATAAGGAGAAGACCTCAAGTCATGTCATTTACACTCATTTTGCGTGCAGTGAGGATGAGAAACCCTGTTTCAGCAAGGGCATGCACGTAACCTTTGGATTGCTAAAACCTTAGGGCCATGTTGCCTCCTGAAAGCTGAGAAATTCATCTGGTGACTCCAGGTAGTTAATCCCCAGAAGTTACATAGCATCCCTTACTGCCTTCTTGCTTTTGGAGAGAAGTATTTTTGGTTTTCATTCTGGGAGCACAGAGTCATTTTTTTATTTTGTAAATTGCTTGTTTTACAGTGTCACATTAACATTTTGCAGTGCCACAGCAATGTTTTGTTTTTTTTTTTTCATATTCTATAAACAGCCAGGTCTCTTTAGAGGCACTCGTCAGAAGTGAACTCTTCTTTGTCACTAAACTATTATCATCTGTGTGGAAACATTCTTGGGTGGTTCCTCACCCCCATTCTATCTTCCCTCAGATTATCACAACCATGCTTATTTTATTAAGGGTTTGGTTGTCATCCTGATTCCTTTTCTCTAAATCTAAACTTTAGAGTAGGGCCAAGCGATACAATAATTATTATCCACATGCAGCTATTTAAATTTATAAAAATTACATAAAATTAAAAATTGAGTTTCTTAGTTCACTAGACACAGTGATGTGGGTAGTGGTTATCATACTGAACATTGCAGGTACGGAATATTTTCATCATCTTGGAAAGTTTATTGGGTAGTACTGCTTGAGAGATTTGATTTCCTAGAAAAGACATCCCATAATGAATGTTGTGGTGGATTATATTAATTTTCATGGTATTTCTTTCTTGGTATATCTCCTTGGTATATCTCTTCATGGAATACCCTGCTTACAAGAGGATCAAATCTACCTTTGCTCCATTGCCATCAAGTTTGGCCCTATGACTTGCTTTGCCCAGTGAACTATGAACGTAAGTAATGTGTACAAAGTCTAAGAGGAAACTTTAATAGCCAGTGTGTATTTCACCATGAAATCTTTTCCTTCAGCCATGAGGCAAACAGTGTTTGAAAATGGGGCTGCTTTTGGATCCTTGAGTGAAGGTGACATGGAACAGAGCTGAACCCATTCATAATGCATTTTTAATGTGGAGGAGAAATAACCTTTCAATGTCTCAACTCACTGCTTTTAGTATCATTTATTATTATACCCACTCAAATTAAGCTGACTGATACAAATGTGGATTCTCTTTCAATATTGCAGAGATGAGAACAGGGATCCTAAGTAGTTTTCATCAGTGATATTCTATAGAGGACTGGGCTAGAAGCCAGCGTAGTGGGAGCAGACCACACAGATGATGCAGATGACACAGGTTCACATATTCTATAAAGAACAAAAGGTTTGTCCCTGGGTGAGTTGGTGAAGCCATGTGATAGGACGAGAGCTGATATTTTTGGAGTTCATTCTATTATCAAGTGCCCAGAACCTGAATGATTTTTATCCCTAGGGTGTGAATAGCCCTCAGATGAAGAGCCCTCTGTGTGAAAAGATGTGCTTTCTGCAGCCAAGTGACTCTTTTCATTTATTCTAATAGCCTCTCTGGTGTCTGCATGGGGGAGGTTTTCCCCCCTTTTTATTTCTAGCGTATGTTTTAAAATTTCAGTACTACCTTTACATTTTGCTGTTGTATCAGAGGAATCATAATAAATATGAGTCAAGGTAAGGAGTTGAGGAGTTGGAGATATAAACAGGCAATATTTATGTAATATATATATATATATATATATACATATGTGATATAAATATATAAATAGGCAGTGTTTATATTTCCAGCATGTGGAAAATATGTCGGAATAAAAGGAAGTTCAGGCTCTTCATTTGACATTTTATTTTATCTTATTTCATTTCATTTTACTCTTGTACTTGGGTTCTTGTATTGATTGAAAGAAGATTAAAAATCATCATTTCCTTGCAGGTCGAATCCTTGCTTCTTATGGTGACTAAAGTAATGTTCAAATGAAGAGAGTTAGCTATGGAGAGTTAGAGACACATTTAATCTCTTGAATATCTAGATCAGTAGAATTTTGAGATCACCAATGATACATCTCTGTAAAAATTCATTTTTGTACTAAGGTATCTGAAAGTTCCATTCTCTCATGTAATTGAAAGAACACTCTTTTAAGAATAAGATCTCCTGGTATTGATACCAAAGTAAAATTTCACTTTAAGATAGAAATGGAAGAGATAGCTAGTAAAAAATAATAGCAGTTTATTCATGTATTTTCATTGTTTTATTTATAATGCATGGAATCTGATCAAACTAACCTTCTCTCTTCATCATTCCCTAGATTTGCCATGTGCCACTTATAACCATTTTTTTTCCATTCCCACTCCCTAAATAATTACAGTAGTTGATATTAATTGAATGGCAATCACAGGGCAGATGTTTTTTACATATTATTTTGAATCATCCCTAGAGTCCTGCCATTTGTGTGGTATTGATGTCCTCTCAATAGGTAAAAGAGCAGTGTTTCAGAAATATCAGTCACATGGTTGAAAACGCTGTAGTAAAGTGTTGAGTCAGAAATGGGATTAAACACATTAAATCCCAAAGTCTTGGGCTCTTCCAACATTCCTTGTTGAATGCTGTGCTTACTTCAGCTTCTTCCCTGTCAATAGCCAATCTGGTAATTGTGATATTGACATCTGTTTTCGCTGTGATTTTTTTCTTCATTTCTATACTTGTTCTTTGAACTCCTTTGTATAGTTTTTTGTTTTCTTGTTTTAAGTATGCTTCCTCAACTCAATTGAAAACACCTTAAGGCAAGTGTCTTAGGCTGGATTTCCTAGAAAAGACTAAGATGAAATTTCATGGACACGTGTTTTGTTAATGAGTGTTTTCAGAAGACACATCTACAAGGAAGTAAGGCAGGGATGGTAGAGGAAGTGGCTAAACCATGGCCTCAGTTGATGATGAAGGAACTCCAGGAGGATGTTCAGAGTTATGTGTGAAAGGCAGCTGGTCCTCACAGAAGATAGTGGGTGGATGTGTCACCCTGCTGAGGTGATGTGAGCAGAATAGTGCAATATTCCATACAGGGAAGTTACAGATCTTGATTAAATAAATGTTGTGAAGGGTTATTATGTATCAGAAACTTCCTTATGCTTCTGATCTCAGCCATTGCCTCATGAAGTCTGCATTTTCAGTGGGGAGGAGACAGGGTTCATAGGGATAATAGAGTGGTCAATTCCTTAAGAGCAGTATGCTCCCAGAGCAGAAGTCATTCCAGCCTGTGTAGAGAAGATACCAACACTGCGACGCTGATGCCTCAACTGAGCCTTGGCAGATGAGTAAGAATTTGCTGAGGAAAAGTCCCTCTTTGATGCCTGGGACAAGGGGGCATACAGTGAAAGTCTGTGGCTTCTGAATTTTTATATTTCCAAGCCCTTGTTTATTACCACACATACTACTTTGTCACAAAATAATCTGTGATATATGTGTGTGTGTGTGTGTGTGTGTATATATATATATATATATATATATATATATATATTTGGCATAGAGTTGATGCTCAATTCATATTTGTGGAATAATATGTGAAATTTAAATGGGCATTAGAATATCATGTCAACAAACCAAGTTTGACATGAGTAAGAATGTAGAATTTGAGGGTTAGTGGGAATCCAAAAGAAAAGTTTTATCCTATCTTAGACATCTGAAGTTCCACAAAAGCTAAATATGTCATGGACATTGGAAGGGAGCGAGTTTTTTATTTTAATATTTATCTATCTATCTATCTATCTATCTATTTATATTTAGCCACTCTTACATGAAAGGTTGTTGTTGAATTGATCATTTATTTATTTATTTTTCATCTTTTTGTCTTTTTAGGGCCACACCCACGGCATATGGAGGTTCCCAGGCTAGGGGTCTAATAATAGCTATAGCTGCTGGTGGCCTATATCATAGCCACAACACCACCAGATCCGAGCCGCATCTGCAACCTACACCACAGCTCATGGCAATGCCAGATCCTTAACTCACTGAGCGAGGCCAGGGATCAAACCTGCAAACTCATGATTACTAGTCAGATTTGTTTCTGCTGCACCATGACAGGAACTCCTGTTCTTGTTGAACTGATGAAAGCCAGCACATATTCAATGCCATCCATGTCTCCATGACTCAGTAAGATAATCAGTACCAGGCTTCAAAATGAGAAAACAAGGAGTTCCTGTTGTGGCTCAGAAGATTAAGAACATGACTAGTATCCATGAGGTTTTGGGTTTGATCCCTTGCCTCACTCAGCAGATTAAGGATCAAGGTTTTTGTGAGCTGTGGTGTAGTTTGCAGACACAGCTGGGATCAAGCATTGCTGTGGCTGTGGTGTAGGCCAGCAGCTACAGGTCCAATTCAACCCCTAGCCTGGGAATGTCCATATTCTGCATGTGCAGCCCAGAAAAGAAAGGAAGAAAGAAAGGAAGAAAAGAAAAAAGATAGCTTTTTTTTTTTTCCTGCACCCATATCACGTGGATGTTTCTGGACATGGGATCGAACTCACACCATAGCAATGACAAGCAGTTAGATCCTTAACCTGCTAAGCCACCAGGGAATTCCTATTTAGATTTATGTTTGTTGTTTTTCTTTGTTTGGTGACATGTTGAACAGTATAAACACCCATTACTTTGGGCATAAGAAAAGAATAAACATTTCCTCTCCTAGGGAACTTACCCTTCTTAAATGCAATGGATTTTAATGAAGTAAATTGGAAGGTAATGCATGGTAAAATTCATATATTATACAAGCAATGAAATTGAGTAGAGGGGAAGTAAAAGCTGTATGTTGGTCAGGAAGCAATGACATTCTTCAGTTGCTCAAGAACCACTTCCATTCTGGGAAATATTGGTACACGTGGATAGAGAAGTTAGGGTCAAACTTTGGATGCCTTCAAAGGTCTAGTCTAGAGGAGAGAACTTTTGTCCTTTAGACAATAGGTCCTTCAGGTAAACAATAATGCTATCTGATTGGGGTAAGCGGATAATGATAAGATTCAGTGATGCCTTGGAGAGTTTTATCAATAATATGCCCATTAGACTCATTTAGGACAAAAACAAAGGCAAGGAGACCAGTTAACAGGATAACACCAGGAAATAGGTGTGAGAATTTATACAATCATGATGGCAAGGAAAACTTAAACTATATGTACAAGGAGGATATTTAAAGAGAGGATTTGTTTGTAAAGAAACTGGAAAGAACCTTGAATCAAAAATACTAAGCTAACCCTAAAGAGATTATTTTATCATCCAGTGATTACATTTGATTATTTTAAAAATACATTAGTTCTTTGTGTTCTTTTCTTAATAGATGATCTAGATCATGCATTTGTGTGTTTTGGTTATTGGAGTTCAGTAGGGGCAGAGAAGAGTTGAATCACAATCTATTTTTAAATTTAATTTTACTGACATGCAGTTTCTTTACAATGTTGTGTTAATTTCTGCTGGACAGCAAAGGACACACAATCTGTTGAGGTAAAATGGTCAAAGGTTCAACAGTTCTTTCTTAATGATAAATTCATCCAACTCTTATGTAAAGTTTCTTTTACACTCAGTATTCTAGAACAGGAACAAATAAGTGATTATGAAAAACTATAAATTAATAAGAGAGCATAATTTATAGAGAAGCATGCATTTGTGTAGTAATGGTGAGGCATGGGGACATCTAACCTAGTAGTTAATTGGGAGAAGTCAGGAATTCTTTCCTTGAGAAAATGACATTGGACATGGAAAGAATGGATGAATGCTGGCTCAACATTTAAGAGCTGGAGAGTCATTAAGATGTTCAAAGTCATAGAGTTAAGGTCTTACAGGAAATTTGGACAGGCTTGAGTACTTTGTGTAACATGTTATAAGAAATGTGATGAGATATACGGTCAGTGCCCACAGTATGAAGATTCACTCCAGGCTGAGGAGTTTAAGTTTTTTTTTTTTTTAGAGATCTCAGGATTCTAACCAAAATAATGATAGGATCAATTCAACCTTTGAAAGATCAACTTTGCACCAGTAATGAGCAGAGTATGGGCAACTGCAGAATCATGGTAAGAATTTTGAGAATCTCAACTAAAGAAGTGGCACTATAGAATAGAAAATAGCAGTATATCTAAGATGTTAAAGAACGAGGAGTTCCCGTCGTGGCTCAGTGGTTAAAGAGTCCAACTAAGAACCACAGGTTGTGGGTTTGATCCCTGGCCTTGCTCAGTGGGTTAAGGATCCAGCGTTGCCGTGAACTGTGGTGTAGGCTGCAGACGTGGCTCGGATCCCGCGTTGCTGTGGCTGTGGCGTAGGCCGGCAGCTACAGCTCCTGTTAGACCCCTAGCCTGGGAACCTCCATATGCCATGGGTGTGGCTCTAGATAAAAAGCAAAAAGACAAAAAAAAAAAAAAAAGAAGGATAGTGTACAGAACCAGGTAAATGATTAGATACCAGGTGAAGAATGAGGAGGAGAGCAAAATGATGTTGTAGACACTTGCTAGATGCTCACCAAGCCATTTCCCCTTTCTTTGCACAAGGTAATGGATGTTTTTAATTATCTTGCAGCTGGTTGGAGCCTCATGAAAAACTCTTGCCAGTGGACTGTATACAGAAGTGATTTGTGGGCAAGGGCTTTAAAGAGGGCAGGGTTTCTCCATGCTCTCGTTTATTTCCTGGTTAGTTGGCTGGATGGTTATTTCCTGGTTAGTTGGTTAGATGACCTTGAGGCCACTTTTAGAAAACAGTAGATAAAAGTTTAAAATGATTGCATGTAGCAGAGACCCCACTGCTCTATATTGATTCTAATATGAATGGAACGGCACAGGAGAAGTAGCACACATGTGTGTATGTGTGTTGAATCACAAAGTTTTGAGTTGTATCATTTTTATAGCAGCTATAATATAATGACCCTGAATAATACAGCTGTCATTCATATTTATGGCTTGAGAATATAAGTGGTTGAATAATATCTTTCACCAAACTATGGAACATGGTAACGTGACTTTTTTTGGGTGGCAGATGACTTTAGATTTAATCAACTAATTTTGATATGACTGCAGCTCATTAAAAAGTAGATGTCGGGGATTTGGATATGATTCTGGAACTCAGAGAAAAAGATAAATCTGTAAATAGGAATTAGTGCCATACATTAAAATCAAAGCTATGAGGATTTCCCTCATAGCTCGGTGGTTTAAGGATCTGACATTGTTGGTGCTTCTGCTCACGTTGCTGCTATGGTGGGTGTTTGATCCTTGGCTCAGGAATGTCTACATGTCATGGGCACAGCCAAAAATAAATAAATAAATAAATAAATAACAATTGGAGCTATGAGGGTGAATGATAATACCCAAGAATCCATGCAGTAAGAGAAAAGAAATTATCCAGGACCTGTACCTTAGGAACATGAACACTGAAGGAAAGGAAAGAAAAAGAATTTGGAAGGACATTGGAGGGAGGCCACAAAGTATTTGGGAGGAAATCCAGGAAAACAGATTGTTTCATAAGGTAAAGGGGGATAGAGTTGCACAGAGGAGGTGACATAAAACAAAATAACTCTTTTCAGAAAGGCCAAGGACTAAAAAGTCTATCAGATTTTTTATTGCTAGGAAATCATGTGTTATGACCTTATGCCCCGTATGTTCAGAGAAGTCCAAGTTGATGTTTAATTATTTTTGCTTTTGCTTTCCTTTTTTTTCTAATTATAGTTGATTTACAATATTGCATTAATTTCAGTTGTACAGCAAATTGATTCAGTTATGTGTGTATATATATTTATATAATATCATTTTTTAATATTTTTTTCCATTATGGTTTATCATAGGACACTGAATATAGTTCTCTGAGCTATACAGACAGACCTTGTTGTTTATCCCCTCCATGCATTATAGGTTATATCTGGTAACCCCAACCCCTACTCCACCCTTCCCCCAACTCCTCCCCCTTGGCAACCAGAAGTCTGTTCTCTAGGCCCATGAATCTGTTTCTGTTCCAAAGATAGGTTCATCTGTGTTATATTTTAGATTCCACATATAAATAATATAATATGGTATTTGTTTTTCTCTTTCTGACCTACTTCACTTAGTATGAGACTCTCTAGTTACATCCATTTTGCTGCAAATGGCATTATTTCATTCTTTTTAATGGCTGAGTAGTATTCCATTGTATATATGTGCCACATCTTCTTTATCCATTTGATGATTAATTAATACTTTCTTTTTTTATACTCATTCTGGGTTGGATGATGAAATATAGTCACATTTGTCATTAGCACTGTTGACAAAAATAGTTTCGGTGGTGATAAAATGTTTGCTGTAAGTTGAGAACTTGATGGGTGAGTGAAAGGGAAGTTTCTTTTCATAAACTTAACTATGAAGGAAAAGACAGAGATGAGGGAGTTGGGTGAGGAATCAGTGGAAAGATTTTTGTTGTTTATTGTTTGAGTTTTCAGGTCAGGAGAAACCTGAGCATCTTTTGTGCTGAGGGAAAAGAAAACTATAAATAGGGAGAAATGCCCAGTTTCTGGGTAATAAAGAAGAGTTACTAGATTAGGTTCTATATGAGGCAAAAGGGATGAAATGTCAGTTTCTTCATCTGATTTGTTAGTTCTTGGTTCTCTGTTTTGCAACTCAGCGTCACCAACATTGCCTGTTTTAGGTCTGCATTGTGAGCAATCTCTCAAAGATGAGGCCTGTATTTTAGCAAAGGCAACTACATCTGTGGTTCTGCAAGTAATTTACATCTTCTGTCTTCTTTAGTTTCAACATATGTTCAGATGTGTTGTCATTATTTTTACATGGTAATCCCTATAATCAAACTGTGGCCTATAAAGCTAACCCATTTTATTTAAAACCCAGAGGTATAAACAGGAGTCTGTTTATGAACCAATACATATTTTCTTCCTTTATCTTTGGAATAATCATCACTACTCAGTCTCTCACTGTGTATTAATGTCCTTAGAAGTCAACCATCCATAATGTGGAAGTAAATATTCATTTATACACATTATGCTTCTAAATTATCAATGTTAACTATACACATATAAGGAAGATGTAAGAATTAAAACTGGTAAGATGAAGTGAGACTAACCATAATTAGGATTTTTGTCCGGTTAGGAGAATGAAGAAATACAACCTTTGATATCATTGAATCATGCATCTCTAAGATGCTATTTTGTTTACAGAGAACTTCAGTGCAACAAGAACCATCTTCCCTTTTTTTTTCCTTTTTCAGCCATACTGGTGACATATGGAAATTCCTGGGCCAGGGATGGAATCTGAGCCGATGCTGCCCCCTATGCAACAGCTACTGCAATGCCAGGTCCTTAACCCCCGTGCCACAGCTGGAACTCCTATAAGAACCATTTTTTTAAATGAAAGAAATCCTTCTATTATAGAAAAAGGGTGAAACTACTGGAACTCCTACAAAAACCATTTTTTTAATGAAAGAAATATGGAACAGGTGATCCTATCTAAAAATAACAAACAAACAAAAAGCAGAAACAGAGCACGGCCAAGAAAATCAGACTTGGGGTTGCTGGGGGGAGAGGGAGGAAGAGGAGGGAGTGGGGAGGATGGGCATTTGCAGAGTTTGGGGGATGCAAACTGCTATATCTGGAATGGATGGGCAGTGGCATCCTACTGTACAGCCGGGGAGATGTGTGTGATTGGGTCACTTTTTTGTACTACAGAACTTGATGAAACATTGTAAATCAGCTATACTTTAATAATAATAAAAAATAAAAGATCTTTGTAAGCATGCATAATGAAAAGCCTAATAAAAGATTTAATAAATGGAAAAAAAAGGAAATCCTTCTATTATGGAAAAAAATGAAACTACTTTGAGGCAAATTAGATTTTTTAAGTTTAAAAAAGTAATGCTGCTTGCGTTGATGACAGGCTTATAGGCCAGCAGGCACTACTAGCTCAATGATTCACATATAATAGTAAGCCAGGAGACTTAGCTGGAAAGTGGAAGTTGAGATCTCATTATAAGAAGAAACTTAACTGCTGTTGAAGATCTGTTCCACTAGAATTAATATTTGGCCCAAGAGAAGCCATTTTTCAGAGGGATGTCAGTAGTAATTGTGAGTTTCCTAAAGTAGTAACCTTGTATATAAATGCTCCTGTCTCACCCCCACTATGAAACTGACACATTAAAAATATTTCATTTTAAGAACTGTGTGGCTCATTGACTTTGACTCTCAGAGGATACTTGCATTAGACTTTGCTGACTTCTTTCCCCAGGTCTCTGGAAATTTAGACCCATTGGAGAGTATTTATGTATTTCGTCATGGAGATGACGGAAACTTAGAGAAAGGGGAGACAGGCTTAGCCAGATAATATTATGAGGCATTGGATGGGAAGGAAAAGATTGACGTGGGTGGACAGAAGTATGCAAGTTAACATGTTTGGGGGGGCGACAGTCTCGGTTGTGCGGAAATGAGGGAAGTCTAGAGAAGGGAGATATGGAACAGCCAGGGCAGGCCACTCGAGAAGCTAGAGAGGGTCCTGGATGTGGGTGTGGAGTGCCATGTTCAAGGAGAGGAGAGTGGCGTACTGTTTCTGGTAGCAGGCTTTAACAATAAAGGGGTTGATGGATAGCAGCCTTATGAGTCCTTCATTTCTATTGTCTGCACTTAACCTAGTTTGGTACCTTTCTGCTCCTAAGAGCCAGATTATTCACGTTAAATTTGTCTCCTTCCACTCTTGTCCATCATCGAATGAATTCACACATTTCCAAGAATCCCGGAAATTATTCCTAAATTTTCTCTCCTGTTCTCTTTTATAGCAGTCAATACCCAAGTCAGGTAAATCCCATTTCCTGTAAGTATTTTATTTAAAAAATTGTATTGAACTATAGTTTATTTACAATGTAGTTCAAGGTATACAGCAAAGTGATTCAGTTGAACAGTAATATGTATCTTTTTAAAAGATTCTTTTCTCTTATAGGTTATTATATCTTTTATTGAGCTATAATTTGTCTGTAATATAAAATGCAGATTTCAAAGTGCAATTCAAAGAGTTTGACAAAAGAGTAACCTCTGTCACCACCAACTCAATCAAGACATGTCGAGCATTTCCTCACTGCAGAAATTCTTCTTGATTCTCTCTCTTGTTGGTGTTTTTATGTGATTTTTCATGATTTTTAATGAGGTTCTGTATCTTTTCACATGTTATAATATTTCTTGATGGTTACAATTTCTATGTTAAATAATATCTTATTTTCTCTCTTGTTTTCTGGTTGGGTTTTGTTGGAATAGAGAATATTCTAAGTTGATTATATCTGGCAATAATAATGGATTTTCCTGTTAGTTTTGTTACTGTGTTTATTCTGTTGAGTTTTTTTAATGTAGAAGATCAAATCACCAGCTAATAATGAGAGGTTTATCCCTTACTTTCCAAACATGACACTTCTGCCATGCTTTCAGATTTGTAGCACTGACTCATATCTAATATGTTAAACAGCAGCAGTGTATAAGGTCATTCTTTTTTTTTAACCATAATTGGGAATATATCAACATTTCTCTACTAGGTATTTTCCGTGATGTACATTGGGGTTTTTAAATCACTATTAAAGATATTCATTTTATATTACTAGTTCTCTGTTTGTTTATATGTACTTAGATTGTTAGGTCCTATGATATTTTTTGTTGTTCTGGGTCTCAATGTAGGATACAGAGAGATGAACAAGGAATTGGTGTTATGAAAATTCACTGG
Organism: Catagonus wagneri; assembly: GCA_004024745.2. Classification (NCBI taxonomy): domain Eukaryota; kingdom Metazoa; phylum Chordata; class Mammalia; order Artiodactyla; family Tayassuidae; genus Catagonus; species Catagonus wagneri. The sequence continues at coordinate 20,733,151 of PVHT021183699.1, forward strand.
ATCATGGAAATATGTGGAATATGGGAAAGATAAGAATAGAATAACCCATACTGGGTAAGGTTAAAGGAACAGCATCAGTCTCAGACAAAAAAGCTTCCAGTGGCACATTCTTAAGAAGAAGCCTGTGATCCTGGTCAGGAACAGGAGTGGGTTCAGACCTGGTTTGGTTAAAGTAGGTAGAGTTAGGTAGTCTGTACATAGAGCATGTTATTTTCTTTATCAGAATAACAGATCGAATGCATAACAGATGGTTCTTACTGTGTGTTATATGTTACAAGGTGATGGAAAATCCATTACATTTTATTTTAATGATTTGATATATAATTATCATGTGTGCAAATAACATGAAGAACATGACTGAATGACATAAGTTGAATTTGAAACATAAAATGGAATCAAAGGTGATTTTTAAATCTAGCATAGAGTGTAACTATGCACTAAATTTATTTGAAAACATGTGCTGATTAATTTCTCAAGTTTTTAAGAGTCAGTGTTAGAGTGATATTCATGAAGCTATTGAGGATTTATCCTGTGCATATCATTGATCCACAGGAGCAGGGGAAAGAGGTAAAAATCAATTTAATGAAATAGATTCACTTCTTATGATAACCTGCTGATATGTTCCCCTCCCCAAAACAGTTTCAATACTGGCTGATCACAGGGAAAAAGAATCCATAACAGTGGGGTGTTATGGATGCTCCAGATTCCATGATGAGTGACAGAATTCTTCCATGCCATTAGCCTATGCATGGTAGAAGAGACTTGTTGGTATAGGTTAAGGCCACAGGTGTAGCTGATCCATGCTTCATGGGCATGTGACCTATGAACACTTAATTTCACTCTCTGCTGTCACCATTTTAAGATTCTCAATCATTTTTGAACGAGGTGCTTTGCATTTTCATTTTGCACTGGGCCCTGACAGTTATGCAGCTGGTTCTGGCCATAGCATAAGTGTGCATCCTTTTGTGTCTAGGGTTGTTAGGGTCTCTTGGGACTGCTTTGTGCCTTCTTTTTGCATACTTTTTATTGGAGATCAGGCTTTTGGGTTCTCCCTATTCTGATGAATTTGGGGTGATAATATTAGAGGCCAGGGACCTTTCCTCGGGATAGAGAAGTTCAATAGTAAGGGAAGAGAAGCTCAGGAAGAGGAAGTGGGCAAGCTAAGCTTACAACTTATCAGAGAATGAAAACCTATTGGAAATAATAAGGTGAGACTGTATGGTCCAACCAATATAGTCTCTGAGCATTGATAATAAAAGAGGAAATGAGTCTAAATGTTTAGACCCAAACTCCCGTACAGATCTCTAGCAATCTGGAATAATACAACTGGAAGCTCTATTTAACCACTTCCTTCCCTAAATTCAGACAGACACTTGGCAGAACCTACACATTTCTCAGCAACATGAGAAAAGTCACAGTTCAGTTTTATTTATAACTCACTCAAGAATGTAGCCCAATCAGTGTGTTGCATTTTGACCAATAAGATGGACACTCCTGGAGGTAGATTAATTAGGCATCTTGAGGGAAGAAAGAAAGAATTTTCTTGAATTTTTCCCCTAGAGGCAGAAATATCCAATTCTCATAGACATAATTTTTAAAAGCTCCAGTTGTTATTGGTCATACAAGTTTGATAGGTGACTGCATTTCTCTTCTCTCCTCAGTCTAATAGCTATAATCCAGAAGTTGGAGCAAGTTTCCCCAAGGGCTAAAACTGTTAGCATCACCAAACAAGAATGTTCACTGTGAAATGCAGTGAGCTCAAGCAATTTACAGCTTTCATTCTCCCTTTCCATAAATGGCACTTCATTGCTTCTCCACAGGCTGGGGGAAATGGGTTTATTGCATTCATTTTAAGAAATATTCCTGCACCTCTTTTGTGGGCCTCCCTACAATTTCAGTTATATTTCATCTTCTAAGAAGTTTGCTAAATGTGGCTTTAAGCAGCCCACTCTGGTAGGTGTGCTTGAGCCATTATCATCCATTTTTCAATAAAGCTGTGGGTGAAAGTGTCATTGATTCTTTTTCACCAGGAGAGAATATTAGCTTTTTATCCTCATCATATTATCTCTCTGCTTGACTGATAAAGCTGTCATGCTAAAGGAAAGGTCAGGAATTATCGAGTGGGTGTTCATTTAATTCATCTTGCACCCCCCTTTTCCAACAAATGTATTGGGAATGTAACAGAAAATTTGTGTTTATGAAATGAGAATAGAGGAGAGAGATAAATGGGTAAAGTCCTCATGGATTAATGACTTCATTTTGTTGCCTAGAAATACGTGTGAGCTTTAAAGGGTCTTCATTTATAACTTACACTTGCCCCTTATTTCATTTTCTTATTTTGATAGAAGGAATTCTCAAATGACATTTTGCTGAGCAAGAAGGCTTCTTTGATGGGCTGAAAGTTCCTGGGCATGAGGAGGGGAGGGGGAACAGGAGAGGACAGATGGTTCTCGTGGCAGGAAAAAGATGACACCACTCTCATTATCCAGTGTATCCAAAGAAGTTATAATTAGTGAGAGTTAGTTCTAATTATATTTCATTTTGCAATTAACATGGATTAGTGCTATGATGAGCAACAAAGGGTGGAGAGGACCAAAACAGAAAGGAGTTGTGAGACCACAGGTAGGTAATTCAGAGGAAATCAAACTAAAACCAAAGGTAGTAAAACTAATGGGCCAGCCTGGAGTACCTCTTCCCTTCCCCATCCCCTTTTTGTGATTTTTATCTGCCCTCTAGTCTTCAGATGGTCTGATGAAGTTGGTAGTTGATGATTTTTTTCCCTTATTCTTTTATTGCTCCCTGACTCTAGAGTGGTGATCTCACTGAACATCTGGGAGAGAGCATTATTTTAATCAGTGAGATCTAGTCTGAGTTATATATATCATAACATCAAGCAAAATAATTAACTTCTTTCCATCTCAAGTTCTTATGTCTTTCAAAGGATGGGGGCTTGAGGTGTTTATAGTATGAATTTTCACTTTGTCTCTGTTTTCTATCCTTCACATTTAATTCGTCAGTTAGACTTTGCCAGTTCTCTCCACTTAGTACCTTCTGAGTCTATGACGTGCTCATTCTTTTCATGCCATTACTTTATACCAGGCCGTCACCATATCTTGGATTATTGAAATGGCCTTTTAGTTGATTTCATTTCCTCTAATCTCATAGTTCTTTCTACTTATTTTTCACCTGTTTGAGATTTAATTCTTCCCAGTCGCATATTTGATTCAATCCCTAGCCCTTCAATGGAACTTTCAAAGTTACAGCCAAGTAAGTCTAGATGGCTTTTCATGATATGAAAACTTTTTCAGTTTACAATTCTACTTTTTCTTCTCTTTCTCTTCATTGAATGAACCTTGCTGGGCTGTTTCTTTGTACATACATACCCTTAGGCCTAAAATGTCTGTCCATATGCCATTTGCTTATTTCTCTGACTGATGACTTGTTTATTTATCTTTGAAACCCAGCTCAAATGTCTTCTACTTCTTACTCTCCTTCATTGCTTTGTCTCTTTATACTGTAAACATATTTTTATTGTTATATCTGTTATACTAAGTCAAGTAAGTTTTATATGCACTAGATTTTTAGGACATGCATAAAATGTGTTAATGAAGTCATGTCTTTATAATTATTTAAACCTTCAGGATCACAGTTCACATTAGATATACAATGAATGTTAGCCTTTTTTTCCTTTCCTTTTCTTCTTTCTTAATGTCAGTGTTTTAGTTACACACACACACACACACACACACACACACACACACGTACCTTGTTGTGGAAAAGCCTAAAAGATATCCTTGAGGAATGCTTGTTTTAGGGAAACTAAGTCAATAGTAATTTTTATAGGAAATAGCAGCAGATTAGTTTCAAGGAAGCCCCAAAGCTGAAGTGAATGGTGACATGGGAGCAACTCACTTACATTACCTTTTCATTGGTATGAATCTTGGTAGAAAAAAAAAAAAACTCTATCTCCCACTTTCCAGCTCTGCATTTTACCAAGCTCCTGAAAGTTCACTGAGAGTGCCTTTCTGCAAGCTGCTTTCTCTTTCTGGGTTAGTTTCGCCCTTTCTTCAGCCAGCTGTTTCTAATGTGAACCATAAATTAAGGTTCCATACCTTTGGGAAGCCACCCTCACATGCCAAGGCTGATTTCATCAACTATTTTCTGTGCTGTCATATCCTGAGCTTTCTACTTTCCACCCTGTCTTGTAATCATCTGTTTATACATTATTCTTCCCCACCTGGTTGTGAACTTTCTGAAGGCGGGTTGGTGATTCATGGATCCCTAGATTCCAGTGACCCATACAATGCAGACATTCAATAAATATTTGAATGAATTAGTGAGTGAACAAATGAATGAATCACAGATGGAGGTCTCTGCCTGTCATTGTTTTATCCGTTCCCCTTTTCTGGAGTGTATCCCTCTAAACAGCAGAGGCTGTTCTTTGTGTTCTGTGTATGGATCAAGGCTTTGCCTGTTATTCACACTGAGTGGAGGCAAGAGTTCTAAAAGCCAGGAATACCTACCTACCCCACCTCTCTCCATCCAAGAGAAGTGGATGATGTAAAGAATCTGTCTGAAAAGACTCAGAGATAAGAGCCCACCCTGGATCTTGATATCCACTTACAGGCATTTGCATTGTCTTTTTCTTTTTGGCCTCTCATTAAACCTGCAGAAATTATGGGAAAGTTAAACAGCTCTTGGCTGGCACTTAACTTTTTCTTCTTTCAGATCTGCAAGTTGTAATTATTCGTTGCCCTCTCGTGGGTCATAGTTCACTTCTCTGCTGGAAACAGCCTGTCCACGGATGCCGCAGTACACCCCCACTCCTGCCTTTCTGCTTGCATTTTGAGACTGCTATAACACTTAGGGAAACTTCTCCTGATTAAAAAAAAAAAAAAAAGGTTTAAAACTAGTCAAGATGGCAGGTTAAAAATAACTGAAATGGCCCCGCTGTCCCAGTTATTACACGATGGCCTGGCAGTTAAAACCTCCAGGCAGTGCCTCCGGCGAACTGAGTCCAGCACCTCATCATTATCCTCCAGAAATCCTTGGGTCGATTGAATCCGCAACTATTAGCTAGAATGGAAAGGTTCTGACCTGTCATTTCAGCAAGAAAAAGCAACCAAGCCAATTTCTTCCTTACAGGGAAGATTTTTAGTGTTTTAAGACATCATGGCCTCTCTAATTTGTAAGGGACTAATAGAGGGACATCTTTGTGCTTCCCTGATGATCTGCCCTTCACTTGCATCACCGAGACTGGATTAGGTGTCCCTCCCTTGCACGGTGAAAACACCTCCCTATCTCTGTATCTCACTGTTGTGAGATGCACTTCAGAGTGATGGCTAGGAGGGCGGCCTCTGAAGTCAAATTGCCCAAGAGTGGATGTCAGCCCTGCCACTTACTAGCTGTGCCATCTTGGACAAGTTACTTCACCACTCTGTGCTTCAGTTTATGAGTAAAGTGGAAATTAATATAGTCCCTACCTCAGGGGGTTGTTATGCCAAAGCTAAGTGAGATAATACGTGTACAGCTCCTTTAAAAATGATAGGACATGGTACACATGTTAGCTGTTCATACTGTTATTAGGTCATTTTGTAATTATTGTCAGTTGTCCTTCATTTGCAAACCTGCTTTTCCTATTAGACTGTGAATATCCTGAGGAAAAGAATTTCATCTTTTTACTGAATCTTCAGGGGATAAGTCAGGGCTTTGTTTTTGGTAGAAAGAAAATAAATGAGCATTTGCATATGTGGAAGGCCCAAATTCAACATTTTGATTTTAGAGAGAGAAGAAAAACTAAGCCATAGATGAAAAATAGATTAGTATCCAGAATTATAACCCAGCATCATGGCTCCTCGTTTGATGTGCTTTCTTGGGTACCACAGGGATGTTTGTGCCTGGAAAATAGAAGGGTGAGGTCATCTTCATGCTCTGGGGATTTAGCCAGTGATGGAATCTGAGAAAGAAGAAAACTCGAAAGTCACATCTCCCAGGTGTGTTATCTAACTTTATTATGGAACCAAATTTTCCAGAGATTCCTGAGCCATCCAGTTGAAAGATCTCTTATTTAGAGCCTTTTGAAGATTTATAGGTACATAGGCTTATTTATGCACATATAACACGTAAAACTAAAACTTAGAGAAATTAATTGAATAACTTTAGATAATAAATGAAAAAGCGACTAGGCCAACACAAGTTTCACTATTTGTCTCAGTTCAGGGCTCTTTTCAGTAGCACAAGATATCAGTGATTGCATATTTACTATGTATTAGATACTCTAGTAGATGATGTTTGCTCAATCTTTTTTCATAATCCCTTTTTTTTTCTTTTGTCTTTTTAGGGCTGCACCCATGGCCTGTGGAGGTTCTTAGGCAAGGTGTTGAATCAGAGCTGTAGCCACTGGCCTACGCCACAGCCACAGCAGTGCCAGATCCGAGGCATGTCTGCGACCTACACCACAGTTCACAGTTCAGATCCTTAACCCACTGATTGAGGCCAGAGGTCAGACCCACATCGTCATGGATACTAGTCGGTTTCATTAACCACAGATCCACGATGGGAACTCAAGTTTACTCGTAATCTTTCCTCATAAACATCCCTATTGTACAGATAGGAAACCCATAGTTCACAGAAGTTAGTCAGCTTCCAAGGTCATATAGGCATCTTCCAAGGTCGTATAAACAGAACATGGCAGAGGTGAGCTCGAGGATTCTTGAGCAGAATACCTCCAGGTCACTCACTGCCACATCCATCAAACCATCTCTGGAGCCCCATTTGGAGTATCTGGACTTCCATGAACCAGAAGAAACAACAGCATCTGTAATAGTCAAAAAATCCTGAACGGGATTCACTTTCGATTCCAAAGATATTTGAACTTCTGCTTTTGGCGAAAATGTACTGATGAGGAGTCAGTTTGTTTCCCAGCCTATACAAACCAATAAAAGGACAAAATATATGCTTTCTAGACACTGGATATTAAGCAATAGAAAGGCCGAGAACCCGAGAAACAAGATAAATACTCAGAAACTAGGAATAGAGAAGACTCCCTCAACTTAAGAAAAGGTATCTACAAACACATACGCGCGCACACACACACACACACACACACACACACACACACACACACAGCTGCCAACATATTTAATAGACAAAGACTAAAAATTTTCTGCCGAGGTCAGGAACAACACGTATTTATTCACCATTGTACTAGGTGTTCTAGCCAGTGTATTAGGAGGGGAGAAAGGAGATGAAAGACATTGAGATGAGAAAGCAAAAAATTAATTTGTTTTTAGTTAAAGTTAACATGATCTCTATGTAGAAAATACAATGAAATTTACCAAAAAACTATTAAAACCATAAGTAAGTTTAGTAACATTTCAAGATACAACATCAACATAAAAATCAGTTATTTATAAGCACTCTAACAAGGAATTAAGAAATATTAAAATAAAAATAATGCCATATACAGTAGCATCCAAAATATAAGATGCTTAGGGTATTCCTTCATAACTCAGCAGGTTGGGGATCCATTGTTGTCACTGCTGTGGCTCTGGTTACACTGGTTACAGCTGCAGCACAGGTTCTATCCCTGGCCTAGGAACTTCCACATGCCATTCCATAGTCATATATATATGTAAAAGTTGCTGGTATATTTGAATATTCATATGCAAAAAAGAACTTTAATTTATATCTCACACCACACATAAACATTAACTAAAGATGAATCACAAAACTAAATATTAGACCTAAAATTATTACACTCCAAGAAGAAAATATAAGAAAGATATAGTGACTCTAGATTAGGAAAAGATTTCTTAAATATGACATCAAAAGCACTAAACACAAAATAAAATCTTTACCAACTTATCAATTGGACTTCATCAAAATTAAAAACATCTACTATTTGTAAAATGTTAAGAGAATAAAAAGACAGGCCAAAGACATAGAGAAAATATTTCATAAAAGACTTGTATCCAGATTACATAAAATGTAAATTAAAAGCACAGTGACATCCCATTCTAAAACTGTCAGAAAAGGGAGTTCCCATTGTGGCTCAGCAGTAACAAACTGAACTAGTATCCATGAGGACGCAGATTTGATCCCTGGCTTTGATTAGTGGGTTAAGGACCTGGTGTTGCCGTGATCTCTAGTGTAGGTCACAGATGTGGCTCACATCCTGTGTTGCTCTGTCTGTGGTGTAGGCCAGTAGCTGCAGCTCCGATTCGACCCCGAACCTGGGAACTTCCATATGCTGAAGGTGCAAATAAAATAAAATAAAGCTATCAGAAAGGCTTAAAAAAAATGACCATACGAAATGTTGGTGAGAATGTAGAAGAACTGGGACTCCCATATTCTGTGAGTGGGCATGTAAATTGACCCCACCATTTTGGAAAATATTTTTTTCAGCCATGGGTGTGGTCCTAAAAAGAAAATAAATAAATACATAAATAAATAAATAAATAAATATTAACGATATAGTCTATCATACGATCTAGCAATCCCACTCCTAGATATTTACTCAAGAAGATAAAAAAGACTTGTTTAGCAATGCTTATAACATTTTTATTTACAATAGCCCATACTCAATGATCATCAAAAAGTCAATGGATAAACAAACTGTGCTATATCCACACAATAGAATACCATTCAACAATAAAAACAATGAACTGTTTATTAACACAAAAACTGGTAAGAGAAATGTCAAAATAATTACGCTGTATGAAAGAAACCAGATATTAAAAAGTTAATATTTTGTGATTCTACAGATATTAAGCTCTAGAAATTGTCAACAATTCTTTGGTGTCAGAAAGCAAGTTATTGGTTACCTGGATGGTGGTTCAGAAAGGGGCATGAAGCAGGCAGAAGCTTCTAGAGGTGATGGATCTACCCATCTTGCTTGGATAGATCCTAAGTTCCCTATCTTGCTTGTGGTAAGAGTTTTTCTGTATCAAAACGTATTAAACCATATACTTTAAATATGTTTAGTTAATTATGAATGAGTGGTATAGTGAAGACTTGACTCTTGGCCATATTCTTGAGGAGACAGTCCTGAGTTAGGACTCAAAGTCAAGCGTGCTATGCCGGGGGCTGATCAGGCAGGGAGTATCTGGCACAAGGTTCTCTGTGGTGATGAAAATTGGATGTGTCCTTGTTCTAATTACATGCCTTAGTTTGTTGATCTTCCCTGACTTATTCGCAGCTTATTACCTGGTAACCTAATATCTGCTGGCCAGAGTGTTGCTGGTTATGGGCTCAAGGACATATATCCACAGTGATGACTTTAGCATGATGCCTTTGGAGAGCTTGCAGGGAAATCAAGAAGCAGTGGGCTTGGTGGCTTATGGCCAAATATGCACTTTTTCTAGCCTTCAGGATCCCTGCTTCCCTTAGGAATAGAGACCCAATTTGTCTGCTCATCCGGGGCCCATTCTTGATTCCTAAATCCACCTACACAACACAGACACCCCTCTGGCTGAATTGTGATCTGGCTACTAAATTCCAGAAACTTTGATCCTAGGATACCCAAATTAGAGAAATGCAGCCTTGCCTCCATGCACAACCGCCAGAGCCAGGGATGCAGAATCTCATTTGATTTCTAACGTGTTTTTTTTTTTTTTTTTTTTTTTTTGTCTCTGAGGAATAGGAGCCCTTGAACTTTTCAGTGGTGTTGAATTTTAGGAGGACCAATGAAGGCACTAGGATCCCAACACTCAGAAAAAAGCCAACTTGAGAAAGTCACAAGAATCTGGCAGCCATAGATCAAAATAGCACATTTACTGAGTCTAGATAGGACAATGTGGAAACTAGTAGGATGGTTATTTTAAAGATAAAGTCAGGATGGGCCTTAGGGTAATCTAAAAATACTGAAGCCTTTTTGCTTTCATGTTGGATCTCTCTCTGTAAATGCTACAACCAGAAGAGACAAATTCAACTTTTAACAGCTTTTACTCAAGCGTTCCTAGGAATGCAAGAGAGAAGGTTGACAGCATATCACACTGGAAAACTTCTGCTTGCCTTTGTAATTCTTTTCTCTCACCAGAGTTCTGCGATTTAAAGTAGCGACTCAACCCTTTTCATTAACTGTCTGTCCTTCTCTCTTTCTCTCCCTCTTTTCTCTGCCCCTGCTTCTCTCTCATCACCTTCATTCAATTTTCTCAGTCCTAAGCCCTTTCTTTGTTTATTGGTTGGGTAGTTCTATTGGCTACCCAGCTCATTTACTCCTTGGAGACTACAAAGGGTGAAAATCTGTGAATACTTAACCTCAGGGATTTTCTTTCATCCTATCTCTTCACAGTGATAAATAACCTTATTTTAGTGAGCATCTCCTGGCCACTTTTGAAAATCTGCAAGTCCTCAACTCCTAACATGGATCTCCTCCATGTTCCCTGATTTGCTTTTCTCCTTAGCACTTAGACTAACTTACCCACGTATTTTTCTTAATTTTTTAATTGTCTATATTCCTCTCCCCAGTTGAAGGTAAAAGCCTTACAAGGGTAGGGACCTTGATCTGTTTAATCTATTGCTAGATTTCCAAAGCCTCAAGCTGAACTCAGCCCATAGATGGGAATTCAATAAGTCTCTGTGGAATGAATAAATATAGTTCTCACAAGAAAGCATCCTCTTTGGTAGTTTGCTTTTCAGAAAAGTCACTCTGGATGTCAGTGACCCCCTGATTCTTTAGTTGGGACCACTCCCTCCATGTTCTCTAACCATCTGTTGGCTTTTTATGGGTTATGAGTACAGCTAGCAGCAGCAGATTCCAAATTATTTTGATACCTGACATCACCATTCTAATCCAATCATGAATCTCCCCTGGGAGTTTACACCACCCCCATAATGGACAATTACAACAGACTCTTTGGGAGCCCTGGCTTTTTGCGTACCTAGAGTTTAAGCATTAGAAATCAGAACGTGATCTAGATGCAAGGCTAAGCATCGTCTTTGAGAGACAGATCTGGATTTGAAATTGGATTCTGACACATTCTTGTGTGCTTTGACTAAATCCTTCTCCTTGGTGAGCTTCATTTTTGTTTTGTTTTGCTGTTTTCACCTATAATTCAGATGTATCAATCTGACTTCACAGGGAATGTATTAAATGAGGTAATATATGTAAGGTGCCACTCCTTAAAGTCAGAGCATGTGGTGGGGACTCTGTAGCTTGTCCTCATAGAGAAACATGTAAAAAAGGAAGAAAATTAATTCCATTCATATGGAGTGAATGGAAGTTCCAGAGAGGAGACAATTTGGACTTAAAAGCAGGGACCCTTACATGTGTGCAATCCTAGGATAACTCTCCTTCAGTGTAGTGCAGTTTCCATAATGGAGTCTTGAGACAGGGTAGATGACAGTGCAGCTGGGAAGATGAAGACAAAAGACAGGCATCAGGCATCAGGGGTATTCCACGTCCCAGTTCAGGTCTTCGCAGGAAGTAGATGACAAGATGGGATTAAACATCCATGAAATTTATTAGAGAAATGCCTGTGAGAGAGAAGCTCAGCGAGAGTCAGAAAGGCTTGGAGAGCCTCAGATCATGATGCATTCTGATGTTGAGTGAAAGAGAATGGGAGAGGAAGAAGGAAGATTGAGTGTATGTGCCTTAGACTTCTGTGACGTTCTAAGGAAAGTTTGGCAATGTGGTCAGTGGGTCCTTGAGCCAAAGCCACTGTCAGAGGAGTCCCCCATTTCCCGGGGGTGGGCCTATCTTAATATCGCTGTGCTTAGTCTTTGCCTGAGAGCAGCCTGTCTGGAAGGAGGCATTGGTGCAAACACAGCGATGGATTTCAGAGGACAGCAGCTGGTACCTTGGTTCAGTGACGTTCCCTGGAGTTGGAGGTCTGATAGGAGCCCTCTCAATGCTGTCACACACAGCACTCTCCTTTTTGATACCTTCAGTGCATGGAGATTGAAGAAGGGCTAAACACTTTTAGGCCCCGAGAAAGGATAATGTCTGATCGTGACCCTCAGTAAGTAACAAGAAGAGGATTACATTTCTTGAAATGTTTTCTACTGCCCTGATTAATTCTAGACTCTAGCTGGTGGAACTGCAAAAGAAAAGAAGCCCAAATGAAATATTTTGGAAACACAATGACCCACAGAACTTCGTGGGAAGATTTGCTGAAATTGGGTATATCCCAACCCATGCTTAGTGGAGAGCCTACCTCAAAGACAGTCCAAAGAGAAGGAGATCATAGACCCAGGGTGCTGGCACTGAGACTCCCTCTTGCTGTGGCCTAGAGCTCGTAGGGGCCCATCTTTGGATTTGTCTTGTGCAAGTGAGAGGCTAAACTCACTAATCAGGGGGCTCGGCAAATCTCAACAATCCGTGCTCCTATGGCCATTTATCTTTAAATGGAATTGAACCTTGGCCGTAGTCAGTTCCAGAGGGAGAAAACAAAAATTTTAACTTTTTCATTGGGTGAAATTTGCAAAACTTGGATGGAGAATGAAAGGCCATTTCCTAGTATGGCAACCAGGCTGTGCACTCAGCTAAATTAGATGAATATATAAGCTAAATGCCTAATCTGATGAATAAGACATGGGTCAGGCACTCAGGTCCCTTGCAGTACCACTATGTAATGTGTCTTCTTTTGCCATCTGTGTACCTATTCTCCTTCCCTAAAGGATGACGTTCTCCATGGCAGTCAGGACCTTCACAGTGATAGCCACACATCCCTTCCCCTTCCAACAGGGCACAAAGGCAAAAAATCATAGACTCTGGGGCCAAATTCCAACTTCTAAACATGTGAATTTGGGTAAGTTACTTAACTTCTACAGCCTACAGTATCCTACTCTGAAAACTGGGAAGAAGAGCACTATTTTGCCAGGATGTTGAGAAAATTAAAGATAATCTATGCAAAACACTTGTCACAGCACTTGGCACGTGACAGAGGCTCTAATTATTGTTGTAAATACTTTTATTCTTAGAAAATGTTACATGATCTACGTTAACCTACTCTTACTGTTATGGTAAGGGCTTAAGAGGTTACCTGTGACAAATAACCTGCTTGCTTTTAAGTAATGGCCTTATAAACACAGCATCTGTGCTAGCAGAATTAAGCAGCATAGATGCCAGGCCTCTTATAAGAGTTTGAAATCTGGAGCATCCATTAAATCCTGGCTACTTCATTTAGCCCTATACACAGATGGGACTGTTTCTTCAGGCATTTACTTGTTTCTCCTCAATGGTATTATGACGATCTAAGTAAAACCTTTAAGTGATTCAGTTTGGTCATAATCATTTTCTCCGTGTTACTGAACTGACCTCATGATTGGCTTATTGATTGGATCTATTTCAGTTTCTAATTTGATCATGTATTTGCGTATCATTTGACATTTTCTAAAGAACTCCTTTTAGAACATTCTCTTTTCTTGCATATCTTCAGATTCTATGAAACAAGTTGAAAACACACTTCCGCCGGAGTTCCCATCGTGGCGCAGTGGAAACGAATCTGACTAGGAACCATGAGGTTGCCAGTTCGATCCCTGGCTTTTGCTCAGTGGGTTAAGGATTCGACATTGCGGTGATCTGTGATGTAGGTTGCAGACGCGGCTCGGATCTGGCATAGCTATGGCTGTGGCGCAGGCCAGCAGCTATAGCTCTGATTAGACTCCTGGCCTGGGAACCGCCATATGCCCTGAGTGCAGCCCTAAAAGACAAAAAGAGAAAAAGAAAAAAAAACACACGCTTCTGGGAAAGAGGAACATAATACCACTAAGTGTCCTTTAGAATTCTTTCTTATCAGCTCAGTCTACCCATCCCTAAAATATCTGGGATTCATAGGATCCTGTCAAGCCACTTCTTTCTAAACTCTTTCTATGGGAAATTTCATTAGATTCCTTGGTGTCGAAGATCACCTGTATGTTGATAATTCCAAAATAGGTATATTCACCTAAGCCTACTCAGATGGGCTCCTTGCCCACATATTCTTCAACTTCTCTGGTCTGCTATAAGGTCTGAGGCAGGCTTCCTTTTTCTTTCTTTTTTTTTAATTAAAACGTAGCTGATTTATAAGGTATAGTTGATATATAAATGTATAATGTGCCAATTTCTGCTGTATAGAGAAGTGACCCAGTCATTCATACATGCTCACACACACACACACACACACATTCTTTGTATCGCACTATCTTCACCATGTTCTATCCCAAGAGACTGGATATAGTTCCCTGTGTTGTACAATAGCACCGCATTGCTTATCCATTCTAAATGTAATAGTTTGCATCTATCAATCCCAAACTCCCAGTTCATCCTACTCCTCCCACCTCCCCTTTGGCAGCTACAAATCTTTTCTCTATGTCTGTGAGTCTGTCTTGACAAACTTTTTATTATAATTAGATTAATCTTTCTTATCATTTTCAATAATTTACACTGAAAAATTAAAAAGAAGGAAGGTATTTTGTACTACGCTATGAAATTCAATCAGAGGGTATTTTCTGTTGGTTGACTGGCTTGCAAACAACATCCCAAAATGGTTCAAACACAGTATTATACTGCAGGTCAAAAGCAGACATTGAACAGAGTAATATTTTTTTCTTATCTTCTCAAAAATCTTTTGGTCCACTAGAAAAAAAAAAGTGAAAGAGTGAAATAGATTGGGTCACAACTGCTGAACATGTGTTAATCACTTGACCATTTTGACATTCTATCATATTCTGTGAAATATGTTCTAAACACACTTCTGGGAAAGAGGAACATAATACCATCCACACTCCCAAACCTGTGGTGTGTTACTGGCTAGAAAAATAATAGAGTTCTCTAAAAATGTTTCTATAGTTCAAGTAGTTTTGGGGTTGAGTGCTTGGGGTTTTCTATATATAGTACCATGTCATCTGCATACAGTGACGGTTTTACCTCTTACTTCCTATTTGGATGCCTTTTATTTCTTTTGTTTGTCTGGTTCCTGTAGCTAGGACTACCAATACTATGTTGAATAATAGTGGTGAGAGTGGGCATCCCTGTCTTGTTCCGGATTTTAGTGGGAAGGCTTTCAGCTTTTTTCCACGGAGTATTATATTTGCTGTGGGGTTATCGTAAATGGCTTTTATTATGTTAAGGAATGTTCCCTGTAATACCACTTTGGTAAGAGTTTTGATCAAGAATGGATGTTGGACTTTGTAGAATGCTTTTTCTGCATCTATTGAGATGATCATGTGGTTTTTTACTTTTCTTTTGTTAATGTGGTGTATGACGTTGACTGATTTGCATATGTTGAACAATCCTTGTGCACCTGAGATGATCCCACCTGGTCATAGTGTATGATCTTTTTGATATGTTGTTGGATTTGGTTGGCTAGAATTTTGTTGAGAATTTTTGCATCTATATTCATCAAAGATATTGGCCTATAGTTCTCTTTTTTCGTGTTATCTTTGTCTGGTTTCGGAATTAAGATAATGTTGGCATCATAGAATGTCTTTGGAAGTGTTCCTTCTTCTTCAACCGTTTGGATAGACAAATTCAGCAAAGTAGCAGGATATAAGGTTAACCTTCAGAAATCAATCGCATTTCTGTATACTAACAATGAAATATTAGAGAATGAATACCAAAATACTTTATCTTTTAAAACTGCACACCAAAAAATCAAATACCTGGGAAAAAACCTGACCAAGGAGATTAAAAACTTATATGTAGAAAATTATAAGACATTAATCAAGGAGATCAAAGAAGATACAAAGAAATGGAAAAATATTCCATGCTCATGGGCCAGATAAGTCAATATTTTAAAAACACCCATTCTGCCCAAAGCAATCTACAAATTCAATGCAATCCCTGTCAAATTACCCATGACATTCTTCACAGAACTAGAACAAACAATCCAAAAACTTATATGGAACAACAAAAGAGCCAGAATCACCAAAGCAATTCTGAAGAACAAAAACCTGGCAGGAGGCATAACTCTCCCAGACTTCAGGCAATATCACAGGGCCACAGTAATCAAGACAGTGTGGTACTGGTACCAAAACAGACATAGGGACAAATGGAACAGAATAGAGAACCCAGAAATAAACCCAGACTCCTACTGTCAATTGATCTTTGACAAAGGAGGCAAGAACATAAAATGGGAAAAAGACAGTCTGTGCAGTTAAGTATTGCTGGGAAACCTGGACAGCTGCATGCAAATCAATGAAACTAGAACACACTCTCATACCATGCACAAAAATAAACTCAAAATGTCTCAAAGACTTAAATATAAGACAAGACACCATTAAAACTCCTGGAAGAAAACATTGGCAAAACATTTTCTGACATCAGTCTTACAAATGTTTTCTCAGGTCATTCTCCCAAAGCAACAGAAATAAAATCAAAGATAAACCAATGGGACCTAATCAAGACGACAAGCTTTTGCACAGCAAAGGAAACCAAAAAGAAAACTAAAAGACAACTTACAGAGTGGTAGAATATAGTGTCAAATGATGCAACTGACAAGGGCTTAATCTCTAAAATATACAAACAACTGATACAGCTCAACAGCAAAAAACCAACAACCTCATTGAAAAATGGGCAAAGGACCTGAACAGACATTTCTCCAA
This sequence comes from Catagonus wagneri, assembly GCA_004024745.2. NCBI lineage: Eukaryota > Metazoa > Chordata > Mammalia > Artiodactyla > Tayassuidae > Catagonus > Catagonus wagneri. Next base: position 20,749,678 of record PVHT021183699.1, read on the forward strand.
AGAAGATATGCAGATGACCAACAAGCACAGGAAAAAATACTCAGCATCACTGATGATTAGAGAAATGCAAATCAAAACCAGCATGAGATCCCACCTCACACCAGTCAGAATGACCATGATTAAGAAGTCCACAAACGACAAATGCTGGAGGGGGTGTGGAGAAAAGGGAACCCTCCTGCACTGCTGGTGGGAAAGTAAGCTGGTACAACCACTATGGAAGACAGTATGGAGGTACCTTAGAAAACTATACATAGAACTACCATATGACCCAGCAATCCCACTCTTGGGCATATATCCAGACAAAAATCTCCTTGAAAAAGACACTTGCACATGCATGTTCATTGCAGCACTATTCAGAATAGCCAAGACATGGAAACAACCCAAATGTCCATCGACAGATGATTGGATTAGGAAGATATGGTATATATACATGATGGAATACTACTCAGCCATAAAAAAGAATAAAATAATGTCATTTGCAGCAACATGGATGGAATCAAAGACCCTCATACTGAGTGAAGTAAGTCAGAAGGAGAAAGATAGACACCATGTGATATCACTAATATCTGGAATCTAATGTACTGCGCAAATGAAGCTTTCTACAGAGAAGAAAATCAAGGACCTGGAGAACAGACTTGTGGTGGCCAAGAGGGTGGGGGAGGGAGTGGGATGGTAGGGGGGTCTGGGGTTAATAGTTATAGACTGTTGCCTCTGGGGGAAAAAATTATTGTTACCCATTAAAAAAATAAAATAAAAAGATAGAAAAAAAATAAAAAATGAAAATGTTTCTATATTTTAAAATTGGATTTCTACTTTTGTTTCTTATACCAATGTGACTTCTAGTTTAACACCTTTTAACCTAAAATATCAACCACAAAAATGCCAAAAGTAAGTGTGACTGAATTGACATATTACCTTGAAGCAGACAAAGTATTCTGTTAATTCTACTAAGTCTGAGTAGGGCTCAGAATTCATAAGATATAAATTAAAATAATGTTAAAAGCAAAAAAACCTTTGAACTTTGCATGTTAATAACATCAGAAAATCAAAACATAACTGAAGAATAAATATTTGCAACTTTTATTTTACTGACTCTATAAAAAGTATGATAGAAATCTATACAATTAATAAATGAGAACGTATCTTCAATACTTTTCAACTAAATTTAAAAAAGAAATAAAATATGCTAAAACATTCCTAATTGAAAACATCAAAATGAAAGTAACAATGAGGTAAACTTTTCATCTATTCAAGTGGAAAAATTTTTAATTTTATAATATTGATACTGGAAAGATGTGGAATTATTACTTCTCTTCAGAGGAAATTGAAAAGCTTAGTGCTGAATTCAACCATTCCAGTCATTTGATTTGTACCTGGAAGAACTGACCATGTTATTGGGCCTGGAATATTTATCACAGCTTTGTTAATGACATAGCAAACAACAGAAAAGAAGAAATGGTCAAATAAAATATATTTTGAAACCTAACTAAATATTACAGTAGACCTTTTTATAACGGTTAAAGTATAGTGTCTGTGTGTATATATATCCTCTATATGTGTTTGATAGGTTATCTAATGTGTATTATTAACTACAATGAACAAAGGTATATATTATTATCTCTTGCATAAATATGAACAATTATCTATATATTCATAAACATGTGTACATTGGTACATGCACAAAAAACTGTCTTGCAGGTATTATAAGAGCCATTAATCTTGGTGACTTTGGGCCAAGGGATTTGGAATGTAGAGAAGGACATTTCACTTAACTACTTTTATTTTTCTACATTATTTCAGTTTTCCAAATTTGACAATGACATATTTTCATTTGAAAATTTATCCACGTGGGTTATTTAAAATGTGAGTTTGTAGGCATTTTCACCTTCCTTTTTTATTGTATACATAGTTCACAGAGTCTAGTTGGTGGGTCCAGAGAGTCGGAAGTATCTAACCTTTATTAAGAATTTACAAGGTGACCATGGGACAGTTTGGCATGAATTCTGTTCTTATTCTATACCACCATGACATGATTCATGGAAAACTGATGCTACTACTCCATGTGTAAAGCTTCAGAGACTCAGAAATGACAATGGACCTGGCTAATGTCACACGTAAGGTGGGAAATGGAGTCAGGATTTCATCACACACATTCTCTTCTCATGTTGTGTGCCTCCCACGTAGATTTTACTTCCTGTTGATCATAACAAAAATATATTTCCTTTACGTGGGACATTTCTAATGTTAAAAAATATTTTAATTTCAACTATGAATGAGTGTTTAATATTTGCCCATGAATAAAAGTGGAAGCTTAATATGCCAAGATGACACTCCATCAGTAAAATATGATAATCTATTATTACAGTGTGTGTAGGTGTAATACCTTTTCCTAATGACTTGCTGTGCATCTGCTCTGGGAGATGAACTTGACATTTGATACTGATACAGCGGTAAAGAGAAGATCTTGTATTGTTCTTAAAAAACACTATTATGCCTTCCTTAAAGTTCGAAGAGCTTTACTTTCCAAAAATGGAAATACTGAAATCAGTCTTTGTTGTAATAGAGCCGTCAACAGTCCTCTGACTTTTTATATTTGGTTCTTCCTTCTGCAATGTCCTTCCTTACCTCTTCATTTCTTTTTTAAAATTTTTATTGGAGTATAGTTAACTTACAAAGTTGTGTTAGCTCCAGATGTACAGCAAAGTGAATTAGTTATACGTGTACATGTATCCATTCCTTTTCATATTATTTTGCCGTATACGTTATTACATATGTAGTGTTTTCTTCCGCGGTGTGTCCCTTTTCCCATCAGTTCTCTCTACTTCTATAACCTCATCTTTTAAAGAGGCAGTGGCCCAAGACAGGGCTGTAGTAATTTGCAATCCTAAAGGTGGAATTAAAGTGATGCTTTAATTTCAGCCTAAATCTGATTTCTGTCATAGGGGTTATTTGTATTTTATATATTCTTTCATCCCTCATCAAAAGAACTTTAGGAAAATGCTGAGGGGTTCTTGTTAGGAAATGGGGTAAAAGCATCTGAGAGCTTGAAACTCCAGAGGCTGCTTTTGCCTCATGAGCAATTGCTTCCATTTCATTTTTCTTGTAGCCCCAGAACAGATGTTGGAGGATTAAGCCAGGCTTCATTGAAAGGCTAAAGAGGGGATGACACTAGATACATCTCGCCTTATTTGTCTCTGTTCTCCTCAGTCTCATGTTTATCTTCTCTTCTGATTACCACAGTAACATCTCAAATGTCGTCTTTTCCAGGAGGTCCCTGCCTCACCTGGCAGAATCAGAAAGAAGAACCAGGTCTCTGTAAAGGCCATTTTAGTGACCTTCCTGACACAAGGCTTTTCTACTACTCTCTTGCTCAAATGCCCCCAGTGTCTCCTGTAGCACGTCCTCTATCTGGGCTTGAACCCTCAACCTGACAATGAAAATACTCCCCAGTGTGGTCCTTTCAGTGCCCTGTTCCCCTGATACCCCGCTCCCATCCTCAGCCCTCAAATACCATGCCAGATCCCCAAACACCTAAGTGCACAGAAATGCCTCCTTCACTCGTGGAACTCAAATACCCTTCAGGACATCTTCCTTTTTTGTTTCCTTAAGTTAATTACATTAAAATGATTTTATAGATTGATGAGTCATCAGCTACCACTTAAGGGTAACATATAATCTCTCCCTTTGGAATGCTCTTACCCAGTTTCTCTATGATGGTTCATAATGCATTTATCACTAGACCATGCCTTGTGGTAACCTGCATAAGTGTTGTTTCTCTTCTGATTTTCTACAGGCTCCTATTTATGTCCAAATCCCCCCTTCCTGAGGGCCCTGCACATGGCTAAAGAAAGCATTTGTTCCTTGGAAGTGACCAATAGGAAATACAGTAATTCTTTGTGTTTACTAAGGATGACACATGACTTCTGAATACAGAAAGTATTCATATAAGACCCAGATTTTCTGAGATTTTTCTCAATTTTAAAAAGTATAGGAGTTCCCTGGTGGCCTATTGGTTATGGATCTGGTGTTGTCATTGCTGTAGCTCAGGTTCCATCCCTGGGACTTCCAATGCTACCAGTGTGGCTAAAAGGAAAAAAAAAAAAGGGAAGAAGAAAAAGTAGCTTAAAAAATTATGTGTCATTGTCACATCATATGTCTTGACGACTCGATTAAAAAAATAGTGACATCAGTATATCACATTTCTCTTCCTGTAAAACAAAACGCTCAAAATGGGAATACTATTTTCACTATGAAGTTATACCAACATTTAAAAAAATTGTTTTCCTAAATGGTTCTTGATACGTAGTTTCTTCAACTCACATGCATGTAAACTCACAAGTACACAGAACACAATTTTGATGTCAGTGATGTAGCACCTGTAATCAAGGCTGAAATTAATCCAACCTTTCTCTTGATTTTTTTCACAGTTCCTTTGCTGCCATCACTTCTCAACAGTAGATCTGTAGTTCTTTCTCTAACGCATGCCTCAAGTACATGGGGCATACCCTGCCAACCCCTGGCATACAATTCTGAGAGCCAGGACAAGAAAGAAAGCCAAGATGACTAGAGTTAATAATAACAGTTTCATTTAAAGTTTTTCTAAAGTCAAACATCTGAACATCCTCCAGAACCCAGGATGTGATGGAGATATTTTTTTTTCCTCCCAATTCAGAGAACTATGAATGGAATGAGTTTGATCATTTCCCACAAATCAGTGTCTTAAGACCAAATATTTTCTGCTAACTTTGGATTTAGGTGCATTTCAATATTCATCTTTCTTTCCCTCTCCCATATCCCCTTCCCTTCATCTTTCCTGTCATACAGTCCCTGCTGTTCCTCTGATCCCCAACTGCAAGCTCTTTCTATACAGGACTGCAGCAAAGAAGCAGCCCAATTTTAAAGCTGAATTTAGGACTTGACACAGAGGCAGGGATCCAGCTAGCTCTGCAGAGAGAATCTAATTAGGTAGATGGGATTTGAGGAGCTGGAGTTTTTCTAGGACACCTGGCTCACCCTTCTGTGTAATGGAAGTTGTCACTGGCCCTTTTGCTGGCAGCTGAGGCATCAGGACGTGGGTGTCACTTCTCATCTGAATTAAATGCTGCCTCCAGTGTGACATTTCAGGCAAACAGGAACTGCTGGGTGCTCAGGCCCTGGGATCTTTACCTGAGGTCCCTTTCAACTTAGAGACACTGTAATTCTGCTGAGGGAGAAAGCTGTCAGCCCAGGATAAGGAAGAACCTAAAACTCAGAACTACCACTAGCCAGACTGTTTTGTTGAGTAGTGAAATAGCCACTCCTGCCCAAATGCAGCAGAGACGTGACTTGCTGGAGAGATGAAAAGAGGGTCCACCTTAGAACTCCAAGATTAAGTTACAGTTTCAGCCTCCATTTCTCATCCATAAAATGGTGGATATTATATTAATTCATTCACATATTCAGTTAATATTTCTTGGGAATCCACTGTGTGCCAGACACAGGTGATGGGATGGGAATAGAATGATTAACAAAATAGGTGAAGTCCAAAATAGGTGAAGTACAGAGCTGGCATGTTGGTGAGGAGAGGCAGAAAGCAAGCCAATTAAGACCAGGCTGTCGGAGTTCCCTGGTGGGCTAGTGATTAAGGACCCGGTGTTGTCACTGAGGTGGCACAGTTTCACTCCCTGACCCGTGAATTTCCACATGCTGTGGGGACATCAAAGAAATTAAATAAATAAATAAAAGAAGCAGCTGCATGTGGTACTAGTGGTACAAGGGCATAGAATATGATGGTAGAAATGCTGCCAAACCTATAGAATTGAATGCATTGTAATGATGCTAATGAAAATTAAGTGAGATCATCGTGTTTCCTATTTCTTAAGCATTTTCTGGGTTCCTGACACTATACAAAGCATTATGCCTTAAATAAACCACCTATCAACAAGAACCAATATTCTCATTTTACACCCATTGCATTGACACTTTGAGTATCTATGTTGACTTGTCAAGTAAACCTAGCTAGTTAGAGGTGAGGCTGGCAATGCAATTCAGCTGTGAGCATCTGGTTCATAGGTGGTACCCACTTGATTATGCCGCTTTTGAAGAAATGTGTTAATATCCTTATGCTATTGAGCTATCGTGAAGGTGATATGAAGTTAAAATTTTATGTGTCTAACAAACATTGCCTATGGTGAAAAGCTGGAGGCTATGAATCCTGCAAGGAAACAGGACACTGCCTTTGCTTTGCTCTAGCTTTCTGTGTAGTTTGGGGAGCTCTGCCTCGGGACAAAATACCTTAAAGCAGCACATGACTTCAGTATATAATAGTTCCAGACAGCGGAAGTCACTGTTATTGTTGGCAGTAGGGGAATAAAAGGAGGAAGGCACCAATGGGGTTTCCTGTGTGCAGGAAATGTATCTGGGTTTGGGTGAGGTCTTGAGAATGATAAATATGCAAGGGACTGGTGGGAAGGAGAGAATAAAACAGATGGGATGGCTCGCTTGCAAAAATTAATGAAGCTTTAGCAAAAAAAAAAAAATTGGAAACAACCCAAATGTCCATCAATAGGACAATGTCTAAACCAACGGTCGTATATCTGCCCAATGGGATGTTATTCAATGATGAAAAGGAATAAACTACTGACGTACAACAACACTGATGAATCTCAAAGGCATTCTGATGAGTAAAAGAAACTAGACACCAAAGGGTATGCACTGTGTGATTCCATCTGCATGAAATTCAAAATGAGGCAAACTAATCTAGGGGGACAAAAGTCAGAAAAGTGACTCACTCTTGGGTTGTGGAGGGGATTAATTAGAAATGGGAATTAAAGAACATTTGGGGATAATGGAAATGGTGTATGGCTTGAATTGGGTGATAGCTGCATAGGTGTATGCCTGTCTAAAATATCACTGAGTTTCCCATCTCAGGTTGTACATTTTATTGTATGTAAATAAACCTTAATAAATCAAACACAGTAGAGTGTGTGAATTGTCTCCATTCACAATAGAGAGTGTGAATACCCCAGAAAGCAGAGATTAGCTCATTTAACCAAGACTGATATCTACAAAAAGCATTTTTTTGGGGAAAAAAAACAGTTCGGAGTCAGTTTCATTTATTTATTTGTTTGTTTGTTTGTTTATTTATTTGCTCTTTAGGGCCGCACCTGCAGCATATGGAGGTTCCCAGGCTAGGGGTCTAATTGGAGCTATATCTGCCGGCCTTCACCACAGTCACAGCAACGTGGGATCCAAGTTGCATCTGTGACCTACATCACAGCTCACAGCAATGCTGGATCCTTAACCCACTGAGCAAGGCTAGGGATCGAACCGGCAACCTCATGGTTCCTAATCGGATTCACGTCTGCTGCACCATGACAGGAACTCCTGGAGTCAGTTTTCAGGAGACTAGGAGTGAAAAATACAGAAGTTATGGTTTATTCTATGAACAATAAGTAGCCATGGGTTTTGATTAGAGAGCTAATAAATGATGTTAAAACATGAATTTCTAGGTCTTACCATAGAGGTCTTGGTTGGGGCCTGGAAATTTTTATCTCTTACCAGTTCCAGGATGCTGCGCTGATACTTCTGGTCTGGAGACCAGCCTTGAAAAACTCTAATTTGAGGCTGTGTCTTAGGCACCTATGGGGTACAGTTTAAAAGAAAGCCTGAGAGCAAGTGAGTTGTTAGGGGTTTATAAATGATGGAGTTAGAGGCTCCAGAGACAATAAGCCTGGAGCCAAGTCATGTTTTGAAAGAAGCCATATGGAGGCTACAAGAGAGGAGGGCTGGGCCAGAGGGAAGCTGTCCAAGGAGGAAACATTTGTTGTGATTCAGGAGAGAGATGAGCAGAGTTTAAACCAGAGTGATATCGAAGGGGAAAGATAGGCGGAAATTCATTCAGAGTGATTCAGGAGTTAGACCATCAGGGATTGCATGATGGGAATAAAGATGAGAGAGGGGTCTTGGTGTCTCACACATTTTGAGTTTGGGTATAAGGTGAATGATCGTCTCACTTAGACTGTAAAATAGGGTAAGAGAATTATAAGACGGTTAGTCAACGTGTGTGAGTACCGCATGCAGATGATATCATGATCAGCCCCAAGTGCCCCCCTGCACAGGGACCAAAGATCCGTGGGAACTGATATGAATGATACCTGGAGGCTTAATGCCACCTCAAGTTGAGAATTATTCTGCCAGAACTGAGACCAAATAGAAAGGTCAGAGAGAAGGGCTTTAAAAGTAGGGTTGATTTTATTTTCAAAGTATATAGTCTTCTGTGAGGATTTTTAGTAAGGTTTTGGAACTTAAGTAAATAAATAATAGCGAGGTCTGGGCAGCTATAAAAGAGTGATAAAGAGGCAACTGTGTCAGCAACAGCTAAAAATTCACAAGGATAAAATAACAGTGCCATGAATAAGTCAGAAGCACATACACATACATATGAGACAGAAATGTAGAAGAAAGAAAGGCTGGGTTCTTTAAATAGTCTTGGCTTATACCTTAGATAAATAGTGGCAGTTTTAAATATAAATATAAACCTAGATAGATAGATAGATAGATAGGTAGATAGATAGATAGAGATAAATAGATAAAAGACTGAAAAGAAGTATGTTAATGCCTGAACAGTGGATCTGGGTGTTAGGTTTTGGGGCTGTGTATATTTTCTTAGGTAAAACTTTATTTTCTTCATTTTCTGCAATCAACATGTTACACTTATAAAACTTGAAAAAAGTCATTTACATGTTTTTTAAATTTGTTTTTGAATAGCGAAAGAGAAAAAGCCTTGATAGAATTCTCCAGAGACAGGATTAGAGTTTGGCTTTCTGGTTCTCTTTTCTCTGCATGTCCCAAGACAGATCTTGGCAGTCCCACAAAGAAACGTCTGGAGCCCTCATTGCTCAGTGATTGGCAGGCTGCAGCCCCCTGAGTGTTGCAGCCTCACAGGCAATTTGATCCATTCTCATTGGGAAGCCTGGGGCTAGGAGGCAATATTTAGAGTCACAGGACACGTTGAAACCAATTTGAAATACCAAGAAAAACTGTTAGTTATGCAGGAGAGCCTCAGCCACAGCTCACTCCAGCTGCAGCTGCTGGGAGACCAGGACAGAGAGAGGTGCTCTGGCAGATTCCCTCGGGAGCTCTGGGCCGGCTTCATTCCCCAGGACTCCGAGGACCCCGCAACAAAGAGCCCAGAGCAACGCCTAGCAGAAGCTAATAATAAACACAGAAAATTTAAACCGGAAGCAAGGTATATACCATTCCTCCTTACTAAGAAGTTAGTAAGTCTGACTTTAACATCCAGTTCTGGAGTTCTCGTTGTGGCTCAGTGTGTTGTGAACCAGACTAATATCCATGAGGATGCGGGTTCCATCCCTGGCCTCGTTCAGTGGGTTGAGGATCCGGCATTGCCCTGAGCTCTGGTGTAGGTCGCAGACGTGGCTCGGATCCAGTGTTTCTGTGGCCCTGGTGTAGGCTGTAGGCCGGTGGCTACAGCTGCGATTGGACCCGTAGCCTGGGAAGCTCCATATGCCCCAGGTGCAGCCCTCAAAAGACACACACACACACACAAAAATCCATTCTTTATATGAGACAGAGCATCCATGATGGAAGAAAAGAAAATGCAGATTCCTCTCCCAGTTCGCACTGATCCTTGTGTTGTTCTTTTCATCTATTGCTTTGCTTGTCAGTTCGTTCCAATTCTGTGATCCAAAAAATGGAAACATTTGCTTCAGAGTTATGATGGATGCCTTCCCTTAGTGACCCATCTTCTCTGCCTTCCTTCCCTGAGGAAAGACTCAGGCCAAGAGCTTGACTCTTGGAACTACAGGACAATTACTACTTACGAATATGTATGTTCTTTGTTGTTGTTGTTGTTAGGGCCCCACCTGCGGCATGTAAAGATTCCCAGGATAGGAGCTGAATCAGAGCTACAGCTACTGGCCTACACCACAGCCACAGCAACGCAGGATCCAAGTCGCGTCTGTGACCTACACCACAGCTCATGGCAACGCCAGATCCTTAACCCACTGAGCAAGGCCAGGGATCAAACCTGCAGCCTCATGGATACTAGTCGGGTTCATTTCCGATGAGCCACATGGGGAACTCCAATATGCACGTTCTAGTTCTCTCCTTTCCTGTCTTCCATACTCTCTCAGAAATTGTCCCAAAGACTATTGCTAAATCTTTATTCAAAAGCACCGATGATTCTCACTTAGGTCAACACGGAAATCACTTCAACCTCTATTTAAACTCTTATTTCTCTACATTTTACGCTTTCTAGAGAACACGCACTGGCCCACACCCTTCATCTCTCCTTCAACACAACCGTCATGGTTGTGAAGTGACTGCGATCACACAGCAATGGGAAGTTTCTTGTCTGTTGCTCTACAAATATGTCTTTCTAAAATCCCTTTAGTGCTCAGGCTCAGCTTTTTTATCCTAACTGGTTCTCTGTTATTGGGTAGGCTTGAAGGCTGGGGAGGGTATTGTTACCAGAAGGAAAAAAAGAGCTATATCTATAGGCTTTGGTGGTGGAAGAACACTGCTAGTACAAGACAAAGAGCAACAGGAAGGGAACCAAGGTAATGAACATTACTTAACCTCTCCTTCCTTCTCCATCAATTGCTATGCAGTGCTGTCCACTGGCCTAAACCAGGATCTGGAGAGACTGCACATATCACGCACATGAAAGTATATATGTAAATCTGTATAACTTTATTTTGTGTAAATTTGATTATTATGTATTTTATATCTTTCTTAAACTTGCTTTCTCCTCTTAATAGTACGTAAATGAAATCTCTCAGATCTCCACTGAAATGAAAGGGGACCCAAGAAATAAATACTAATCATCAGAGAGCAAAGGTTTATTTCTATAATACTACAGGTGTCAACCATTAGGGTAAAGCTAGATCATTTCCTTTGTTAGGTCCATGTTTTGTCCAGTGTATACAATCAGATAAATAGGGAATTTCCATTGTGGCTCAGCGGAAATGAATCTGACTAGTATCTGTGAGGATGCAGGTTCGATCCCTGGCCTTGCTCAGTGGGTTAAGGATCTGACATTGCTGTGAGCTGTCGTATAGGTTACAGGTGCAGCTTGGATCCTGAGTTGCTGTGGCTGTGGTGTAGGCCGGCAGCTACAGCTTCAATTCAGACCCTCACCTGGGAACCTCCATATGTGGCAGGTGCTGCCCTAAAAAGACAAAAAAAAAAAAAAAAAAGCTAAATAAGAGTTCCCTGGTAGTCTGTCAGTTAAAGGATATGGTGTTGTCACTGCTGTGGTGCAGGTTTAATCCCTGGCTTAGGAACTTCTGCATGCTATGGGCATGGCCAGAAAAATAAATAAATAAAATCAGATAAATAAAAGTTTTCAAAGTATTGTAAATACCAAGAATATTGCAAACTATTATAGTCATTCTACCACGGACACCATTTTCTCAGGTGAAATAAAGAAAGGGGAACTTTTCTGGCTAGGAAGATCATTAGTTAATATCATATAAGCATCTTATGGAAAATAAGGAAAAATACGAATTTCTGAGCTGACTTATATGACTGAATTTCTGAAGAGACCGATGGAGGAGGTCATGGAGAGGACGAGACCACCGGCTGACCTGAGAGCTGAACTTGGGTCCTCAGAGTCTCTTTGCCCCTCCCTCCATCTGTCCTTGGAACGTGCAGTCTGCCCTGGGCTCCAGCAGTTTTCAAGGATGCAGCCTTGAGAGAGCAACTTCTTGCTGAGACCCTTCAAACTGAAGAGTGACTGAATCCGCTTATCGCCTATCCCTCTCTGCCCAAGACCAACCTCCTAAGTTCCTTGGCTTGCTAAAGTGCCAGCTACCCATCTGGAGGGGCTGCCTCTTTCTTGGGACCCTCCCTCCTTCCCTGTACAAGGCCCCAGTTTCAGAAGCCACTCTAGAGATTCCTTAGTTTGCAAACCTACAAGCCTACTTGAGATGGGAAAGGAAGTTACCTTTATTTATCCAAGAGTAATCTGAAAACGAGACATGATTTTTAAATGTTTTTTGGAGAAAGAGGGAGGTGAGGAATCACATTCTAAATACGATATATCTTTTCATAGGGTCCACCTCAGTGCCTTCTCTTAGTATCAGTATTTGAAATAACTGGATATTTTTCCGTATTAGCTCTGCACCATATATTGATTCATCACTAATGTATTGAAGGGGGATTTACATTTGTTCCAAGTTTTCTCTATTCTAAACTACTTCAAATATTCTCTTAAATATTTCACTGAATACGTATAGAAATACACACAGAAAAATACATTAAAATATGGATGCAATTTAAAGTAATATTATTAACTGAATAGTCCAAGGAATAAAATGTGGAGAATCCTACAAGCTTCCCTCACATTCCTTCCCAAATATCCCCCTCTTTCCTCTCCAGAGTTTCCAAGTATCATGGTTTCTAGCACTATATGTTGGTTTTTCTGCTTTTAAGTTTACACAGATGGAATGATCCAGTAAGCAGTCTCTTAAGTTTGTGTCATGTGGCTCATAAATTTGGATTTATTTATCTTTTAGCTTGTACTTGTGGTTTAACATTTTTGGAGTTCCCATTGTGGCACAGTGTGTTATGAACCAGACTAGTATCCATGAGAATGTGGATTTGATCCCTGGCTTTACTCAGTGGGTCAGGGATCTGGAGTTGCTGTGAGCTGAAGTGTAGGTCGCAGATGCAGCCTGGATTCCACGTTGCTGTGGCTGTGGTGAGGGCTGGCAGCTGTAGCTCCAATTGAACCCCTAGCCAGGGAACTTCCGTGTGCCACAGGTGCGGTACTAAAAAGCAATAAACAAACAAACATTTTTATTATTGTAGAGTGTTCCATTGAGTAATCATTTGAATGGTTGGATATTTGTGTGGTTACTGGTTTGTGATTATCATAATTAAAACTGCTGTAAGTATTCTAGTGCATGCATATTCTTATATGCACTAATGTCTTTCTGCTAGAGATTGCCAGATTATACGTTATGTTCAAATTTAGTTGATCATGCTGATGTGTTTTCTAACAATTTTCAGCATTGAAAAGAATGCCATTGCTTCACATTCCTTCCAAACTTACATTATCAAAACTTAGTTTTAGATATTTTGGTGAAAGTGAAGTTGTATCTCATTATTGCTTTATTTTCTATTTTACTGATACTGACACACCTTCATGTAATTACTACCCATTTGATGGAGTACCTTCTAAAAATTCTTGTAATTTTTAATTAGATCATATTCTGATCTGTAATTAACTTTAAGTTAAACATTTTATGGATTTGGAAGTGTTCCTGATTTATCTTGACAGGATCCCTTTTGTGCATGTATATTGAAAATATGTATTCCCACTTTGTGGCTTACTTTTAATTGTTTTACTGGATTAGCATGATGAACATAAGTTGACGGTATACATGTAGTCCAATTTTTCCCTGTGGCTGGGATTTTTTTAGGTACATTTAAAACTCCTCTCATCCAAGATTATGAATATATTGTGCTGTACTGTATTCCCCCAAACTTACTTTTTACCATTTACACAAGAGCTAAAATCCAGTGGAAATTTATTGTTTGTGAATTGTGAAATAGGGAGCAAGAATTTTTCTGCCTGGTGTTCCCTTCGTGGCTCAGTGGTTAACGAATCCGACTAAGAACCATGAGGTTGCGGGTTCGATCCCTGGCCTTGCTCAGTGGGTTAAGGATCCGGCGTTGCCGTGAGCTGTGGTGTAGGTTGCAGACGCGGCTGGGATCCCGCGTTGCTGTGGCTGTGGCATAGGACGGGGGCTACAGCTCCTGTTAGACCCCTAGCCTGGGAACCTCCATATGCCGCAGGTGCAGCTCTAGATAAGGCAAAAAGACAAAAATAAATAAATAAATAAGTAAAAAAGAATTTTTCTGCCCACATGGATATTCAGTTTTCTAAGCCTCCATTGTTCTCTAATCCTGCTATTGTCAAAATCAAGTGGTCATTTATACGTAAATCTGCCTCTATACCATCATTTGGTTCATAGGGTCTGTTTTTCTACCTGCTGCTCATAACACAGTGTCTTCATTACTGTGACTGTATAATGCATCTTGGAAACTACATTCACTTTCTTCTTTGTTCCACTTGTCTTTCTTCCAACAATATTTTGGCTGTTTTGGTCAAATAGAATGTTGAATAAAATGGTGTGAGTGGGTGGTCATGATAGTCTTTTTTCTCTGATATTAAAAGAAATGTCTTATACAGATGACTATTACATTTTTATTACATCTAAAGTACGCCTCAACTTAGGGCAATACTGGCTCCTTAACCCACCGAGCAAGGCCAGGGATAGAATCTGAATCCTCATAGATGCTGTGTGAGGTTCTTAAACTACTGAGCCACAATAGGAGCTCCCTAGTATTCTTTGTATCTGTATTTGTAAAAGAAAATTTTCTTTTTCCTTAATGCCTTTGAAAGTGTTGGTGTCAATTCATATAGGCCTCATACTTGGGAAATATTTACTTGTCTCTCTTCTGAAAGAATAGCTATTAGATTTTTTTTATTTAAGATTTTTATTTTTTCTATTATACTTGATTTACATTGTTCTGTCAAGTTCTGCTGTACAGCAAAGTAACCCAGTCATACATATGTATAATACATTTTCTCACATTATCCTCCATCATGTTCCATCACAAGTGACTGGATAGAGTTCCCTGTGCTATACAGCAGGATCTCATTGCTTATCCACTTCAAACGCAATAGTTTGCATCTACTAACCCCAAACTCCCTGTCCATCTCATCCCTTCTCTCTCCTCCTCGGCAACTACAAGTCCGTTCTCCAAGTCCATGAGTTTGTTTCTTTTCTGTAGAAAGGTTCATTTGTGCCATATATTAGATTCCAGATATATGTGATATCATATGGTATTTGTCTTTCTCTTTCTGACTTACTTCACTTAGTATGAGAGTCTCTAGTTCCATCCATGTTCCTACAAATGGCATTATTTTGTTCTTTTTATGCCTGAGTAGTATTCATTGTGTATATATACCACATCTTCTTAATCCATTCATATGTCGATGGACATTTAGGTTGTTTTCATGTCTTGGCTATTGTAAATAGTGCTGCAATGAACATAGGGGTGTATATATCTTTTTCAATGAAAGTTTTGTCCATGTATATGCCCAGGAGTGAGATATTTAATTATTTTTTGTTTCTTCCTTATATATTTAGTAAAATTCACTAGTGAAATTAGCAGTGCAAGGAATATTTTGGGAGAAGCTTCTTTTTTTTTAATCTCAGATTAATTATCTTTACTAGCCAGAAGACCATTGCATTTTTCATTACGTTTTGTATTCATTTTAATAAATTTCACTTTTCCATGAATTCATTCATTTCATCTAATCTTTACTCATTATTTTATGCTTTTTTGTCTTCTTTTATATATCATGCTGATTTATAACAGCTCTTTTATTGATGCTTTTATTCTAATTCCATAATCTCTGTCATTTCTAGGTCTATTTCTACTGACCGACTGTTTTTTTTTCCCCCCGATTTGTTACTAAATTCCGGACACTTTAAATTTTGTATTTTTGAGATGCTGGAATTTGTCGTGTTCCTTTAAATACTGTTGAACTTTGTTCTAGCATGTTGTTACTTAGGGTCAGTATATTTATTTTCAGATTTGCTTTCAAGCTTTGTTATGGTGAGTCCAGCCTTTATCCTAGGTCTTCTTTAAGTCCACTACTAATGCACTTATCTTCTGAAAATACTACTCATTGTCATGTATTATGATGTTTTTCCACTCAATATGTTTGTCACAATTACGAAGTCAAAATCTTCATGGATACTAGTCAGGTTTGCTACTGGTGAGCCACAGCGGGAACTCCTAATGTCAGGGTTTGGGACATCAACCCCATCAGCCTGTGAGAGATCCAGCTCAGCAAGCACTAGGACACTGGGATCATTAACGTCTCCTGGGGCACATGTTTGACAAAGGAAATACTGAAGCCTGGAAATGAAGTTGTCTTTCTGTTTCTTCTGGAAAGACTGCCAAGATGTAGTTATAAAGTTACCCCAGGGTGCAAGAGAGCAGTCACACTTCTCAAAGGCCAATCCAGTAGTAAACACATCTGCACACTGGTGGCTCTTCTTTCCTCCCAGTCTAAAAAATGAATAGTCTGTAAGTCCTTTGCCACAAGCTCTACTTTCTAAGAAATCCATGCTGAAATAACTGCCTTTGCCTGACCCGCCTGAGGTATTACTAGCCTAGGACCACCTTTTGTCTAAATGTATTGCCTTGGGGTTTCCTGGACCATGCAGACATTGTAAATTTCAAACTTAATATCTTATGAACAGAGAATTATGTTTATAAATTCTTTGGGAATTTTTTTCTTTCCCTTTATTCAGAATTCACAGCAAAATAGATTTTTCTCTCTTTCCTTTACGTCTGGGTACCGTCAAAAAAATCCTAATCTAAGAGTTCCCTGGCGGTCTAGTGGTTAACAATCCAGAGTTATCACAGCTGTGGCTTCAGCCACTGCTCTGGCGTGAGTTTTATCCCTAGCCCAGGAACTTCTGCATGCTGGTAGGCATGGCCAAGAAAAAAATCCTAATCTGTTTTATCACTGAAATGAAGCAATTTTGGCATCCTCAGCTTAAATGGGGAAATTAGTATTGGCCTGTCCTTTTCTCCTAACCATATAGGAATGTTTAAACTCTGACTCTTAGTTATTGTGATTTCAGTTACCCCCCTTCCCAAGGTAGCTGGAACCTCAGTGCCTACTCATGTCTGATTTTAGATTCCTTCGATATTTCCCTTCCACTCTTTAGAATCCTTCTATACAGTAAAACTATGTTTATTATTTTTCATCTCATTTTTTCTAGGTGTTTTTATTGGTAGGACTTTTATGATATATTGTCTTCCATATTCCCAGGAACAGTAACCCTGAATATTTGCAATTCTGCAAAGCCTGGTGATCTGTTTTCTAACGGCATGTCAACTTGGAAGCAGAAATTGAAGAGGAAGGTTTTGCTACTAGCAAACACATGCCTTCCCTGAAAAATAATGTAGAAATAGAAAAGACAGGGAGCAAAGATACAGACCAAGATAGTATGCATTGCAGTCAAACAACAGTTAGTGTAGGACAGTTATCTCTACATATTTAAATAAGCCTAAGGGCCATCCATGTCCCAGATCTAAATTACAACTTGTGGTAATAATGCTGACCTCCAGGAAATGCAACATTTAAAAAAAAAATTCAACATACTAAAGACGGTAACACCATATTTGTCTTTTAAGGCCGTACCCATGGCATATAGAGGTTCCCAGGCTAGGGGATGAATTGGAGCTGTAGCTGCTGGCCTACACCACAGCCACAGCAATGCCAGATCCGACCCGCGTCTGCCACCCACGACAGTGCTGGTTCCTTCACCCACTGAGCGAGGCCAGGGATTGAAACTGCATCTTCATGGATGCTAGTCAGATTCATTTCCTCTGAGCCACAACAGGAACTCCAACAATATCTTTAAAAGCATTTTTTCCTAAAATAATTTTAAATGTCATATGATTTAATAGAGTGGCTAACAAGATAAAAATTATAAGCGTTTCTACTTATTGAGCTTCTAATAGGTGTCTGGTTCTCAGCTCTGTGTTTTACCTACTTCAAACATCATCTCAATTCTCACAGTAAACATGCAAGTTAACTATTAGAAGCTTTATTATATAATGTCTGTTTCAGTCACACAATTAATAAGTGCCCAAGAAGAATCGAACACTTTCTTTTGCTATTTCTATTTTACTGTATTTCTATTCTTTCCTGGCCCGGAAAATTTCTTCTGCCATAGACAAGATCCAAGAATGTTCCAGATGGCTTAGGCATTATCATACTTCCTTGCCCAGGAGATCCCCTGACAAATTAAGGAGAGGCAGCCTGTATTTGATGTATCCCTTGACCTCTGTTTATGGCCATTTTCTAGCAGATTACCAGGTTGGTCAGATCCTCTACCTGGAGAGCCTGTGATGGAAGTATTTTGGTTCACATGCCAAATGTGTGGCATTGAAACCAGTGGGGAGATGAAGAAGGGGGCCTGAGTAGTGAGTCTAAATGACAAAAGCAGCAACAAACAGGAGGGACAAGTTTTCAAATATGATCATTCTGTCTGGACACTTGACAAAGAACAAATGCTCCCTTGCTCCCGGTGAAAATAATCATTTTAAAAAGCAGACTGGGAAGTTTTAGATAATTATTTAGTCCTTTTAAATATGTATGAGTTCCAGTGTGCCACATACATTTTAAAAGACAGTTGACAACTGCAGCATATATCATCTTGTTCCCTCTGCAAGCTAAAAATAGTTTTTCTTTTTTTCCTGTAAAAACAATTCTTTCCCTTTGGTGTCCATGAAATAAAAGACTGTAAAAATCCTAATTTATAGGCATGACTGCAAAGACGGTTCTAAGAAATTCTTGTAAACTTTGGGATGGGGAATCTGGTCTGTCAGTGTTTCCAGAGAGGGGGGCTGCAGAGGGCATGGATGATTAGCAGCCAGGGCTGAGGGTGAGGTTTGCGAGGCTGAGGTTGATGCCTCTAGTCTCTGCCCATGGGGCCCTGGAAACAAGGATTCAGCCTGGTCATGGCCTGGAGGAGTAAACTTAAGATTCGATTCAGAAATGAGAACCAAGCTTGGGATCAAAAGGCACAGCACTAGCAGGAACAGGTGGGGAAAAAAATGCAAAGGACATAGATTGCCAAGATCAATTTTTGACCTTTGTTTCCAATGGAGTTCAGGGTTTCACACCTTCCTAGGTCACAGATGCAGGTGTATAGTGAGTCTGATTTAATGAGGCAAATGGGCACCTCCGAGTCTCTCCTGTGTGTTACTGGAATGTCCGTGCCCCATTCAGATCTGCTCTGCCCCCAGGTGTACCTACTGAGAACACTGGCTGTTAGCATCCCAAGGCCACGCCTTTCTCCGAAGAATTTCCTTCAGTCTAAAAGAAGTTACATCACTTTATAAGAAAGTTCCTCCTTGAGCCTGAACTTGATCAGTGGTTGACTGACATAGGGTGCAAAATACCAGCCCCTTTACCTCAGTATGAGCCTGGTTCTGCAGTACAGTTCCTACTCCAGAACTGCGAGTGGGATCAGGCTAAAGTTCACCTTCCATTGATACCACATCCTTCCCCTGCCTCCTTTTGCTACCTTCACTTCTTCTCATATTTTATTCTAAGTGCACCCCCACAATAAATCATGTGATGAGATCCATGATTTCCACCATGGAAGGGCTTCCATCTCAGGCCCTTCTAGGGGACCCAACTAAGCCAGAAGGATAAGGGGGCAGTTGTTCTGCCAGTCAAGGGAGGAAACCAAATCTCTCACAAAGGAAGTGGTGCCTCTCACACTGTACTATTAAAAAGTGTAACCGGTTCCTTTGAGTTTTGCACAGGGATAATCTGGTGACTCAGGACACAGTGGGAGCTTAGTAAACTGAGACAATCTCCTTGCAGAAATGCCCTTCTCCTCATGAATAGTCTACTCAGGCTTTAAGACTCAGTTCTCAAGTCACTCTCTTGGCAGGGGTTTCCTGTTCATCCTGGCTCTCCTCCTGAGCTTGTGCTGATCCAATTTCTTCTTCCTTTTTTTTTTTTTTTTTTTAAGTGAAGTGTAGTTGATTTACAATGTCATGTTACTTTCAGATGTATAGCATAATGATTGGGTTATACATGCATATATATTCTTTTTCAGGTTCTTTTCCATTATGGTTTATCTCAGGATATTGAATATAATTCCCTGTGCTATACACTAGGACCTTGTTGGTTATCTATTTTGTATATAGTAGTGTGTTATGTGTGAATCCCAGCCTCCTAAATTATCCCTCCCCTTCTTTGTTCTGGTGACCGTAAGCTTGTTTTTATGAATGAATCTGTTTCTGTTTGGTAAGTTCATTTGTATCTTTTTTTTTTTTTAAGATTTCACATATAAGTGGTATCATATGATATTTGTCTTTCTCTATCTGGCTTAGTTCACTTAGTATGGCAATCTCTAGGTCCATCTCTTAGCACAGGTCCGTGTACCCAGTGCACAGTGAGGCCAGTCATTGGAGTTTGGAGCAGAGAAAGGTTTATTGTAGGCCAATGCAAGGAGATAGGTGGCTCATGCCCCCAAAATATCCTGAATTTACGGAACCAAAATTGCAAAGCACTTTTAAAAGCCAAGTGAAGGAAAGGGTAAGTGATCAGCTCATGCATAGTTCTCTTATTGGTTTCTGGTATGGTAACAGGGTGGTGTCACAAGGATGAACATTTTCCATCTTTATGCATCACTAGGTCTGGGGGTATGTGCTCAAGATCATCAAGTAGTTAATTTTTTTTCCATTTGATGATGTGTTTAGCATTTGGAAAACAACTCAGGAATACGCATTAGGTACTTCAGAGAGACGTTAAAGCAGAGGATATGCGGTAGGGGCCTGCCTCAGGGAAGGCCCCATTGGGTGCCTCACGTTTAAAATTCCACATTGCTGCAAATGGCATTATTCCATCCTTTTTTTTTTTTTTTTTGGTTGAGTAATACTCCCTTGTATATATGTACCATATCTTCTTAATCCATCTATCTGTTGATGGACATTTAGGTTGCTTCCATGACTTGGCTATTGTGCATAGCACCGCAGTCCACATTGGGGTGCCTGTATCTTTCCAAATTATGATTTTCTTTTTTTTTTTTTGTCTTTTTGCCTTTTTCTACGGCCGTACTCGGGGCGGCATATGGAGGTTCCCAGGCTAATTAGAGCTGTAACAGCTGGCCTAGGCCACGGCCACAGCCACAGCAACGTGGGATCCAAGCCGCATCTGCAACCTACACCACAACTCACGGCAACGCCGGATCCCCAATCCACAGAGCAAGGCCAGGGATCGAACCTACAACTTCATGATTCCTAGTCGGATTCATTAACCGCTGAGCCACGACAGGAACTCCCAAATTATGATTTTCTATAGATAGTTGCCCAGGAGTGGGATTGCGGATGACACAGTAATTCTATTTTTAGTTTTTTGAGAAGCCTCCATATTGAAGGTTCTCCACAGTAGTTATATCAGTTTACATTCCTACCACCAGGGTAGGAGGGTTTCCTTTTCTCCACACTCTTTCAGGCATTTATAGTTTGTAGACTTTTTGTTGATAGCCATTCTGACAAATTTGAGGTGGTACCTCACTGTAGTGTTGATTGGCATTTCGGTAAGAATTAGTCGTATTGAGCATCTTTCATGTGCCTATTAGCCATCTGTATATCTTTTTTAGGCTATGTAGTGGTGATACAAAGATGAATATGCCAAAATCTCTTCCTTCAGATGGCCACATAATGCCTGTGTGTAGTCAGATCACAGGCAGATTAGGATATAATATTGAAGACCCTGCAAGAAAAATCACAAATATGCCTTGAGCACAGCGGCCATACTCTATTTCTCAAGTTTATAGAGTTAGAATTAAACTCAGTCCAAGCTGGCCCTCCCTCTCCTGTAGAGATGTGTGGCTTCTTTAGCATTGAAGCTAGAACTAGATTCAGACTTTTTGACTCCCAGTACAGACGTATTTCACATCACACTTTTGTTTTGTTTTGTTTTTCTCTTCACACTAAAGGAAGTGATTTTAGTTTCAGAGTCTGAATGAAAGAACTGGGGTTCACCTTTGGGGAAGCTACTATACACCAAATACTTTTTTCCCAAAGCATCACTTTTTACAATCACAGTTAGAGTTACCTTATAGCACCCTAATGCCAAAGCACATATTCCTAATGGTTTTTTTTTTCTTATGATCTAGTAATAAAGTCACCTGATACTTTGGTTGACAATCTAGTTCCTTCTTTCAAGACGGAAAACAATAACATTGCATCTGAAAAGTCAGCTCTCTGAGAAAAGTTGATGTTTCATATCAGGCAGTTGAAAAGCTGAATAGTGGAGTAAACATCACAGCTCCTTTTTTGGAAGCTGGGGGCTGCCCAGTGAAAATGTGCTGTGGTGGGTCATTTTCTGTCACTCATTGCCCCCGGAGGCAAAAAGGTGACAGATTCAAAGCAAATCATAGTCCTGGCTGATTTCACTTGGAGAGTTGCCCAGGACAACAAGAAATTATATGCTGTATCCTAGATGCCCCCAGCAATTCCTGAGAGAGAGCTCAGGACTAGAAAAGGAGTGGCATTATGATTAAAACAGGAAGAGCGATCATATTTAAAACTTATAAGAGGGCTTAACATTGAGGCTCAGTGGGTTAAGAACCCAGTGTAGTCTCTGTGAGGATTTGGGTTCAATCCCTGGCCTCGCTCAGCAGGTTAAGGATCTGGCCTTGCCTTGAGCTGCCAAGTTGGTTGCAGATCCATCTCAGATCCAGTGGTGCTGTGGCTATGGTATAGGCCTCAGCTGTAACTCCAATTTGACTCCAAGCCTGGGAACTTCCATATGCTGTTGGTATGATGAATGGTCATAGAAAGAAAAAAAAAACTGATAAGAACAATCCAGTCAAATGCAAGTTGCCTACCACTTTAACATTCACTATCATCATTCATAGGGTATCTTTTACTTATGTTAATTAAGAAAGCTAAACACACTGTCTCATGTTATCCTATAATGTCAAAGCAAATACACAGTAGGAAGCATAATCCATTTACCTCCCTGCGTGTTCCTACTACTGAACCATGCCATTTGGTGAAATTGTTTAGCTCAGTTCTGGACAACTTTATTAACTGCTGATTCTAACCCCAAGGCCAACATTTATGAAGATTCTAAGCCAATTCAAGAACTGTGAGTGTGAGCCAAGAGATAACTGTCCATTTCCCAGGGTCTTGTGACATAACTAGAAAATTTTATGGTATCTTCTACTTATAGAGAGTATTTCATGTTTGTCCATTCATTCAACACATAGTTTTCAAGCACCTAAATTCTAAAAGCTAGGAATCAGTACTGAATCTAAAAGAGACAGTTGCTTCCCAGTTTCTAATGAAGGAGATCTAACCATAAACAGAAAGAGTTCAATATGTAGTATGATAGCAACAAATAAATGCTACAAAGTAGAATAAAGGAGTTAAAGAAGGTTCCTGAGTGCTGAGAATGGAGTTGGAAGTGTTATTCTATGTTGAGTGGTCCAGGGAGACATTTGAGGAATCAGAAGAAAATGGAAAGGTCATATGGCTATGAGGGAAGATTTTGTAGGCAGAGAAAACAAGTGAACAGGAAATGAGGGGAGAGTGTGCTTGATCCAGGGTTCTTGGACCAGCAAGTTTGGGGGTATTGGGAGAAAGGGTAGAGAGTTTACAGAGGCAAGGCAGCCAGACCAAGCCTGGCCTTGCAACATAATTAAGATCTTAAGCCATTATTCTGAAGGGTCCAGAAATATCAGAAGGGTTCTCAGAATAGGGCTATGATCTGGCTTAACGTCAAGGAAAAATATACTGAGTCCTTCTGAATAATAAATGGTAGGGTCTCAGAAGAGCAGAGAGAGCAGATTTAAACAAACAAAATAATGATTGCAGTAATCCACAAAAAGATGCTGGTGTCTAGGACCAGGCTGATAACAAGGGAAGAGGCTAGATTTTGAATATATTTTCAAGATGGAGACAAGAGAACTGGCTGATGGAGTTGCTATAGTGTTTGACTGCTGGGTGTAGGTATAAATACCAAAGCTCTCTCACCTCTTGGCCACAATCCTCATTCAATTTTCTCATGTGATGAAGCTCCTCTTCCTCACTCTGGTAGCTGATTGAATAATGCACCCTTTATAGATTTCCCTTCCTTTAATTTCCCCATCTCACTATCAGCGTTACCTTCATGTCCTAAGTAAATTTTTGCACAGTTGCGGTCTCGGTAATTGTTTCTAGAAGACCCTAAACTGAGACAGCAGATACAATTTAAATGGAGATTAGACCATCTCTGTTGCCCTTTTATATTAATAGAAGTTCTGTTTTTCGCTGATGATTACAGTGTTGACCCATGTGGTGGTGTAGAAAGTGCCGGCTCTAATTTTTAATTTGCATTTCCTGTCACCCAGAAAATAAATGCAGGTCTTGCCTTTCCTGCACACCTTCAGAAAAAGTCACTGATTTGTATCCTTTTGTCACCTCATTTCAGCAGCAAGAGCTCAGGTTACTGGGTCTGATGGGGGCACAGCTATTGCTAGCATGGGGCAGTGATACAACTTCACTTTCCTCTTTATTCAGTAGAGAGTGCATTAGAACTAGCAAGGCAAGTCTTTCCAGTTTTAATTTAAATTAAAGGGCATTTGTGTCCTTGGCCAACCTCTTCTAGCCATTCTCTGTGAGTTAACAATAGTGGGTTGGGCAAGAGGATCCCTGGCCTTCTGTCCCTCCCTCTTCTCTGGGTAAAGACCCTCCATGGTCATCAGATCCTCTTGTTTCTCACAGATGGGTCCTAATATCATTATGAAACACCTCTGTAAGAGAAACATCTTCATTGAGAAAAATAGAATGAACAGGTCTCCATTACTTAGGTTTTAGGAGCAGTAGTTCTATCACTGATGATTAGGGTTAAACAGGCACATGACTGAGAAAGTTCTAAGGAACGGAATTCGTGTGTCTTAAGTAACTATCGTAAATCATGTGAAGCTTCAGATTCTTTCATATATATATCAAATATTTTATTTCTTACATATACTACGTAATTGCCTGTAAAATTTACTGCTAAGCAGGGAGTTCCCTCTTGGCCTAGGGGTTAAGGATCTGGCATTTACACTGTCACTGCTCTGATGTGGGTTCAAGCCCCGGCTCAGGAGCTTTTGTGTGCCAAAAAATTTGCTAATGAACAAAAGGGATCTCCAGTTAAGTGACTTACCCCCAAAAACATGTGATGGGACCGATATCTGAACAAAAGCCTCTCTGATTACAAAGTCACAGTTTTATAACAACATTATGTTGCAGAGTAGAGGGTGAAGACAAGGAAAGTCCAAGGATGAATTTGTTTCCATTTCTAAAAACTGAAGAGATGCTGAGACCAGGTAACAGGAGACTTTGAGCCAAACGGGAAGGGATGGAGGGTTTTTGTTTTTCTCAGGCTCACAATGCATTCAGGGAAAGGAATGAGTGTCATAAAATTAACTCAAGTTAAAGGAAATATCAGAGGCTTTCCCTCTGGAAGGGAGTTATTAGTGACACAAGTCAGAAGACATGTGTGACCAGAATCCAAGGAGGATGATTATGTCAAACCCAGTGTCTCCAGACCGCAGAAGGTTGAACAGGTTTCTGGAGACCCAGGCCATTCCCTGTAATTTTGGGCATGCAACCCAGAAGGAGACTGGTAAAGACTGTGGCAAATCAGGGAGCATGTTTAGTCTTGATAATATATACTTTATGTTACATAAGAAACCTTCTCAAAATTTAGGAGTTTAAAACAATGAGCATTTATGTTCTTGCCTTCTTTGTCATAGATTAGTTGATCACAGGAGCTTGGGTTTATTTCTGGGCTTTCTTTCCTGTTCTCTATTTCTGTTTTTGTGTCAGCACTGCATTGTTTTGATTACTGTAGCTTTGGAGTATAGTTGAGGTCAGGGAGCCTAATTCCTCCAGTGCCATTTTTTGTTTTCAATTATTGCTTTGGCTGTTGGGAGTCTTTCGTGTTTCCATACAGATTTTAAAATATTTTGTTCTAGTTCTATGAAGATTATTATTGGTAATTTGATAGGAATTGCACTGAATCTGTAGATAGCCTTGGAGATATATATATATATATATATATATATATATATATATATATATATATATATATATATATATACACACATACACACACACACACTAACAATTGGGTCACTTTGCCGTGCAATAGAAATTGAAGGAACATTGTAAATCAACTATACTTTAATAATTTTTTAGTTTAAAAAAAGAAACTGCCAAAAAAAGCAAAGAATCAGCATTTATTTAGCTCAAAATTTTGTGCATCAGTTGGGTGGTTCTTCAGAACTTGTTGCTTTAACAGATCTTTTCGGGGATCCCTCAAGCATTTGTTATCACCTGGCAGGTGAGCTAATGGATGAACAATCTAAGATAGCTTCACGCACGTATCTGGCAATTGGCTAGCTCTTGTTCAAGTTGACAGAGGTGATTGCACCTTAAATCATTATTTATTTAGCAGGTTAGCTCAGGCTACTTCCCATGATGAGAAAGACAGGGTACTAGGAACAGCAAGAGAGGTCATGTCTCAATAGACAAATTTCCCCCTAAAGATAACATCTTACAAAACTATAGTAGAAGATCAAAACTATGATCTCAATGTTTACTGCTCTTCTGCTTCCATTCCTTCCTTAATTTATGACAGTCATTGGTCTCTTTTCCATTTCTACCACTCGTTTTTTTAAACCAGTTGAGTTTTGAAAGAACTTTACAGAGTCTCCATATTAGTTATTGTCAGTTACATGGTTTGTAAACATATTCTCCCAGTGTGTATCTTCAAAGGGTCTTTTATAGAGCTTTTTTTTTTTAAATTTTGAAGTTGTCCAGCTTATTAACTAAAAAACTGGTGCTTTTGGTATCATATCTAAGAACTCTTCACCAAGTGCTAGATTCTGAAGGTTCTATTCTGTGTTTCTGCATTGGCACTGACTAGAGGTTACTCTGATGCGGGCTGTTGGTTGAGGTCTGGTTGATCCTGCCAGGGATGAAAGTCCTGGCTCCCTACTCAGACATCTATGACATTACCCACAAAGGGACATTGGGGCAATTTGTTACAGAGTCCTAAGGGTGGAAGTCCAGGCTCTCCACATGTATTTTGCTGACCAGAATAGGGCTGGTATCAAAGTTATTTCTAAGATATTTGTCTGGAAAAAAAGATCTTTATCATCTAAGCATTTTTTGTTTTCCTAGCTGTTCATTTTCCTTGTCCTTTTTGTTTTTTTTCACCTGCAGAATGCCAGGTTTTCATTGTGGCATCTTCTGTCTGTGCCTGTTGACATCTCTGAGTTTCCAGCTGTTGTAGCTCCAAGTCTGGAACATATGAAACAAAAAGAAAATTCAAGTAGTCACTACCATACCATTCCTGGAATTCTGAGATCCCTAGTCAACCTTCCTTTTTCTCTTCACCACTCAGAGTCTCTGTTGTTTATTTTCTACATAACATTACGAATTTGTACTGGTATTTGATAAAGGGGATAGGGAAAAGTACATTTTTTTTCCACTTTTTAAAAACACTTTCCTAGAAACAATAGTCCCACAAGCACTTTTAAAATCTCTGCTTATGCTGTGTTTCTACTGTCTCAGGAGACACAGCTAGTCACAAGACCAATGCTAAATGGGGCAAAAGAAACTACACCATATGATAAAAGAATCTTCAGAGTCATGTTGCAAATACTTCCGTGAAGCAAGGGGTGGAATGGCCAAGCATTTTTATAATGTACGTAAACCTGATAGATAAGAGATGTGGAGATGGGAAGAGACTTGTGGAGCAGAAGAGGGGGAGAGAGGTAGAGAGAGAAAGAGTGGGTGAGGAGGAGGGAAGGAGAAAAAGCAATATTGACAAAGTTATTAGGAAGATCAAAAGAAGAATTATCACTGGTAACCGTTGTCAATAAAAAATGATTCCTATCAGTTAAAGCTGCATATTGCACAAATGGGCAATAAGAAAGTGTGTAACAAGCCATTAAAGATGTGGAATCAGAATTTCATGCAGGAAGTAAAAGGAACATGGGCGCAGAGTGATGACGTGGTCAGGGTACTCCTTATGGCCTTTCACAGTGTCTTTTTCTAGCATGATGACGCTGTTTCACTGCTTCTCACGTTGTAGAATGAATGCAGTGGTAGCTAATTTCATGTATCCTTAGAAGGGATGATGATGCTTTTTAAGTTTCTGAGATCTAAGTGTTTTTTTTTTTTTCCACGTGCAGAATGTCCATGCTTCTTCCATGTGCAAGACGTTCTGTTTCCTGTTGATTCATCCATTTTCCAAAACAGTATGTTCTCCGTTTGGTGGGCAGCAGAAGCATTTTCATAGAATCTGGGGAGGCTCATTTCAAGGGCGAAGTGACCAACCTCATCACCATGACATATGTAGCCCAGACTGCCACGTCAAGGGCCATCTTGACACCAGGGACAC
This sequence comes from Catagonus wagneri, assembly GCA_004024745.2. Taxonomy (NCBI): domain Eukaryota; kingdom Metazoa; phylum Chordata; class Mammalia; order Artiodactyla; family Tayassuidae; genus Catagonus; species Catagonus wagneri. The sequence continues at coordinate 20,777,693 of PVHT021183699.1, forward strand.
TCCAACAAGTGATGATAAAGTAATGAATCAACTTCATTCTGCTTATTTGTTTCATACCTTTCAAAAAAATCATTGTAACACAGGGTAGGAAGGTTTTGGAAAGAGAGGACAAGAAAGAGATTTTCGGGTGACATACTGAGAGGAAGGATGGTTTTTTCGTGTTCACATATAGAAAGGGTATGGGAATGTTAGTGAATGCTAATGACCGTAGCTAGACTAAAATATGACATATATGTGCATCTGTGGAGAAGATGGAGCTTAAAATGGCAGTTTATGGTTCACAAGCATTTTAAGATCGGTCTGGGAAATCTGAATTTCATTTTAGTGGTGATGAGGGGCCTCTGAAGGATTTGAAATCATGTGAGTGATACAACCCTACATGTATTTACAAAAATCACGCTGGTGTTTGTGGAATTGATGTCGGTCGGAAGGACAGAAGCATGGGGGCCAAAAACCCACGCTCTGTGGTGCACATAAAGAAAATGAGACTCAGAACTGATGCCATTTACTCAAGTCACAGATTATTAAAAGGTGAGCATGGCATAAACAATCCTGATACCCATCTTTAACATGGTTATTCACCTGACAGTTTAAAAGATTACATGTTATATACTCACATAATAAATGCTTTTTTGATGATGTTAAAGGTAACGATATAATAGGGTTTTTTCACAGTACAGACAAATTGATATTTACGGTCCAAACTACATTGACCTGAGTGGGAGAGATGTCTCTGTGTATGCATTTACACGAGTCCTAAGGGAAGAAGGAAAAACGGTGGAGTCATTGAGTTATCCACTGGCTGGTTTAAGAGGACAAACGTTCTCTTCCAAACTTAACCAAGTATAACAAATGCATTTTTAACCCGTTCCCTGAATGGATTTCATACACGTTGTGCCAGCCAAGTCCTTTTAACTGCTTCTTGCCAGTCTTCCATCTTACCTAGGTGTATGATTGACTGGAGGCTACATATGATTGATGGAGATAAAAATTTAAATATAAACACTTTATTAACCCTGCAGGAGCATCTTAATAAAAGAATGTGATGGAGATAGACACATAAGGTGGACATGCTGATTTGGAACCCAGCAGCATTGTATCTTAACATGACAGAAGCAATGAATCAATTGGAAAGCTGTGAAAATAGTTCTAAAGATATTTTCTCCACACTTTTTAAATCAGCAGCTTCCTGTAAGTAAGCAGTGCTAAAGGATTATGCAGAAGCTTAATGCCTTCTTGCCCGTTAAAGTTTTTTAACTTAAACTCCAAATTCTCTTGTTGGTTTTGAGAAACGTAAGATTGTTCTGGAAAGTTGGCACCCTCTGTCCTATGACCCTGGTTGCACCTTGACCCTTGTAGTACTAAAAACTGGAGTCATTTTATCTAGAGGAGTCAATGGTGGGTGGGGGAAGCTTTGGCAATGATGCCAAATGCAGCTGGTGTCCTCAGGGACCATGTGTGAAACGTGACTCCCATTCCAGCCCAGGACAGTGTTTGAGATTTTTCTGACACCAGGAGGGCTCCTCCTGGTCTCTTGCCCTGTTTCTCACTGGCAAACCAACTGGCCTACAGTTTTGCCTACATCACCAATGAATCTACAAATCTCCTCCTAGTTGTCTTTCAATACACTGTGTTTAAGAACACTTTTATGCTTGCCTGTCTCCATGCTCTGTTGCCACTGAAGTCACTTTCCTTGGGGAGAAATTGAGAATCTGGTCCATGGCCTGCTTCTTCCCTCAGGAAATATCCCTGAGCCAGAGCTATTGTGCTGAGGTGGGAAAATAGCTCATTTTTGTGAGTGACAACCCCATTTTAGGAGCCGAGACTCCGTGGATCAGGAGACAGCAGCAGCAGTCTCCTCCACTTGCCTCTTTGGGGGTGGGACCTCCAGCCCTTGAGATGGAGAAGAGGCAGTCAGGGCCCTGGGCATTCCCAGCTATGCCATACCCAAGAGGGAGTTCCATCTCTTGAGGGGGCTTTGGGCAGAAGAAGGGAGCCCCCACCTAATGGCAGCACTGATCAGAACTTAACCTCAGCAACGGGTAGCTGGGGCATGCTGAGAACTGCTGGCATTCTTCCCTTCCCAAGAAGGTAGCCCTGTGACTGGGAGTTTGGGGAGGTAGCCCCACACTTTTGGCTGTACCAGTCTGTATGATCTGTACCCCGCGAGATGGCTGTTCTCTTCCTTTCTGTACGTCCTCTGCTGGAGCAACCCCTGCTTCACCTACACCCTCCTCACCTGACTGACCTTCCTTCTGAATCATAGAGTTTCATCAGTAAATGCCCAGGTAGTGGCCGCTGACCTCAGGTAATAAGTGCTTTTTTTTTAATATATATAATTTATTTTTAATTTTTTTTGCATTATAGCTGGTTTACAGATTTCTGTCAGATTTTCCAACTGCACTGCGTGGTGACCCAGTTACATGTACATATATAAATTCGTCACATGTAATTATAGTTCCCCGTGCAATACAGTTGGATCTCCTTGCTATTCCATCATTAAAGCACTAGTTATCCCCATTCCCTCCCACCCCTCCCCCATCCCTCCCCCACCCCCCTTGGCAACCACAAGTCTGTTCCCCAAGTTCGTGATTTTCTTTTCTGTTGAGATGTTCATTTGTGCAGTGTTTTAGACTCCAGTTATAAGAGATTTCATATGACATCTGTCTTTCTCCTTCTGACTTGCTTCACTCAGTATGAGGGTTTCTAATTCCATCCATGTTGCTGCGAATGACATTATTTTATCCTTTTT
>PVHT021183699.1:20784131-20900417 GCA_004024745.2 Catagonus wagneri
TCATTTCTTATTTTGTTTATTTGGGTTTTTTCTCTCCTCTTCTTGATGAGTCTTGCCAGAGGTTTGTCAATCTTGTTTACCTTTTCAAAGAACCAGCTCTTGGATTTATTAATTTTTTCTATTGTTTTTTGAATTTCTATAAGTTCTAATCTTAAAATCAGAACTATCTCCACTATGATCGTTTGTCAAAGAGGTAATAAGGGACATGCCCCTCTACTGGTTTCCCTGGCAACAGATGAGCCAATCTGATGTCACGTCCCCCTATAACTGTTAACCTTCTTCCCCTGGGAACAAAAATGTCTTCCATGTGCTGCCTGCCCTCTGCCCTACACAGTCACTTCAGGATTTTGCTTCAGACATGTGAAACGCCCCTGTCCATTAAGCCCTTGATGTCTCTGTCACAGACTCTGGGCTCTTCCTCCAGTTCCAATCTTGAGGCTGGACAAGTATAGGGCTTACAGGCCTGTGGGTGCAGCCCAACACAGTCCTAAGTGGAATTTTTCTCCAATTAAGTTTGGAGAAAGAAAGGAGGAAACAGGGCTTGTTTCCAGTACCAGAGACTTACACACTTCTTCCAGAGTTTGACTGGGATTTTCTTAAATAAGTGGTTCTTCTTTTGCTGTATACCCAGGGGACCACTTCAAGAATCTTCATTTCTTAGAAAATATCCACCATTAATTTCATCGGGGTCTTCCATTGGGGGTGGGGGCGGTGGAGCTGTTTGTGCTATCCCACAAGAAGTTGAAATCCTCTCTGTATTATTCCTTACAACTGCAGTCTGATGTCAGCCAAAAAAAAACAAAAAAAAAAAGAAAGAAAAGAAAATGCACAATCAGAAAGCTGAGAATTTTGTGTTATTTGGGGTATCACTGAGGACTATAGTCTGGGATGATAGCCTCTCAGCCCTGAGGGACTGTTGCAAAGAGGTAACGAAGGAGCTAGGATATATAGGGGTTTTGCAACAAAAGCAGGTAGTTGGAACACCAAAAAATGACTTTTTTTTTTATAATCAAGTGGCTTTTTTTTTAACATGATTTTTAATGAACAAGCTATTTCTAAAATTCACCTGGCAAACAATGCACGAGAATAGTAATTGGAGAAAACCAAGTTAAGGAATTTAGTTAAGCTCAAGTTAAGGAATTTAGCACTTATCTTTGGGAAGATGCAAGAGTCTGCGCTCTTTGAAATCACTCCTTGGATACACACCTCAGCTATCTAGGGCCAGGAGCCTGTTCTTTCCCAGCCTGAGTCCCCTCAGGGTGCACCATTGTGTCACTGGTAGTTGCTGATGGCTGGATAGCCACAGCATCCTTTGTGATATGTGTTATTTTTCCATCCACAATATATACAAATATATAAAACCATACAGCTGAACTGGCAGTTCTAAGGTGCTGCTTTCCTACTGAGGAAAAATTCCATGGCTTTGTTCACTATCTCACGTATTGTCTTCTCACTCACTCTTATAACAAGGAGCTAATGAGAGCCTTGCTATTGTCATGAAGAAAATAAGCTGAGCTCTGAGCTTAGGGCACTAGCTGCAGTGGAAACACTGAGGAAGAGGTCTCTGTGTGCAGAAGTATCTGGAAATACAATGACGAAGGTCAGTCTCGGGAACAATAGTTGCTCAGAGGAGGCACTCCTTTCTCCCTGAGATCTTGCCCAAGTCCTTTGATGTCAAAATCTGTGCTCTTTTACTAAACTACATCAGAAACACTGGAGAGGAGAGAGTTCTTGAGGAATTCCCTGGAGTTTCCACTGACTCATAATCATGCTAAATACATCAGCCCTCACATTAGGCACTGCTCGAGTAAACTCACTATTAAAATTTACTGAGGTTATAAATAAAATATTGTTGTTTTTACTTCCATAAATTTAACTCGGCCTTCTGAAATAAATATAATTACATTTATTGGCATACTTAGAAAGGGTAACCTTGTGAAAATTATTCCTAAGTGTTAAGAGAGATAGCAGGGGGAGTTCCCTTTGTGTCTCAGCTGTTAACAAACCTGACTAGGATTCATGAGGATGCAGGTTTAATCCCTGGCCTTGCTCAGTGAGTTAAGGATCCGGCCATGAGCTGTGGTGTAGGTCACAGACATGGCTCAGATCCCACGCTGCTGTGGCTGTGGTATAGGCTGGCAGCTGTAGCTCTAATTCTACCCCTAGCCTGGGAAATGTCCATATACCTCGGGTGTGGCCCTAAAAAGTAAAAAAAAAAAAAGGGAAAGAAAAGAAAAAGAGAGACAGCAGGGGAAAGAAGCCAAGGGAAATGATACACAGGGAATTCACATGACAGTCAGGAAATGAATTTTGTCTGTACTAGCAAAACATGAAAGCATGTTCTAAAGATCTTTCTTCACAGCATTTTGATCGTATTACCTATACAGCTGAACCCCTAAGTGTTATTTTCCTATCAGTTGAAATCACATTCAGTATAAAACAAAGAAAATCTTCATTCTATCTTACAAAATTTGTTTCTATTTTATAAAATTTTCTAAAATATTATATAAAAATTTCTAATTTCCACTCTATTAGTCTTTTTTGGTATTTCTCTTGGTCTTTCTCTTTTGGAACATATAATACACAATAAATATGTATTATATATAAAGTACATATTATAAATATATAATATACCTTATAATATATTTATATATAAACATATTTATTCATATGTATATTCAGTTTTAAATATAAAATACATATAAAATATAAATGATAAATATATAATATAAATTATAAATAACATTTTATGTAAATGTTATACCATTTGAATTAATACTGATAGCCAGTTTATTTCATTATGAGTTAGGAAGAGAAAATAATATATCCTTGATCTTTTGAAGAAAAGGAGAATGTATTTTTCTGTCACAACTTTTTCTTTTCCACTTACAAAAACTGTGGAGAAAAAAGTACATGCCTCCTGACTTTCAACTATATGCAAAGAAATGTTCTATGAGCAGTTGAAATCAAACTGTAATTTATTTTCTTGCTAACTGGTATAAGTAGATTCAACGTGGGCATTTCCTAGGGCTGCTACTAAAAAGTACCACAAACTATGTGCATTGAAACAAGAGAAATACCTCACAATTCTGGAAGCTAGAAGTCCAGAGTCAAAGTGTCAGTAGGGCTGATTCCTTGCAAGGACCTCCAGAAGATTCTGCTCTGTGCCCTTCTCTTATCTTCTCACATTGTCTCACAATCTTTGGCTTATCGATGTATCATTCCAATCTCTGCCACCTTCAAAATGGCATTCAGAAAACGAGATATGGAGTTCCCATCGTGGCTCAGTGGAAACGAGTATGACTAGCATCCTTGAAGGGCATAGGTTTGATCCCTGACCTTGCTCAATGGGTTAAGGATCCAGTGTTGCTGTGAGCTGTGGTGTAGGTCGAAGATGCAGCTTGGATCTGGCATTGTGGTGGCTGTGGCATAGGCCAGCAGCTACAGCTCCAATTTGACCCCCAGCCTGGGAACTTCCATATGTCATGGGTGCGGCCCTAAAAAGACCAAAAAAAAAAAAAAAGTATAAGATTCTCAAAACCTTCTTGGTCTACTTTGGGTATCAAGGGGATCACAACATTAGACAAGGAGTCCCTGCAGGTCCTTCTTGGAGAGCCACATCTTTATCCCTAGTTACTGATGAGATGGTTGACTGGAGGTTGGTTGGATCAATGAGTCACATACCTAATCTCTTTAGCAAATGGTTGTACAGCCACAACCTTGGTGCTATTTTCAGAGCATTCTTTCTGGATATTCCAAGTCATTAAGAACTGGTTCCTGGGAGTTCCCATAGTGGCGCAGCAGAAACAAATCCGACTAGGAACCATGAGGTTGTAGGTTCCATCCCTGGCCTCGCTCAGTGGGTTAAGGATCTGGAATTGCCATGAGCTGTGGTGTAGGTTGCTGACGCAGCTCGGATCTGGTGTTGCTGTGGCTGTGGTGTAGGCCAGCAGCTACAGCGCCCATTAGACCCCTAGCCTGTGAACCTCCATATGCTGTGGATGTGGCCCTAAAAAGACAAAAAAAAAGAAAAAAAAAGAACTGGTTCCTTTCTCCTTAACAGTTCCTTCTTTGATTTATCTATTTTCTTCCACATAAATGTAAGCAGCAAGGAGAAATCACTCCACTTCTTCCATGTTTTGCTTGGAAATTTCTTCAGCTGAGTTTATAAGTTGATCAATTACAAGTTTTGTTTTTTAGGAAAAAGAAATCAGAGCAAAATTCAGTCAAGTTCTCTGTCACCTGAAAGACAAGAGGGATTATCTCTTTTCCAATACCCAATTATATATTCCTCATTTACATCTGAGACCTCACCAGGGCCATCTTTTCACATCTATATTTTCATCAACAATCTCTTCAAGGCAATGTAGGTTTTTCCTATCAGACCTTTAAAATTCATCCAGACTCTACCTAGTACTGTATTTCAGATCCACTCATGCCTTTTTTAGGTATTTGTTACAGCATCACCTGACTTGTTGGCACTCAAATCTGTATTAGTTTTTTTTTTAAAGCTGTGATAATAAACCACTGCAACTTGGAATTTTCTTACAATAACAGAAATATATCACCTCACAGTTTGGGACGCCAGAAGTGTGCAGTTAAGGTGTTGGGTAAGGTTGGTTCCATCTGAGAGCTCTGAGTTCCAGGCTCTCTCCTAGGTTCTGATGATGGCTGGCAATCCTTGACATCCCTTGAATTGTAGTTGCACCATTACACTCACTGGCTACATCATCACAGCTTGCCTCTGTATCTCTGAGTCTTTACGTGGCCATTCTCTTAAAATGTCAGAGTTATTTGGGATTGGGGACCTGCCTTCCTCCAAACATTACTTCATTTTATCTAATTATATATGTATCAACTCTATTTCCAGATAAGGTAATATCAAGAATTACTAGGAGTCAGGACTTCAGCATACCTTTGGGGGAGGGTACAAAATTCAACAATTTTAGAGAAGAGCAGAATATATTTTTTATCACCACCTTTTCTTTTTCACCTACAAAAACTCTATGGAGAAGGAGGGACAGGCAGAGAGACCTTGCGTTATATCTTAAGAATGTGTTATAAAATCTGTTAACAAAACAGAACAAAGCAACAACTGCAGTTCTTTTTCTTGCTCCATGGTGTAAGTGGATTGAAATGGGCATTTATTTCTATACCTTTCTGAAATCTTACAAAAATGACAAGAAAGGGATAAAATAAAATAGAAATGATTTCTGATAAAGAAAAAATGAGAGGGAATGAGAGGCATAAAACTCAGGAAGGTGGAGAGAAAATAAAGGGAAAATAATGGACTTAGATCTGGAGAAGCTGAACCCTAACTTCACAGTGTAGGAACCTAGGGGCTGGGGTATCCGTAGTATAGAACCTCCCCCACCACATACACACAGACTCTAGTGAATGGAGGCTTCGAGAAGCATCCAAAATTGGGGAGCAGGCAGAACTAATAGCAGAGGAATTGAATGAATGTCTGTATAAAATCATGCATCCAGACCCCTCCCCTAATCTCTTTCACTTTGGTATCCAATTCCCTACCTCGGCAGAGGGCTGGAAGCTTATTTGCTGGAAAGTTTGAAGCAGAGCAACTTTGGTGTTAGAGAATCCAGCATGCGCTTGAATATGAAGGCATAGAATGAAATCGTGGGGGTGGAATAAAAGTCAGAAAATTCTGGAAGGCCAACTTATATCCCCTGTTAATAGAGGATTTTCCTCTGGAGAAAAGAACGATCTATGAAAACAGAGTTACAGAAAGTTGTAGAGTCCCCCCCAAAATGGAGGAGCCAGGTTCCATCTGGTGAAAACCTATCAAAAGTCTATTTTCATACATGGGTCGCCAAGTAAGTTCTTCCAGTGTACACGCTGAAGCAAGGATCACCACACAGTTGAGGAAAGCCCAGCAGTACAGTCAGAGACCAAAACAAACAATGAAAATAAGAAAGAGGAATTGTAGATAATGCAGAAAGGAGGAGGAAACTTTAAAAATACTTTCGTGCAATGTCGGTGTAATGCAAGTTGGTATATTCACTCTGGAAAACAGTATGAAGGACCCTCAAAAAATTAAAAATAGAACTACCATATGATCCAGCAATTCCACTTCTGGGAATATTTCCAAAGGAAATTAAAACACTAACTCAGAACAATATCTAAACTCCCATGGTCACAGTAGCATTGTTTACAAAAGCCAAGACATGGAGACAACTTAAATGTTCATTGACGCATAAAGGAGTTGCACATATATGCATACATACATACATACTCACACACACAATGGAATATTATTCAGTCATAAAAAATGAGACAGTCATAATGTTTGAGACAATATTGATGGACTTGACAGCTAATTGAAAGATAAAAAACTAATATTGTATTATCTCATATGTGGAATATAAAACAAAAACAAACTCAGAAAAAGAAATCAGACTTTTGCTTAACAGAGGTGGAAAGTAGGGCAATGAGGAATTGGAGGTCCAAAGTACCATCTTCCAGTTATAAGATAAATAAGTACTAGAATATATAGGCATATCTTTGAGATATTGTAGGTTCAGTTTTAGTCCACCACAATAAAGCAAATACCTCAATAAATCAAATCACACAAATTATTTGTTTCACAGTGCATATAAAAGGTACATTTACACTGCACCACAGTCCATTAAGTGTGCAATAGCATTATGTCTGAAAAGCAGCATATACACCTTAATTAAACATGCTTTCTTGCTAAAAAGTACTAACCATTATCTGAGCCTTCAGCAAATAAAATAAAGATCACCAATCATAGATCACCATCACAAATATAATAATGGAAAAGTTTAAAATATTCTAAGAATTGGAGTTCCCACCATGGCTCAGCAGAAACAAATCTGACTAGTATCCTTGAGGACACAGATTCCATCCCTGGCCTCTTTCAGTGGGTTAAGGATCTGGTGTTGCTGTGAGCTGTGGTGTAGGCCGCAGATGTGGCTTAGATCTGGTGTTGCTGTGACTGTGGTTTAGGACACCTCTGATTCCATCCTTAGCCTGGGAACCTCCATGTACCATGTGTGAGGCCCTAAAAGCACCAAAAAAAAAAAAAAAATATATATATATATATATATATATATTCCCAAGATTTATCAAAATGTGACACAGACATGGGAGTGAGCAAATGCTGTTGGGAAAATAGCATGGAGTGACATGCTTGATGCAGGGTTGCCTCATTCAGTTTGTAAAAAATGCAGTATCTGTGAAGTACAGTAAAGCAATGCATAATAAATGAAGTATGTCTTTAATGTACAGTGTGATGACCGTGGTTAACACAAACGTTGCTCCCTTCTCCAAGCTACAGGATTCAAGTTTGTGACTCCAGAAAATCTTCAGCATTTTGTGAATAATAACGTGAGAAAAAGAATGTATATATGTTATGTGTGACTGGGTCACTTTGCTGTACAGCAAAAAATTGACAGAACACTGAAAACCAACTGTAATGGAAAAAATAAAAATCATTTAAAAAGAAAACTTATTTTAATGACAAGCTCAGCTTTCTGACTAGTTAGTAGGCTAATTATAAACTTTTTTAAGCTAAACATTTCAAATAGACAATACTGTTAACATGTATTTGAGTTAAACACTCTCTGTGCTTATGGTATCAAACTGTTTTTTCAACGTGTTTTCACTTATTTTTCAGACCATTTTCTAATCCAGACTGACCCCTCTTTGCTCCATTAGTGTGAATTATAGATTCCTCACTGTCATGGTTAAAAGAGAGTAAGTTAATTTAGATTCCTGGATGACTAAAGCTATAAGGATATTTTTAGTGATTCTAATGACTGAACTTTGCGGTTTGCTGCAATGACCATATTAGACATTTCTACTGGAGTTAGGGGAAATGAAGAGGTGTGTGTTTCCAGGACTTAGGGGGAGATAGGGGAGAGATGGGAAAGGGGGAAAAAAACTGTTTTGCAATTACATAACAGCAAATAACAAATACCATAGCTGTCCTTACAGAAGGTCAGAAACAGCGGCTGGAGCTGTCAAGTAATAGACAATTTGATGATAGTAACTAAGAAAACACAAAAGGCAGCTAATCTCCCCCCTACTGATAAAGCCATCTGAGGTAGATCAATTTAGTCATGGTTGTTGTGAGGAAATTGCAGTTGTTTGATGTTTCACAAGCAGATCATGTAGTTTCCTAGGAAACATCCTTTTTCACTTAAATCTAATTCTCAGACGAACTGGGATCTGATGAGTCACTCAGCCTGGCTTTCCTCTCACTTCCCCCTCCCCATTCAGGGAAACTGACTGGCTAGAAATCTACTAAATGAAATGGATTTATTAACTCTTTTCACCTTGTTATTCACTTAACTCTTGTCCTTCTTCCTCATAAGCCTAACTGCTTCCCTGATGTGAAGGGCCAGGCATAATGAAGAAGCTAGGCGCATGATGTGACCAAGTGCTGGGCAATGACTTCTGTCAATTTCTTGGTTATTGAACTGTATCTCAGCTTCTACCTTTAGGTGGAAAACATTACATGCATAGAGACATTTTTGCCATGTAACCTGTAGTGGAATTGGATGTTAGCTTAATTTTAGACTCTCAGTCACAAAGGACTCTATGGTTATGCATGTGTGTGTGAGAGAAAGAGAGAGAGAAAAGGGAGAAAGGGAGGGAACAAGCAACTAAGAGAACTTATGCAGATGTTTTCATTCTTATTTGAATGAATTAATAGACATATTGCCACAAAAAATCTAGAACTTGAAGATAATCAAAATATAATTTTAAGGAGTTCCCTTGTGGCCTAGTGGTTAAGGATCTTGTGTTTGCCACTGCCGTGGCATGTGTTCTGGCCCTGGGAAGTTCTGCATACAACAGACATGCTCCCCCCCAAAAAAGTATCTATAGGTGTATAATTTTAATTTGTGAAGTATATGATATATATTTAATTCAAATACATACTATAAATTATTGTATATATTATATTAATTGATACATTTATATATTGATTGTATTTATATATTTAATATAATATACTTAAAATAATTTAATATTATATATTAATATTAAATGTAATTAATATTTAATGTTATATTTAACATAAACATTTTATATATCATTTAATATAAATATATAATTTATAGTATGTATTAAGTATGTTCACATTGAATATATATTTATTTTGTATAATATACATATTAAATGCTAATATGAACATACAGAAATACATTTATATAATATATATATATATTGACCAGAGTTAATTGAGCTTGCACGTTCTAATCAGAGTGGTCTGTTTGGTAACTAGGGAGGTGGCATAGATATGAGTGACAGAGAGAAGTCTGCTGGGACTTGGCATGAATAAAGAATTCTCAGAGCAAAACCTCACTGACTCTTGTCTCCAGTGGCAGCAGCGAGCACCACCTATGGAAGGGCTCAGACTGAGTACACGGGGCCAAGGGGCAGGAGCTGTCTGCGCTCACTGGCTCATGCAGAGTTCCAAATTGTCTCTTCCCCTGTTTCCTGCACTCACTGATCCTATACTCTGTGTCAGGAACCACACTCATTACTTTCTTTATATTCTCTCATGTGAGAGGAGGTATGGTATTTTTACCTCCATTTTACAAAAGAGAAAAATCGAAGTTTAGAGTTGGTAAATGTTTTGCCTCAAGTCACATTGCCTAGGGTAGTCTTAGGACTCATTCTCAGCTCTCACGCCATGATCTTTATCACAATTTTCACAAGTTTACATTCATTTCTGGGCAAATGTATTGGTTTTCTTTAAGATGAGGGATTGTAGGAGCTAAGAAAATGTCTGTAGCTATCAAGCCCCTAAATTCACAAAAGCAATTGTAAAGATATCCCAAGCCAGATAGTTCTCACCAACATGGCTTACACAAAATCAGAATCAATATGGTTGGAAATTGAACGTTTGCAGTAACGTTACCTGGGGCCGAGTGTCTACAGAGACTTACTAACACAGCATCAGATAATCCTAAACATGAGCTTTCACTCCTGAGATGATACATCCTTAACCACTACCTATGCTGAAGGTTCCTAATGCCATTCCTTGCATGCATGTGGATGGAAGGAGCTAGGTTAGAGCACATGCCATGGGTAACTAGAAATAAAGCCACCTTTGGTTAAAACTATAACAATAATCTGCTCACTTGTATCTGCTCCCACTTCAGGCTTCTTAGGAAACATGGATCTGATAAATGGTCTTCATTAATAAACTCTTGAAAACTAGTAGTCTAACTCCAAAGCAATGCATAAGTTAGGTTCCATTCCATTATGAACCACCATCAAATATCAATGACATGCAACGATAAATATGACTGTGGAGTAAAACTGAACTAGGCTGGAATGATCTTGTCTGGACTCACACGTCTGCAGCTGTCTAGACATCTAGGTTGGGCTTGGTTGGGGAGATTCTGTCTGCTTATGTGTCTCTTCTCTCATCCTTCTCCTGGATCCAGTGGGCTAGCCAATGCAAGTTCTTTTCATCCTGGAGACAGAGGCTTCAGAACACAAGTGTAAAGAAGACCTAAGCTCTGGCTGAGGGCAGAATCAGAACTGACACACCATCACTTCCACTGAGTTCTATTGGCCATGCAGAGCTCTATAGTAGAACACAAAAGAGGTATGCCCTGATCTCCATGCTGGGAGACCATTGCCATGCTCAACTGCAAAATATATGGGTACTGAGAGGCTAAAGAATTTAGGTTGAGCATATAATCTATCAGAGACAGTGAACCACATTTTAAATTCTACATCTGATGCTAAATGTGAAATCAGGCAATTTATTTATAATCCAAGTATTCATTTCTTTTTTTGGTTAAACTGCATTACTCTTAGCACATGGATTCCTTATGAGAATTCAATGAGGAAAAGTCTATGAAATTCCTCAGCATGAAAATGTAAAAGTAGCTGGCCTAGGGCTCTGAAAAACTCCATCTTCCTTCCTCCTCTGACCAACCCACTCACTCACTTCCTTTCTGCGTTCCCATTTCAGTAATGTTCCCACATGATGTTCAAGGAAACTTTCTCCTGAGGTTGGGAGACTGAATTCTAAGATCCTATATTCTCTGTTTTGCCTTATTTTAGGACTTTGTATGCTATCATAGGACAATTAAGACTATAAGAGCAATTATTTTCCAGGAGGCACAGATGTTGTTTGTTTCACTCGAGAATTCAAGTCCTTATTGGTCCTACTTTTAAGGTCCATTTCCCAGGAAACATTTCATCCACAGAACAATAAAGAGCAGCAAATGACATTATTAATATATAAAGACTCATTAAGTTCTACTCAGTATTAAAATGTCCCAAACCCTCTAGAGAGTTCTGAATATAAATGTTCATTTAACCTTCCTTTAAATTGCAATATTTGAAGGGGAGAAGAGATCAGATTTTGGTTAGCAAATGTTACATAATGACTGCTTTCAGAGGGCTCTGGTCTGCTCCCATTTCTTTTGGATATTTGAATTTGCAACTGCAAGTGTTTTCTTGTTTCTAAGATTGCCTTTACCTTCAGGCTCAAAATAGCTTCTCTCACTGCTTTTGGGGGACAGTCATTGGATATATTTCTGCATCTTCAATTCCAGTAAAAATTATCATAAACGTTTCTGGAATCCATCAATGACAGCTTCTGTCGTGGGAGATGTAAAAAAGATTAAGTCAGAAAGAGAAGAAGCTTAGTGAGTTTCTTGGGAGACTAGCTAGGACATCTTCTGACCTGGCTGAATCTGAAGGAGCTGTTTTTTTTCTAAAGTTTAGGTGTGTGAGGAGGCTCAGACATACTCTCCAGGGTGAGGATGACTCTGGATGGGATGGAGGAAGGCCAGCAATCTGCCAAAGCCTAGCCACTGAGACAGCCAGCCAGGACCTACCGTAGTGTATAGTGTAGTAATAGGTATCCATGGCTTCAATTATTGGTTGGATAGAGCATTGTAATGGGAACTAGGAGCAGGATATCTGTAGGTTCACAGAGATGGACGAAAAAGGATGGACTGGTACTGAGTAGAAAGATTGGGACTTGGCTCCAAAGCCATCCCCAAATACATTTACTAGACCTGGATACAAAGTTAAAATTAGATTCACCACATCATCACCCTGATACTTGATGTTTTGATGCTGAATTGAACTGCTCTGACCCCCAACCTTATTACACTCTGAGTGGACAGAAGGAGCTCTCCATCCACGGGACTTCTCTTCCATCCACTCTGCATCTGATAGAGGATATTTGGCACCATTCACTCCTGGCGCAGAGAGCAAAGAGAAGTGAGCTGTGGACCTATTTCCAACCTGAGCACTTCAAAACCCCAACAGGGCCTCACTATAAAGCAGAAAGTTAGAATTTGAGAGAGAATGTAATTAAACAACTACAGAGATGAGGTTCAAGACGACAAGTGATGCTGAAGGGATTAGTAAAAGTGGAAAACCACTTACTTCTCTGAGGCCTGAAGGGGCAAGGAGAAGAAAGGGAAGCTGATATGAACAGAAACTGAGACCTTGAGGCCTTGACATAATGTCCTTTGAGAGGTGCCACTTTCCTATGACCACTGAGACACTGAGACGAGAAGAGAACAAGGGGATAAGTGCCTTGATCTCTCTCTGTCCCGGTCTCCTGCTGGGACTGCCCACGGAGGAACCTAGTCAGAGCCCAGAGAGTAAGGGGACATCAGTGATGGAAGGAATCAGACCTCAGGGCACCAGGGCAGGGCTTGGATATGAGGGAGAACATGTAGAAATGATGTCACTATCTACAACCTGGTCAAGGCCACTGAAAACCATTTAGTCTGTCAGTTTTGACATATTTTTCAAATAAATCACCCTCATGGTCTTTAACCATCTTCTACTTATCAAAGCTAAGGCCTTAGAGATGAAATATTTCATAAATACATTCATATCATTTAAATAATTTCTTAGTGTAGGATCTCAGAGATTTGTTTGCATTGCTTAAAAATATCTCCAGACACAAATCCGTGTATCCTGACATGTAATATGATCTCCCTTTCACTGAGAAGGATGGTCAGAGAACCTGCGGGAGCTCAGACTTGTCCATATACCTAGAGCGACACACTGAGGTTTCATACTAAGTTTACAGCAATCCCCAATTGTCAGCATGCCTCCATGCTGCCATGAAACTCTGTGAGTGACTTGGGACCAATGCAATGGGACCGATTCTGTTCCATATTTACTGACTACCTAATATGTCCCAGGCACTGCACTACATGCATTGGAGGGCTAGAGTGGCAGTAAGACATCATGGAATCATATACTTTAGTCCTTTTAGAGACTCACTTAAAAGTGCCTAAAATCTGCATACTGCTGGTGTGCCAGTGATATTTTTGCCTATTTTTATAACAATGGAAAAGCTAACGTCTACTCATTTGGTTCAGTAACCTTCCTTCTATATTTTAGATCCTTCTGTGATACCATTTTAACTCCTCTTTCTCCATCTCTTTCTTCCTATCCACATTCACCAATTCTGTCTGCCTTACTATGTGCGGAGAGCTAGTAGTTCCAGGGAAAGTACAGTGCAAGGATGATGTTGCCTCTTGACCCAACTGATAAGGGGAGATCCTTTTGGATCTGATGGGTATTGGTCCTCCGGTTATAACAGCACAGGGTTCATAACCAAGCATCTCCAGGTACTTGGTATTGAAACAGGCAAATTATACCTATAATCTCCTTTAGTTTGTTCCTATGCATGGAATTTATTTGCTCACATCAGTTCTTTGCTTATGGTGCTGCTGCTACCAAAATGGTGAGTATCGTGAAAATAATGAAAAGCAAGTCACCCTAATTTCTAACTTTGAAGGCACTTTCTCAGTCTTCTCAGGTTTAGGTAGGTCTCACTTGTTTTAATGCACACAAGTCTGAATGTAAGATAAAGTCAAAATGGCTAAGTGGGGGGAAAGTCTTGAAAAGAGAAAATGAGACGTCGTGAGTCTTGTGCTAGACTAACACTGGGCGAGTTTCATGAACACATTATAGTAGACAGAGAGGCAGCATGGAAACTAGGCCTGAATACTTGGTAACCTCACCTGCTCCGTTATTCTGAAGCAGATCTCTGATGGGATTGTATTCCTTTCCTCCTGTCTTGAGCCCTATTTCCCTGAAAACATCTCTTTTCTTTTCTGCCACTATTTTCTGTATTTTTTAAAAACTAACATGGGCTTTGGGGAGGGTTTCCTCAGCAACTCCGGGAAAAATTGCATTCAATTACAGAACTGTAGACATTTAGAGTCAGGAGGCAGTTTGGAAATCATCTAATTCATCTTTACCTTAACTACTGAGGACCCACAGTCTAGCAATGTAGGAATAGAAATTTCTGGGGTGATGGAAATTTTCCAGATCTGCACTGTCTGCTGTGGTAGCCACTAGCCACATGTATACTTGAAATGTGGTTACCGTGACTGAAATCTAAATTTTATTTACTTTACTTTAATTTAAATTCAAGATAGTCCCAAAGCGATAGAGGCCACCATCTTGAATAATGGAGGTCTAGAAAGTTCTTGGATTGTACCCAATGTCACACTTTCAAGTGGAAGAACTCACCTGATTGTACAGGCCTTTGACTCAGGCTCAGTGGTCTTTAATGATTTCAAATACTGCAGTAAATCAACCAACTTAACCCAGAATGCATAATTAACGTGCAGGGGAGATGTATCCTCTGCCTTGGCAATGACAAAGCAAAATTAAAAATGAAAAAGAAAAAAGCAAAATTAGAGCTTTCAGAATCTGGCAGGGCAAGAGGATGAGGGGTCCACCAATAGTAGCATCTTGTAATATGGTTATGCCAGATAAGATGCTCATACGGATGAAAAGATAAAGAAGTTTGGATGTATTTTAAAATGTGTATAAACAGCTGAAGTGGAAGCTAAATATGTATAGAACCATATACTTTAGGCAGTGGGGGAATAAGAAAGACAGGATTGAATGGGTATAAACATGTTAAATTTATCTGGAGTGGGGAGTTAATAGACAAGCTCCTAAAATGACAAATTCAGGGACAGATAGGGAGTTTACTGGTGGCCTAGTGGTTAAGGATCCAGTGTTGTCACTGTCATGGCCTGGGTTTGATCCCTGGCCCGGGAACTTCTGCATGCCACGGGGGCAGCCATATCCTGGTGGACTGGGGCAGTGAGTCAGGAGATATGGATAGCTGCAGAGGGAGTTAACACTCCTCTGCACTTTCTTATTTTGATTTATGTTTGTGCTTTTTATTTTTTAAATAAGAGCAATTTCTATGAGCTTCATGGGTTTGAAATTAGGCAGGAAATAAATTTATCAGAAAAAAAAAATGTTTAAGTGGAAGAATGCCCGGAAAGAACACTGAAGGCACAATTAAGTAGATCACTGCTTTTCCGCATGTATTTAGCCAGACATACAAAAATATTTACCCATGGAATCATTTGTATTTGTCTAATATGTAAGGCCAGTGATTTTTTTTCTGGCAGTCTCAGTCTCTGGCTGCAGTAAGTTAGATCTTCTAAATAATTATTCAAGGCAGTCAAAATAAGATAAATCAAGCTGAATATCAGACAAATGCAAACACAGCTATTAGCACACTCCAGTCGAAGAACAGCAAATATAAAGGCAGTTGTGATCTTATCTCTTGAAATATCCCAGGAAAGAGTGTTCTTTGTACAGGGTCCAGCCTGGCTATTTGACACACATGCTGAGAATTGAATGAGGTTAGAGCCAAGAAGGAGCTCACTTATGAGAGTTAAGGGAAACAAGGCAGAGATGCCCAGGTGGTGTCAATTAAAGTCCATTTGGGGGGCG
Organism: Catagonus wagneri; assembly: GCA_004024745.2. NCBI lineage: Eukaryota > Metazoa > Chordata > Mammalia > Artiodactyla > Tayassuidae > Catagonus > Catagonus wagneri. Next base: position 20,799,888 of record PVHT021183699.1, read on the forward strand.
GGACAGGGGCTATCAGGTGGCAGGTTTTACTGGGAAAGAACACAGCTCAGGAGCTGGGATACAGCATCTGCTGAGCCCTGGGCTGTAGCAATGGCCATTGCAGTAACTGGTGCCTCCTTCTTTCTTTGTTTCTAGTTCTTTAGTGCTTGTGAAGTGGCTTCTCCAAGTCATACAGCAGTTTCTGGAAGCAGGAGCTCCTCCAGTCCAACTGGTATCCTAGGTGCTCCTGGGCCTCAGCCTGAAGCCAGGCCCTTTGCTCCGGTTGGCAGGCTCCTTCTCCCTCCTCTTCTGTTGCTGCTGCCGACAGTTCTCCAGTTCTGTGGCATCTTGGCCATGCACTCTTCTATGAACTGCTCCCTGGCTTGATGCTTCTGCTCCTTGGCCAGTTGCTGCACCCACAGCAACTCCGGCACGGCCACCAGGCTTGGGTACCACTGGCTCTCCTCGACCTTCAGCTTCTGCAGCTGTTTACGCGATGGCCACAGAGAACCCAAGGCCACCAGGGAGGTGGCGTCATGCTGCACCAACTGCTTAGCCACATAGAGCAGCCCCAGCTTTCAGTGAGGAGTGAACGGTCACCTAGGCAGGGCACCATAGCCCCAGCAAGCACTGTGGAGGCAGTGGCACTGTGGCCACAGGTGACTGGGTCCCGTGTCCCAGGCAGGCTGTGCGCTGGCCACGTGGGTGGCACCATCTAAGCCATTAAAGTCCTTTTGGAACTCAGTGTTGAGACTCATGGAAGTCTGGCTGTGAATAAGAAGATGGTCAGTTGACCTTTTGCAGAGCTGTTGTACAGACGCTGATGGGCCAGCCTCAGAGTATGGTGAGTCCACAGATCCGAAGGAGGCATGGATATGTTGGTGAATGGTATGGTTCATGGAGTGGAGAGCAAATAAGACCAAATTGAAAACTGTACCTCAACCAAGCAGTTGAAGAAAAGCCTTGGCCAACACAGTTTCTCCTCCACGTTTGCACTGGAAAATAGGTAAGTGGGGGTACAAATAGGGCACATCATAATGTAACCACCTGGGCGGTTACATTAAGACTCGAAGTATAATGACGAATTTATTTGTATATGAGCCTCGTACTTAACATCTCTATTTTTAGCTTTCACTCCCAAAAATTACATTTTGATTCATTTTATATTCTTGAAAATGATCCATGGAGTTAACCTCTTGAAAACTCATTGTACCTCTGTGGTCTAAAATGGTGCAGGATTCTCTCCATGTAGGCCCTACCAGGGCAAAGGAAACAAAATAAAATAAAAGCAAGTTTATTTGCTTTCATTCTCTACTATAAATGAGTTCTGAAGACAGTCTAGTCCATAGTTTTTCTAAGCCTGATTGGCCTGGAAAAACTCAAATATTCCATCGTCCTAGTTAAGTTGACTGCAGACAGACTGACCTAGTGGGCACTAACCCAGTGGGTATTTTTTTGAGTCTCCAATCCAAGATTCTTGCCAAAAATTCACCAGAAAACTGTAAGTTAGCTCTAGAGAGTATCCAGACTGCCTCACTTTCCTCTGGTTTCTGTACATCCTTTTTATCAAGTGTGAATCTTCTTTCCAGAAACCCCCTTGCTTTCATTTTAGGCTCTTTGCTCTTGTAGGATGTCATCGATTACCACAGGTGTCCTACTTACTTCAAAATCGATTTCACAAAAAGTCATGCCTTCTGTCTTAGTCTTCGCAGGCTGTCATGACAAAATATCATAGACTGGGTGCCTTAAACAACACATTTTAATTCTTTTTTAAGAAATAATTAAATGGATTTTATTATATTTACACTTAATCATCACCACAACCTAACTTTAGAACATTCCCATCCCAAACCCCCAGTCCACCCATCCTTCCCTTGCAACCTGTCCCCTTTGGTCACCATAAGTTTTTCAAAGTATGTGAGTCTGTTTCTGCTCTGCAGATAAGTTCATTCGTGTACTTTTTTTAAGATTCCACATATAAGTGATATCATGACATCTGTCTTTCTCTATCTGATGTACTTCACTTAGGATGATAATCTTTAGTTGCATCCATGTTGTTCCAAATGCCGTTATTTCATTCTTTTTTATGGCTGATTAATATTCCATTGTGTTTATGTACCACATCTTTATCCATTCCTCTGTCAATGGACATTTAGTTTGCTTCCATGTCTAGGCTAATGTATATAGTGCTACAGTGAACATCGGAGTACATGTATCTTTTCAAGTCATGGTTTTCTCTGGAGAGATGCCCAGTAGTGGGATTGCTGGATCATATGGCAATTCTATTTTTACTTTTCTTGAGAACCTCCATACTGTTTTCCATAGTGTTTGCACTAGTATACATCCCCACCTACAGTGCAAGGGGGTTCCCCTCTGTACTGTCTCCAGCATTTATTGTTTATAGGCTTTTTGAAGATGGCCATTCTGGCTAGTATAAGATGGTACATCATAGTAGTTTTGATTTGCATTTCTCTAATAATTAGTGAGCATCTTTTCACGTGTTTTTTGGCCATCTGCATGTCTTCCTTTGAGAAATGTCTTTTTAGATCTTCTGCCCATTGTCAATGTTTTTTTTTTTTTTTTGATAATTCTTTTACAGTTCTGGAGGCTGGGAAGTCCAAGGTCAGGGTGCCAACTGATTGATTTCTGGTGAAGGCTCTCTTCTCAACTTGCACATGGTTGACTTCTCACTAACTACTCAGATGGTCTTTCCCCTGTTCAAGTACATGGAGGGGGAGAGAAATAGCTCTCTTCTCCTTCTTATAAGGTCAGTAATGACATTGTGAGGCCCCCAACATCATGACTAATCAAACCTTAATTTCCACCCAAAGGCCCCATACCCAAATACCACCCTGGGAATTTGGTTTTAATACATTAATTTGTGGGGGAAAACAAGCATTCAGTCCAAAACATTATATCCTAGCCCTCCTTCTCAAAATCATGTCTTTCTCTCATGCAAAATACATTCATTCCATCCCACAGCCACCAAAGTTTCCACTTTTACCAGAATCATCTCTAAAGTCTAAAACCTGCTGTATAATCTAAATTAGATATAAGTGAGATTGGAGGTATATAATTCCTCCTGAGGCAAAATTCGTCTCCAGCTCTGAATCTGTCAAGGCAAAGTTTCACGTTTCCAAAATATAGTAATAGTATAGGCATAAACTAGACATTCCCATTCCATTGGGAGGAATAGTAAGTAAGTTAATGGTGACAGGTCCCAAGGAAATTGAAAACCTAGCAAAGCAAATTCCACCTCATTTTGCGGTTCAAGAATAATCCTTGTTGGGGAGTTCCCTTCGTGGCTCAGTAGTTAACGAATCCGACTAAGAACCATGAGGTTGCGGGTTCGATCCCTGGCCTTGCTCAGTGGGTTAAGGATCCGGCGTTGCCGTGAGCTGTGGTGTAGGCTGCAGATGCGGCTCGGATCCCGCGTTGCTGTGGCTGTGGCGAAGGCCGGCAGCTACAGCTCCTGTTAGACCCCTAGCCTGGGAACCTCCATATGCCACGGGTCCAGCTCTACATAAAAGGCAAAAAGACAAAAAAAAAAAAAAAGAATAATCCTTGTTGGTTCAATGTTCTGACCTCCAGACCCATGGAGATGGCATTCGCAACTTCTAGAACCACGGAGGTGGTGGTCCCATTCTCAGACCCCAGGGTTGGTAGCCCATCCCTCAAGGCTTTGCCAGATGGCAGTGAGCTCCCAAGGATGGAGGGGCCCTATCCCCAGAGCTCTGGGCAGTAGCTAGTATAATGGTCCTGATCATCTCCGTATCATCTTCAGAGTCATCCTTTTCTTTTCTCACAGCACAGCACACAACCACAACTGAATAGCTGCGTGGTTCAGTACTGTAGGATCAAATAATTTCGACAATTTCTTATTATTTATTAGTAGATAGTACTGTTTTCATTTGTAGCATCCCATCTCTATTCCTGGCTTCTGCTGATATGGCTGCTTAAGTCTAGGAATGGTATCCAGGATCACTTTATTAAATGGTTGTCCAGTCATCCTCTTAGTGTTCTCTTCAAAATAGGCTTTCTCATATTTTTAGTATGGATAAACCAATAACTTTACAATATATTTAAGTTGTGGTTCTTTTTTTTTTTCCTTAACTATTCTATATTCATCCCTCTGCTTTTGCATTTAACTGTAGGGACTAAGGAATACCAAGGCCACACCGTCAATGCTTTGCTTGGAAAGCTCTCCTACCAAATATCCAACTTCATCACTCACAAATTCTACCTTCCACAAAACAGTAGCATACATTTTAGCCAAGTCCTCTACTACTTTATAACCAGGATCTCCTTTCTTCCAGTTTCCATGTTCCCCATTTCCATTTGAGAATTCACCAGAATTACCTTTAGCTTCCATATTTCTAGCATATACCTCAAAACACTTCCAGCCTCTACCCATTACAAGTTCCTAAGTCACTTCACACTTAAATTTTTTTTTTTTACAGCAGTATCCACTTCTCAGTAGCAAAATCTGTATTAGTCTGCTCAGACTGCCATGGCAAAATATCATATATGGGGTGGCTTACACAATGGAAATGTATTTTTTCGCAGTACTGGAAGCTGGAAAGTCCAAGGTCAAGGTGCCAGATGATACCATTTCTGGTAAGGGCTTTGTTCCTGGCTTGCAGGTGGCTGCCGTGCTACATCCTCAACTCAATTATCTCCCAAAGGCTCCACTTCCAAATAGCATCATGTTTGTATTTAGGGTTTCAGTATGTGAATTTTGGAGAGGGACAGAAACATTCAGTCTAAACAACTACTTACCATGGATGTGTGTTCGTGGCTCTCAGGCCTGGCTGCCTAAAATCCTTTGCTTTATGATCCAAGCCTCTGATTAGGCTAATTTATCCCTCTTGATTTGTTTTCCTCTAGCCCCTTAGTATGAGTGAGCGAACTTGGGTTACACCATCCACCGGAGATGTTTGCCTGCATTTTGGTCCACACAATATCATTTATGAATTTATATAACCACTCTTTTCCCCTCCCCAGAGTATATTCCACCTCAAAACCTATCACTTATGTTTTTTTCCTCAACTTTAATTACATCTCTAGCCAGTGTAGCAGTTTCTCTGGTTCATATAGCACCAGAAGCAAAACATACTTGACAGGTGTGTGGTGCTGCTGAGAATTATCCTGATAATGGAGTGATGTGAAGACAGCCTACCAGGAATTTCACATTAACTTCCAATCTCAGGCTTTGTATTAGCTCTCAATCTGTTTATTATAGTTTCCAGTGCTCTTTGTTGTTTGCTTAACTTTTGGCCTTCTGCCTTTAGTGATTTGACCATTTGGAGGTCAGCTTGACCAAGGCACAAAGCAATCTGACAGTCTAATTTCTTTTATGCCACCTGAGGTGTCCTCTGAGTTGCAGCTGGGGGAAATTCAATGCTAAATTGTTTTTGTAATTGTTGATGAGTTGAAAACTCGCAGTGTCCATCTTCAGAATCAGGCGAGGAGCTTTCCAGCTGGCTAGAATTTCAACAGAGTAATTCAAAGCTAAAGTCATGGACGCAAGACAGATAGGTCCTATAGCTCTCTGCTGGTTAAAGGGAAATATCCAGGAAGAGATTGGGTGGCTTCTTGTAATTCCCCTTGTGGCTGAATGGGTTAAGGACCTGACGTTGTCTCTCTGAGGATACCTGGCCTTGCTCAGTGGGTAAGGATCCAGCATTTTGGCACAACCTTCGGTGTAGGTCACAGATGAAGCTCGGATCTCATGTTGTGTCTGTGGCCCCAGCTGCAGCTCCAGTTAGGTCCTTAGCACTGGAACTTAAATATGCTGCAGGTGCGGCTGAAAAAAGAAAAAAGCAAAAAGATTAGGTGGCTTTTTAAAAATTTAGGTAGGAAGAATGAAGATCGAAGAGGAAAAGAGGGAGAGATGAGAAAAGAAAGAAAGGATAAAAAGGTTTTTTTTTTCTTTTTGCCTTTTTTAGGGCCGCGCTCATGGCATATGGAGGTTCCCAGGCTGGGGGTCTAATCAGAGCTGTAGCTACCGGCCTACGCCAGAGCCACAGCAATGCCAGATTCGAGCTGCGTCTGCAACCTACACCACAGCTCACAGCAACACCGGATCGTTAACCCACTGAGCAAGGCCAGGGATCGAACCTGCAACCTCATGGTTCCTAGTCGGATTTGTTAACCACTGAGCCATGACGGGAACTCCAACAAGTGGTTTTTATACATAAATATTTTCTCAGGAGTTTTGGAGACTTTTACTATTGAATCTGCCTCTGATGTTAATCTTGATTTAAATTAGTTATTGGCTACTGAATATATATAATTAATCTTTGTCTTTAGCAAAAGTGAGGTTGTAATAATATATCCAGGACTTCAAAGAATGCAGATTGTTTAGAGGTTTTATGGGAAGGTTTTCTTTTCTTTTTCTTTTTTTTCTTTTTTCTTTTTAGGGCTGCACCTGCAGCATATGAAACTTCTCAGGCTAGGGGTCAAATTGGAGCTGCACCTGCCAGCCTACACCACAGCCACATCAAAGCAAGATCCAAGTTGTGTCTGCAACCTACATGAGAGCTCACGGCAAGGCCGGCTCCTTAACCCACTGAGTGAGGCCAGGTATGGAACCCTCATCTTCATGGATACTAGTTGGGTTCATAACCCACTGGGCCACAGTGGGAGCTCCCAATGGGAAGGTTTTCAAGTATGGGACAACTTGGAGTCAGGAAATCTTTGTTTAATTCTATACTCTTCAATTAATGGTGGCATATCAATTATTTAAGCTCCTAGGTCCTTAGTGTCCACATTTACTAGTTGTGAGGGTTGATGGAGTGATGCTTAAGACTTTCAGAAGTTCTAAAACAAGTATTCTTTCCATGCTATGCTATTCTGTTCTCTTCTATGGTGCTCTTAAAATCACTCATAAATGGGAAAATCATAGGAAAATCACATAGTTGGTCATCCAAGCCAGGGCAGGTTTTTTTTTTTTCTGTTTAAGGCCACCTCTGCAGGATATGGACGTTTCCAGGCTAGGGATCAAATGGGAGCTGCAGCCACTGGCCTATACCACAGCCACAGCAAAGATGTAACTTTAACCCACTGAGTGAGGCCAGGGGTTGAATCTGCATCCTCATGAATACTAATTATGTTTGTTACCCCTGAGCCATGACAGGAACTCCCAGGACAGTTTGATATCCTTCAAATTCAAAATGAAATAGTGCTTTCTCAAAGAATTGACCTTTTAAAATGTTTGAAGGATCACAGAGGGAGATGGGAGGTAATTTGGAAATGAAAACTTCACTGCTAATAAAGAACACTTTATTTACATCAATGTTAGCACATCTGCACCCCCAGCCCCAATGGTATTGGATGCCATGCCTGGAATTCCCATTCAAGGGGCTTCTTTGCTAAAAATCCAGCTTTGTGCACGGCTCCTTTCTGTCCTGTGAGTCAGGAATCCCCTCTTGGGGCTCCCATAGCACCAGAGCAAACTCCTGGCACAGTAGCCAGTGTACTGTCTTATAATTGTTGCTTTCCTTGCCTTTCTCATCCTGAAGTTGGAGGGCAGAATCTGGTTCTTTCATCTCTGTTGCCCCAGGACATGGGCACCAGGGTTGAGACTACAGGGAGGCAGGTGAGGCCCAGGTAAAGAAGCATTCCCTCATGGGTTGTGTTACGCAGGACTCACTTTTCTGGACCTCAGTGTGGTGCCTTGGCATTCAGTACCTAGGTGCATGGCTTGTCTTACTCTAGCCCAGGCCTTGAAGGATATAGTGCTTAGCACATAATAATCCAGTAGCAAGACTAGTGACACAGGCTAAAGTACCTAGCTTTGGAGTTTTTGTTTTTAAATGTAGGTTTTTATTATTTCAGTATGGTGAGGGAGGCCAACAGATTGGAAGATGATGGCCATTGAAGTGATGGTTTGTTACGGTTCCCAAGAGGACAGATCATCCCATGCATGGCATGCAGGGGTCAGATGGAGAAGCCTCACGGTCGGTCAAGACCCAGAGGAAAAGACAGGGAAAAGACTTTATTGTGGTTTCTGTCAGAAGGAATGAACAGCGCAGGGCAAGCAGGCTTAGGATGAGCTAGCTCAAAGAATTTCAGTGACTTCTCAGGAGTAGAGGCTGTCTCTCTCATTATCTGCTGCCTTGCCTTGGGGTTATGAAGCCAGGGGAATAGTGTCCCCAGTGTGAGAGCCAAGATAAAGGAGGTGGTTGGGATCTGCACTCTGCAAGTGGAAAGGAACACTTCTAGGCCTGTAGCTCCAGGAATTGATTAGTCCTGGGAAGTCTGCAACTCTAGGTCAGCAAGGCCCCAATATGTCAAAGCATCAGAAAGAAAAGGCATGTTTAGTCCAGCTTTCCCTGAGTTTGCATATGTACTGCAATATATAAGCCTCATGACCTTAAGCCATGTCTCAGAAAACAGAAGGGTTAATGCAGCAGCCTTACTGGGTTGTCGTGAGGATTCAAGCAAAGAGCCTGGTACATAGCAGGTGCTCAAGAAATGTAAACATTAGTCAATATTCACAGTAGAATATCTGTGACATGGCATATGTGTTTGTGCATGTATTCCACAACTTGCGTGGAGAGAGGGCTTTGCTGCTCTTTTGAAAATGACCTCCACTTTTGGCCACTTCTTTGAGTAATATTCTGAATAAGTCTGCATAATAGGCTACCTGCTCCTGGAAATTCGAGTCTCTCTCCATGGTCCCAAAATTCTTGCTTTGGACAAGGCTAAAAATAACCCAAATAACTTCCTTACCTGGGGGATGATGGTGCTACAGACTTCACCGAGGAAGTCAGGAGATACAGGGATTGTGTATGTACGTTCCAAAGAAAGTTTCTGGAACTTTCTAGAGCTTCAAAAAGAAGTTAATTTTGAATGCTTTACAAATTTCAGAAAAATCTCTCTATAGGCTGGTACAGTGCTAGCAGCAGCTTCTTCCAACATGAAGCAGGAATTTTTATTAGCATGAGGGCATGTTCAAGAGAGAGGCCCTAAACATGGCACATGGAAGCAGTAGTGGACAAAGGATAAGCTTTGTTGTGAAACATGAGCTTTCATTTGACAACCTTTAGGGATTGGAGGTGATAGCTCTTAACTTCAGACCTTGTGCTTCCTGTACCCGGGTTTATGTTACTGGATTCGAAGAGAAGAAAAAAATCACAAATGATGCATTGTGTGAACAGGGAAGAAGCGGTCCTGTGTTTGCGGCAGAGACAAACATAGCAGCGTTCTCCAGGGAAGTGTGCTAGCCTCATGCTGTCACTCAGTGTAAAATAGGATCCTGATCAGGAATCCTATGACAGTGAGAAGCCTTCCCCTGGGCTTCCTTTAGGGCTTGGAGTGGGTCTTTGCCAGGCAGTGTTAGTAGGCTGGCATTACTTAAACCAAACCTAAATATATAGAAAGAGACTAGAGCGTGGGCAGCATAAACATGCTCTTAACGTCTCTCATTATAACAGTTAAAATATTTCTTTGGAATCTTCCATTTCCTTCCTTCCTGTGCTGAGAAGCACCCGTGTACTTTGGAACAGTGACATTGAGCCCGTATACTAGTTGAGGCCTCATTACTCAAAAAGCAGTGTTACTAAGTGTTAACTAGTCTCTTTACTCTTTTTAGTCATTTTTTGGTGTGTATTTCTTTTAAGAAAAAACTACAGTACCATTTACTCTAACTTTTGTATTGTGGAATTTGTTGACAGAATATATGTTGCAGCACTGACCTTTGGAAAAATTACTTTCCTTATGAGATAATTTATAACCTGTAGAAGACATTTGGTGTCTAATGTTTTTTTCAGTCTCTTACTCTGTCACTGTTTCTTTTTATTGCACTAAGGAGACTCAGTTTCCAGCGAAGCTTCTAGGATGAAAGCAGCTATTTCCCAAATAGCTTCTGAAGGATAAACTGAGATGGGCTAAAGGGGCTGTGCACCTGTGAGTCTGATTAACCTTGTGTTTTTTGGTTAAAGCTCTTAGTTCAGGTAAAGAAGGAAGAGGAGGAAGGGGAAGTAAAGTGATGATAAGGTTTTTTTGGTTTGTTTGAGCGTTGACAGAATGCCAGGTATCTTGCTGTGCTTTTACAGATTTTCATAGACAATCTCCATCACAACTCTTTGAGGTAGGTTATCATCTTCTCCATTTTATAGATAAGGGCATCAAACCATAGCAAAGTTAATTGTCCAGAGTCACAATTACTGAGTGTGTCAGAAATCAAACCTCATGCTGATTAAACTATTTTTTTTTCTCTTTATCAAATTATACAAGTAAATAGATATTAATTAAAATCAAGTGGGACCAAAGAATTTAATGTGAAAAATCTTTCCCCATTCTTCAGTCCTGCTTCACAGGGGAATACATTTCTAACTCTTCTTGTTTTTTTTCCTGATTTGTATCTCCATATTTCTAAAAATTGTGGTTGTATTGGGCTTTTTTATTTATCAAGTCATAACCTTCCTGTGAGGGTTCATATGACTCTCTTTTGCCTGTATGTATCCCTACTCTGGTCTTCCTCCCATACTTCCAATCTCAGTGTTTACTATTTCTGTATAAATCATGTCTTCTGCTGATTAAGGGATTCTTTTTTTCTTCTTTTGACAATTGAAATTAAAAAAAATTTTTTCCATGGGTCAGAGGTTGAACCTGTGCCACAGCAATGACCCAAGCCATTGCGGTGACAATGCCAGATCCTTAACCTGCTGTGCCACAAGGGAACTCCAAATTTTGTTCTTAGAATTAATATATACCTAATTATCTCATTCACTGATTTAGCTATTTATGTCTTACAAATGTCTTCTCAAATGTTCCAATAGATCTATCAAACGCTGACTCTTCAGATGAGCTCTAAGTTATAACACACATCCCTAGAGATCAGCCTCTTCCCTTCGAGGAGAGACTGATTTCCTTTCACACAGTCCTGCTAGATACCATGCATCCATATCTTTCTATGCTTTCGTACTCATTTTTGGTAGCCTGTTTCCTCCAGTGATTTCTCTTAAGAGGACTATTGTTTGTTATTGGAGTTTCCTTTCTTTTACATGGTTGAGCAGTTTGGCTGAATAAGGATTCTAGGTTGAAAATCAGAATTTTGAAAGTGATGCTTCATTCTTTTTTAGTTTCCTATGCGGTTGTTGAAAAGTCCTTTGCTATTCCATATCCTATTCTATTACATATGACCTAACTTTTCAGCTTTAAAAGCTTTTAGGAGCTTCTCTTCATGCTCACTGTTCTTGAAACATCACTATACTATGCACTGATATGTGGGTGTGGGTGTGTGTGATGTGCCTTTTTTTTTTTTTTTTTTTGGCTTCTTTGTTCTTTTTTTTTTTTTTTTTTTTTTTTTTTTTTTTTTTTTTTTTTTTTTTTTTTTTTTTTTTTTTTTTTTTTTTTTTTTTTTTTTTTTTTTTTTTTTTTTTGTTTTGGCATCTTAGTTCTTTTTTTTTTTTTTTCTTTCCTGGTGATGCCTATCCTTCAATACGGGAAGTTTTTCTTATATTATTTCTTTAGTAATGTAATTGTAATTATTTATTTTATAACTTCTTCCCTCCTGATTATTCTATTTCTATTCTCTTTATTTTGATTATTCTACTTCTATCATTTATCTTTTAATTTTATTATCATATCTCTTCTCTCTTCAATCTCTCTCATTTTTTACTTCAGCTCTTTGGAGGTACCTTGAAACTTTAGAGTTTCAAAGTTTTCTACCTTTTAAAAATGTTCCTGATATAAGATTGCAACATTTATGAGTTTTAAGAAAATACCTATCTTTACAGAAGTCTGCTCTTATTTCTCATTTCTCATGAGATATACTAGTTTGTTTTTTAAAACTTTATTTTTATTTATCTAATTCTTGCTCTCTACATTTTCCATGTTTCTTTTAGGTTTCTATTTTTCTATTTGTTTTTGTGCTGTTCTTTTTTATGTTGAATTTTATTAATTTGTGTTGTTCCTTGGCTACCATTTTATTTTTAAGAAGGAGGCACAAAAAGCTCTGTGTACAGGCACATGACATACACTTTGTGATTTCACTGTAAGGTCATTTGCAGAGAAGGCTTTTCCTGGAGAATCATCGCCAAATGTCGTGGTCTAGAGATATTTTCTTTGGAGCTATTTCATTCTTGTAGAGAGGAAACTTCTCTTCACATGGGATGGGGGGCAGTGAATGTTTCAGTGTTCACATGGTAGATTCTCAGATAATTTAGCTGCGTTCAGATGTAGGCCTCACTCAGTCCCTCCTTGTGACCTGGATCCTCCAAGTCCTAAACCTTAACATAAGACTATAGGTTGTGTTGCTCTTTCTAAACCATGTTTCCTTCTGCGGGAACTTTGTGTATGGATTCCTTTTCTCTGTTAGCTCTAGCTCCAATTGTCCATTTACTTTTAAGTTTTATCAGATCTCTTCTTTACCATTGCCATTTTTCCTCCCCGTGGCTCTGTTTGGATGCCCTGTTAAATTCCTCTGCTATTATCTCATTAGAGTTCATTGCAAAAAAAATGGTGCAAAAAAAATGGATAAACACACATGACTTATCTGGTATGTTTAATAGCAATCCTTACTGTTTCTTATTGTTTTAAAATATATACTGTGGTTGCAACAGCTTTTCCTTAAAATTTGTGTGCTTTTCTCATGGGTATCGTGTTTGACGTCCTTTCAGTCCTTTACAGTTTAAGAAGCACATGTTCAGAAGCACTATTTTATTCATAGAAAAATCTTTGGTGTAAGGCACAGGTATAATATCCTATTTTTCACACTTGACAGATGGAGGGACTTCCACCCAGGGAGTTTAATTAACATGCCCAAGATCACTCAGTCAAGTTTTTCAAGCTTCTGCAGTTATAAAATTTTGCTTCCCTTCCCCTAGACCTCTCAAGCCTGATTTGTGGCAACTTTATAAAATAAATAAAGGGCAGATGAGAAGTAAGAAGGGTATGAACTTCAAACACTTAGTTTTTAAAATCTTATTTCTAAATTGAATTTTCAAAATGAGATTGGAGGTAATTTGTGGATTTTCATATATTTTGTGACTCATAGTCACTATTGCAGTGAACAATTGAGATTTGCCTGAAATAGTAGAATGACCTATATTGTTCAAATGTCTAGACATATTTAGAGAAGTAAACAGCATTTTGGGAAGTGGGGGAGAAGTTAAAAAATGAGGTGCACCATTCACATATTAAAGTGCTGTTAACATCAACAATAGGCAGGTTCATTGTGTAGCAGGAAGAGAATTGACAACCACATCTATAGGGCTGTTTCCATCTCTGGGCATCATTTAATGGAGCTGATGCATATTTACTATAGCACGGTTCTCATTAAACAACAGCCTAGCCATTAGACATAAAATCCCCGTAAGCTACGTGATATACTTTCTTCAGAGGACCTTCTCGACCACAGAGACCCTGCTGTGAATATGCTGACAACTGCGTATTCTGTGGACTGGGGAGGCTCTTGGCCTTCTGCCTGGGAGCCCTCTGCTGGAATTGAGAGAGACCTCTACTGCTTTCCTGGAGGCAGGGATCAAGGATCAGCCAGGGTGACACCTACCTGCTAGGTCCTCTCTTGTCAGATGCTGGGGTCCTAACAGCTGAACACTAGCTGACGATGCCATGTCTCTCCTTTTTCTGTGGAGACAGCTTGATGGGCTGGACCACTCTCTATGGAAAAGGCAGCCCTGAAGCACACCCTTTTCAAACACTCCCTGAACAGTATGCCCTGACCTCCTGGTGCTGAGACACTGGAATAATTCCTCAAGCCCTGAATCAAAGAACATTCCTCATCTTGCCAATAACATTTCAGTCAACTGTCTGCCTTCTCTCAGGCCCTGCTTGAATACCATCATATCTCTAAAAACTTCTGCAGGTCAAGAAAGACTGAATCTCTGCAATTCTCACTCTCTTAATGTGCTGTTTACATTACATTCTGTCTGGGACTTATTTCACTGTGCCCTGCATGATGAGGATAATAATGGGTTGATGCTAGTGGTGGTGGTGTTAGAACAGCATATACCCCAGAGGTAGCCTTCTATGGAGTCTTCTTTCTGCTTCCCATGTGGTCCAATCTCCATGTGTCTCAGTTTCCTGGTCCATAAAAGAGAGACAGTAATACTCTCTTTTCCAAGTTGTAGTAACGATTTAGAATGAAGATGAAGATGTACATACATTGTCTAACACTAAAGTCATCTTTCTTTCTTGTCACTTTTGTGTCTAACACAAAAGTCATCTTTCTTTCTTGTCACTTTTGTATTATTTACAGATGATTTATTAGTTTAAATTATACTTTCTCATTAAATTTAATGTTATATTTTACCCTGAAGAATCTGCCTTTTTAAAAACCTATCTTTGCACCTACAGATCTTCCTTAAGTCTACCTGTGTCTCTCTTTATATATTTACCCTTCAGTAAGAAAATACTGCTGTTTTACTGTTGGTTGATATCTGTCATGGTCCCAGGTTTGGGCTGACTCCTCCCCATTTCCCTCTGAGCTCCGTTTTTATCAGGTGTGCACATCATTCTGATGACCAGTTTGGGCTGTTAGATGTTATAAATAGTGATCACAGGAGCGATAGTCCCTCTGAGCCTGTGACCTACATCCTTACCAGGCACAAGCTTTGAGCTTCCTAAGAATTCAGTTTTTTTTTCTTTTTTTTCCTTTTTTTTTTTTTGGGCTGAGGCACGTGGAAATTCCCAGGCCAGGGACTGAACCTGCACCACAGTGATGACTTGAGCCACTGCAGTGACAGAGCTGAATGCTAACCCACTACACCACAAGAGAACTTCAACAATCAGTTTTATTCTCTGACACCTGGGTCTCAGCGCTTTGCCCTTAGAGAAGAGGACCAGGTTGCTGTTGGCCACCAGTAATGTGAAAAAAAGAGTTCTGCTTATAGGCATCAATCCCACTTCTCTTAGGCTTTACAGTTGTGACAGTTATTATAGTGTCTTGATAGGTGCTATCCACTGCAATCCATACTACTGATTTGGAGGTGGGTCACATATCCATGATACGAATGGAGAAATTGAGGCTTAAAGGCATTTGAGATTGCCGCAAGGTCAGTCAGCAGGGAAAGCCTGCCTCCCTTGTCTTATGATTCCAAGTTTATGTACAATCTCCATCTTTTCCTTGCCGTTAGAATGGTTTATGCATGTCCACTCTTATCTTCTCATACAAGTTCCACAAAGTCAGACTCTGAGAAACTCAACACGCTTGCCGAATGTGATTCTTTCACCCTAGAACAGGAAGATCTGGAAAATGTTTTTTTCAGGCTGTCTTCGTGGAAGAACTCCTGCCTAGCCTCCTCCCAGGGGCATTTTGGAGAAATATGAAGGAGGCCTACAGTTTGATAAAGCGCCCTCTGTGGTTGTTCGAGATGACTCTAGGGACATATCTCCCTCCACTCAGCGCTTTTGGCCTTTTAGGGGAATTGACTCGAAGGCCAAGTCCTCTGAGAAAAGTGTATGACTGCACATACTGATTTATATTGATTCTTCCAACAAGCTGTGTAGGAGATTTCATTTATATGTTGGATGGTTGGGAGTTTATAAGGAGTCTTACATTTGACCAAACAGTGCTTTTTAACCATTGAATTCTATTATTCTGTAATTTTTACTTCACCTGTTAGCAAAGGGAATTTTTTGTCAAGTAGGACTTTGTGCCACTTTTTATAATTATTTAGTCTCTTAAGGACAAAAAGGAAGTGCAGGCTGCAGAAAATATAGCTCAGGCTGAAATCATTCAGAAGAAAATCCAGGTCTAGCTGAGAGGAGGGGGCTTAGAAAGAATGACAGACTGAATTGGCATGGAGGCATAGAGCCAAAATGGCAAGCTTGAGGCCCCTCAAGTGGTCAGGACCTGTGTGAATGGCAATGTGTCTCTCTGTGTTGGTAGCTGGAGAGAGACATTGTGAGTCAGTGTCTAAAGGTATAGCTGGTGTTCGAAGTCTACATCCATGGACTCAGCAAGGGTGGGTGAGTTGTCAGGAATGTCTAACAGCCTGGACCAGAGTCACAGTTAAGTCTGTCCTTATAAAGAAAGACTTTGGGTGATCATTCCAGCTCGTGTTCTGGATTCTTCCTGAGCTAAAAACAGCCTAAATAAACCCCAGCTTCTAAGCCTCATGGGCATTTGGCTACTGGATCTTTCAGAGAGGCTTTTATCCATTTTGCTCACAGACAGTCTTGGCGAGATGATGTGTGTGAAGAGTCATGGGGCTGCATTCTAAATATGGTGACTGTTACATGACCAGTAAATATGCCTGCCTGTCTGCAGCCAAAATGGATCTCAGTGGATGTAATTGAAATTGTTTTATGTTTTTGCTTTCTCATCATTTCTTTTTTTTCCCGGGATGGCCAGCAGGTACGGTAAGTTTTGTTCTACACAGTTTAGTTGTATACAATGTTGGGCCCTTTAAGGGAGAAAAATGAGAAATAATTGAATTTGACTTCTGCTGCATAAACGAGAGTTGGAGCTTTGGGAATGTGTCAGGCAGTAATAACAGCAATCACTTGTTTCCTAAAAAGGCATTGCCTGGAACAACAACAAAACTTTTTAAATGTATGCCTGGGGTGACTTTAAAACCATGCTATGGGGCTTTTAAAAAGAGTTGCTACCTATAGTTTGCATGAACAATAAAAAGCGAAAACTTGCATTTACTAATTCCATGAAATGTGTCTGTTCTGAACTGGGCTATTCACAAAGATACCTCTGTAGCTGAATTTGTGTTTTCGTGCTCAGCCCTTTAGTGCTATGTTTATGTGCATACAGGTTCTGAGAAGCATACTTCCGGAACACTCTGCTAGCATTTCCCAGAGAAACTCATCCGGGTATAAAAAGAAGAGCTGAAATTTGCTTTTACGAATAAGTCCTAAGATGTCTTGCTTTTGTGACCCATCCCTCAGGAATAACCCCTTCTGCCTTCACTGCCTTATTCCCTACCAATAATAGGACTTTTCAGATATGCTAACTCATTGTCTTAGAATTATACCTAAGACCTTAAAACTTTACTGAGTTCTTTAGCAGAGTGTCCCTAAATACAGACAAGTAGCACTGTATCCCACTAGTTTGGCTCAAGATAAAGCAGAAAGAAGTTGCCTGCAGATCCTCATCTTTTCCATTTTAGGTCCTTACTTAGCATGCTCTGGGGTCCGGCAGTATGGTTTACTTTTTTCCTTCCTCCAAGAACCCATGAGAGAGCTTCTTTCACTTACTTTGATAAACTAATTCATTTTCACCATGAGATCTACTGTTGCTGTGGGCAGCTGCATCACTGATTCCTTTCTTTCATGGGCCTTCGCAGAACTCTGCCTTCTTCTTTCCTAGCCAAGACCAACTCTATTATCTCGTCCTAGAAACTTTCACGTTAAGAATTTTTCTGTTCAAAACCACCAAGTACTCAATCCAGTGGTTACATTCATTTTCATGACAGGCTGAACAAATAGACGGGAAGGAGGTGAGGCAGGCTGCATAGTTCTACCTGTGGGAATTCAGGTGTTTTTGGATTCTGGGGGATTCCTCAAACAGTCTCTGATTGTACTAGCCAGAATGCCCCCTTCCCGCTTACCTCTTCAATATCCCTGCCTCCTCCATGGCTACATGGTCCCAGAGCTCAGGCTAGAAGGGTTCAGCTGTGTCTTTGACAGGCAGGAAGATGAGAACTACTTTCCTAATGTGGACTTCGGCACTTTCTTTTTTCTTTTCTTTCTTTCTTTTTTTTTTTTTATGGATATTTTATTTTTTTTATTTTGCTTTTTATTTTTTTTTATTTTTCCATTATAGCTGGTTTACAGTTTTCTGTCCATTTTCAGGTGCACAGCATGGTGACCCCGTTATGCATACGTATATAGATTCGTCACAGATGATTAGATATAGTTCCTGGTGCTGTATAGCAGGATCTCCTTGCTTTTCCACCCCAAAGCAATAGTCCACAACTATTAGCCCCAGACTCCCATACCATCCCACTCCCTCCCCCACCCTCTTGGGAACCACAAGTCTGTTCTCAAGTCCATGATTTTCTTTTCTGTAGAAAGGTTCATTTGTGGAGTCTATTAGATTCCAGATATAAATGATATCATACGGTATTTGTCTTTCTCTTTCTAACTTACTTCACTCAGTATGAAGATCTCTAATTCCATCCATGTTTCTGCAAATGGCATTATTTTATTCTTTTTTATGACTGAGTAGTATTCCATTGTGTATATATACCACATCTTCCTAATCCAATCATCTGTCGATGGACATTTGGGTTGTTTCCATGTCTTGGCTATTATGAATAGTGCTGCAATTGTCTTTTTGCATGTGCAAGTGTCTTTTTCAAGGAAAGTTTTGTCCGGATATATGCCCAAGAGTGGGATTGCTGGTCATATGGTAGTTCTATGTATACTTTTCTAAGGTACCTCCATACTGCTTTCCGTAGTGGTTGAACCAGCTTACATTCCCACCCACAGTGCTGGAGGGTTCCCTTTTCTCCACACCCCCTCCAGCATTTGTTGTTCGTGGACTTATTAATGATGGCCATTCTGATTGGTGTGAGGTGGTATCTTGTAGTTGATTTGCATTTCTCTAATAACTAGTGATGTTGAGCATTTTTTTCATGTGCTTATTGGCCATCTGCATATCTTCTTTGGAGAAATATCTATTCCAGTCTTTTGCCCATTTTTCAGTTGAGTTGTTGGCTTTTTTGCTGTCGAGTTGTATAAGTTGTTTGTATATTTTAGAGATTAGGCCCTTGTCAGTTGCATCATTTGACACTATTTTCTCCCATTCTGTAAGTTGTCTTTTAGTTTTCTTTTTGGTTTCCTTTGCTGTGCAAAAGCTTGTCACCCTGATTAGGTCCCAGTGGTTTATCTTTGCTTTTATTTCTGTTGCTTTGGGAGACTGACCTGAGAAAGTGTTTGTAAGGCTGATGTGAGAGAATGTTTTGCCAATGTTCTCTTCCAGGAGTTTAATGGTGTTTTGTCTTATATTTAAGTTTTTAAGCCATTTAGAGTTTATTTTTGTGCATGGTGTGAGAGTGTGTTCTAGTTTCATTGATTTGCATGCAGCTGTCCAGGTTTCTCAGCAATACTTACTGAAAAGACTGTCTTTTCCCATTTTATGTTCTTGCCTCCTTTGTCAAAGATTAATTGACTGTAGGTGTCTGGGTTTGTTTCTGGGTTCTCTATTCTGTTCCATTGGTCTGTATGTCTGTTTTGGTACCAGTACTACACTGTCTTGATTACTGTGGCCCTGCGATATTGCCTGAAGTCTGGGAGAGTAATGCCTCCTGCTTGGTTTTTGTTCCTCAGAATTGCTTTGGTGATTCTGGGTCTTCTGTGGTTCCATATAAATTTTTGGATTGTTTGTTCTAGTTCTATGAAGAATGTCATGGGTAATTTGATAGGGATTGCACTGAATCTATAGATTGCTTTGGGTAATATGGCCATTTTTACAATATTAATTTTTCCTGTCCACGAGCATGGGATATCTTTCTATTTCTTTGTATCTTTTTGATCTCCTTGATTAATGTTTTGTCATTCTCAGCATGTAAGTCTTTGACCTCCTTGCTTGGGTTTATTCCCAGTTATTTGATTTTTTTGGGTGCAATTTTATTTTATTGTCTTTTTGCCTTATCTAGGGCTGCACCCACAGCATATGGAGGTTCCCAGGCTAGGGGTCTAACAGGAGCTGAGCTGCCGGCCTTCACCACAGCCACAGCAATGAGGGATCCAAGCTGCGTCTGCAACCTACACCACAGCTCACAGCAACGCCGGATCCTTAACCCACTGAGCAAGGCCAGGGATTGAACCCACAACCTCATGGTTCTTAGTCGGATTCGTTAACCATTGAGCCATGACGGGAACTCCAGGGGTGCAATTTTAAAAGGTAAAGTATTTTGGTTTTCTTTTCTAATATTTCATTGTTAGTATACAGAAATGCGATTGATTTCTGAAGGTTAACCTTATATCCTGCTACTCTGCTGAATTTGTTGATCAGTTCAAGTAATTTTACGGTTGAGTCCTTGGGATTTTCTATATATAGTATCATGTCATCTGCATAGAGTGACAGTTTCACCTCTTCTCTTCCTATTTGGATGCCTTTTATTTCTTTTGTTTATCTGATTGCTGTAGCTAGGACTTCCAATACTGTGTTGAATAACAGTGGTGAGAGTGGGCATCCTTGTATTTTTCCAGATTTTAGTGGGAAGACTTTCATCTTTTCTTCATTGAGTATTTTATTTGCTATGGGTTTCTCATAAATAGCTTTTATTATGTTAAGATATGTTCCCTCTGTACCCACTTTAGTAAGAGTCTTTATCATGAATGGATGTTGGACTTTGTCAAATGCTTTTTCTGTACCTATTGAGATTATCACGTGGTTTTTGACTTTTCTTTTGTTAATGTGGTGTATGACGTAGATTGATTCATATAGAGTTGAACCATCCTTGTGCACCTGGGATGAATCCCACCTGGTCATGGTGTATGATATTTTTTATATGTTGTTGGATTTGGTTGGCTAAAATTTTGTTGAGAATTTTTGCATCTATATTCATCAAAGATATTGGCCTATAGTTTTCTTTTTTCATGTTATCTTTGTCTGGTTTTGGAATTAAGGTGACGTTGGCATCATAGAATGTCTTTGGGAGTGTTCCTTCTTCTTCAACCTTATGGAAAAGTTTAAGGAGGATGAGTATGAGTTTCTCTTTGTATGTTTGGTAGAATTCACCTGTGAAGTCATCTGGTCCTGGACTTTTATTTGTAGGGCGTGTTTTTATGACATACTCAGTTTCATTTCTAGTGATCGGTCTGTTCAGTTGATCTGTTTCTTCTTGATTCAGTTTTGGCAGGGTGTAAGTCTCTAGGAAGTTGTCCATTTCTTCTAGGTTGTCAAATTTGTTGGCGTACAATTGTTCATAGTGTTCTCTCATGGTTTTTTTGTATTTCTGTAATAACCATTGTGACTTCTCCTTTTTCATTTCTTATTTTGTTTATTTGGGTTTTTTCTTTGCTGTTCTTGGTGAGTCTATCCAGAGGTTTGTCAATTTTGTTAACCTTTTTAAAGAACCTGCTCTTGGTTTTATTGATTTTTTTTCTGAATCTCTGTTTTATTGATTTCCTCTCCGATCTTTATGATTTCCATCCTTCTGCTGACTTTAGGTTTCATTTGTTCTTCTTTTTCTAATTCGTGTAGGTGGTGGGTTAAGTTGTTGATTTGAGATTTTTCTTCTTTTTTGAGTAAGGCCTGTATTGCTATGAATTTCCCTCTGAGCACTGCTTTTGCAGCATCCCGTAGATTTTGAGTGGTTTTGTCATCATTATCATTTGTCTCGAGATATTTTATAATTTCCTTCTTGATTTCCTCATTGACCCATTGGTTTTTTAGTAGCATGTTGTTTATTCTCCATGTAATGTGTTTTTTCTCATTTCTTTTCATGTGGTTGATTTATAGTTTCATTCCTTGACTTCAGCACTTTCAAAGGCAGTTCTTATGAAGTTGTAGAGTGCACACAGTTTATTTGGAGGTTTTGTTAAAATGAAAATTCTTTTTTAATTTAAAGTATAGTTTATTTACAGTATTTCTTCAATCTCTGTTGTAGAGGAAAGTGACCCAATGACACACAATTTCCTGTGATATACAGCGGGGCCCAATTGCCCATCTATTTCACATATAACAGGTGATTCTAATGCTGGTGGTCCAGGGACTACACTCAGAATATTAACATCTAAAAGCTGCCCTGTCCAGTATGCCAGCTACTAGTCACGTGGATCTATTAAACCCTTGAAATGTGACTAGTCTTAATTCAGAGATGGTGAAAATGTAAAATGCACATAGGATTACCAAAAAAAATTGAATGTAAAGTTTTTCATTAATAATTTTATGGCAATTCCTTGTTAATAGCAGCTTGGATATTTGGGACTAAATAAAATATATTATTGAAACTTAATTATACTTTCTTTTTAACATTATTGATTTGATAATAGGAAATTTGAAGTTACGTATATGGCTTGTATTATATTTCTTTTGGTTAGTATTATTCTAATGCCACTTTACTTCTGTTTCCTTGGTTATATTGATGGCATTTAGCATATTTTGTCCCAGTGGTTTTCAAACTTGACTGTAATATCACAGTCACCTAGATGGCTTATTAAAACAGATTGTTGGCATGCCCTCAACCGTGATTGAGTAGTTCTGGGGTGGGGCCAAGAATTGCGACTCCTTATAAGTTCCCAAGTGATATTGATATTGCTGGCACATGGACTACACTTGCAGTAGCAAGACCCTGAAGTTCTTTCCCATCTTGCCTACCCAGTAGCACTTGGCTCGTGCTGCTCCTCTGTTTTTCAGTAAAGTCTGCGAACATTTCTTCTACCTCTCCTCCTATTCCCATCACCATCTGTTCACTTAGTGGCATCATAAAGCCCTTGAAATAGGTAGAAATTGTTCTTCTTGGTCTCTCCAAAGCACCTAGTTAAATAATGGTGTTTTTAAGTTGAAATGAATTGGATTTAATAGAATTAACTCTGTTTTTCTTTAATTTTCTTACTA
Source organism: Catagonus wagneri (assembly GCA_004024745.2). Lineage (NCBI taxonomy): Eukaryota > Metazoa > Chordata > Mammalia > Artiodactyla > Tayassuidae > Catagonus > Catagonus wagneri. The sequence continues at coordinate 20,822,359 of PVHT021183699.1, forward strand.
GAGGCTCTGACAAGCACAAAATAAATACTAAATCAGGAATGAAATAAAACAGGGATAAAGTTCAATCTGTTGATCAATTTATTGACTTACTAATTATTAAGCAAATTGCATTGTTCTTTGTTTCTTTTCCTCTTCATCAGTTTAGCTCAATGTATGTTCTTTAGCACTTGTGGTGGTGATGCTTAGGGAGATAAGTTAGCCCAGTTTCAGGTGATAGGTTTATAGTTAGTTGGGATTCCAGGAAATAACTACCAAGTCCACTGATGAAATTACAGTTAAGTTGTTGTGGGAGCTCAGAGATAGGAAACAAACTAGCCAAAGGTTGCTCCTTGAAGGTGCCCACCCTCCTTAGACCAGCAGCATCAGCATCCTCTGGAAGCTTGTTCCAAATGCAGAGTCCTAGGCCAACACCTGAACTTATGAATTAGAATCTGCATTTTCACAGGAATCCCAGATAACTTCTAGGCAAGTTGAAGTTTGAGAAGCACTGGACTGAAAGGCAAATGTCGACTCGGGTGCCATATTAGACTGAGGTTGGCTCTGGACTTCTCTCCGGTTCCCTCAGGGAAGTCTGGATGTTTGCTCTAAGACAAGTCAGATGGCAGAATGAAGGCAGATGCCCCACACAGATGGAGATGCACTTCCCTAGGATAAGCAGACCACAGCAGAGCTCCGCCAACTGCAACAGCCTTGCTCACAACAGGAGCAAATCCCTGAAAGATCTGTGGGGAGGGGAATTAAAAGAATGGGAGACTTTCACTGTGCTGGAGAGGCTGTGGATTTCAACCAGCAGGATGCCGCTGCTCCTTGACAGCATGAAAGGAAGCCCAGCTCCACCAGCCTACCTGTCTGGGAGCCACCTGTCACATAGGAGTGGGAAGCGGATTTCCTGCCAGGTAGTAGGCAAAATAGCCTCACCTCCCTCTAGAATTGTGGGCATGAGATGAGTGGAGGGCAGGATGGAGGGTGTGGGGATGAGGTCGTCATGTGATCATTTCCCCTCATTTGTCATTTTTATAAGAAGAAGAGGACATGTAAGGGCATCAGGAAGGTCAGAACCAAGTTTGCAGACAAACTCCAGCAACTTGTAAGGCTCTGAGACCATGCTGAACATCTGTGTGGAATACGAGAATATCTACTTGAGGTTTTGATTTTTATTCATGTTTTAATACCATGTTATGATTATTATATATTTAGTGGAATAAAACAAAACCGATATTATATATATAGTGGATACATGATAGTGACCAAATTTATTTTAACTGTATACTTGATTAAAGATATTTAAATATAATGAACATTTATAGTTTTAAAATGTTAGAAACATGGAAAAATAAGTAAATAACAGTGATAGAGAAAGAATTTATAACAAAATTAAGACAGGTATTTTAACAATATGGTTAAAAGTTACTGAGGAATTTAAGTGAGAATAAAATTATCCCAAATATAACTGATAGAAATGTGCATTTTTACCTAGGTGCTTCTGCAACATTTTATTTATTAACATTTATTCATCCAATCATGTGTTCATTTATTCAAGAACTATTCTCTAAGACCCTTCAATGTGCCATTTCAGCCCCTAAGTGTATGAATGCATCAGGGAACAAAACAAATAAAGCAAACGTTCTACATTTGCAGGAAAACAACCAATGCATAAGTAAACAACAAACAAAAACATTAACAGTCTGTGACAGATGATAGTAGAGGGAAAAAAATGTGTACATATTACCTATTGTTGCTTACCAACTCATCTCTAAACAAGTTAAAACCATTAGCAATTATTTAGCTCATAATTCTGGGTTTTGTCATTTTGTACCAGGATCAATGAGGTGGTCTTTATCTGAGTCAGGCTAACCTGACCTTGGGTCCGGTGCTTCCACATACAGCTGCTAAATCAGTTTAGGGCTGGGGGTGGATGTTCATCATGGTCCAGCTGGGCTGGCTTATGTCTGCTTCGTCATTATCATCTCCCAGGCTACCTTGGGCTTGTTCTTTTGGCGACAGTGTAGGGATCTCAAAAGAGAGGATGGAAGTATATAGTGCCTCTTGAGACCCCAGCTTGAAACCCATTAGATTTATGGAAAGAGCTACTAAGAATTGAGGCCAGTTTTGCAATCTAATGCATCAGAACAGAACACCTAGGACTAAGTGCCAGAGTATTACAGTATTGGGAGCTGGGTTAAGTCAAGAGCCAGCAAAGACACCAGCAGAGTGTGATGTTCCAGGAGTCTCCAGAGGACGGCAAGAGATAGAAGACTTGAAACTAATGAAACAGATGCAAGGGGCACAGATAAGGAGCCCAGAATAAATAAGTTGTATGTAGAAATTACAAAATGGTGGCAAATTATCCTAGAGTTTACTGAAGTTATCAAGAAGTAAAAAGTCATTTCTTCTGTTTTTGTTTTTTTGTGTTTGTTTGTTTTTTACCAAGTCACCTGTATGAAATCTGTGAATTAGTTATATTGTATTTTGTGGTACATATCAAACAGCAATCCTTCTGGAGACCCAAGGGTGGGAACAGTGTTTGAGTGTCCAAGAGGGGAAAAAAAGGCAGGAAGGGGGAAAAAAAGCTTATTTAGTTTGATTGTATAAACTCTATTAGACTGCATCTAAAAATTTCAATCTATTTCCTTTAATATATACTGTGTATGTATATGTAAGTGCATAATATATAAAACCTATTTATGTATAATATGTACATGTGTGTATATACATGTGTGTCTTTTTCATTGTATATAATCCATTTGGGGAAAATTTAGTTACTTAAAACATTTTGCTAGTCCATTATTTTCCCACTTTCCATTGTGATCTGTCAGTTTTGATGTGACCTATTGAAGGCTGCTCCCAGAAGTGTGGTCATCAGGATTACCAAAGTGTTACTAATGAACCAAGAATGATGTGTTCTGTGGTGCTAGACATCCAGTATTATGAGAAATAGCTCTATGCTTTAACCACTTCAATCCAGCATAAATGGAAAGATCGTAATCTTGCCTGATGCCGTAGATAAGCAGAGGCTGCTTTTTAGCTCTGGTGAGAAGGCACATTTTGAAATGGAATTAAGAAGCTGACACACACTTGAGTCACACTCCCCTTCTTCAGGGATTTAACCTAATGGAGTTTCTCTTGCTTATACTGCATCTTCACATACAAGCTTGACTTCATTTGTTATAAAAGTTTATGTCAGAAAGGATGAAACAAATGTATAGGACTGAACTCAGTGGCTCAAAAAAATAAAGATGCTCCTCCTTTCTTCTAAAAAATAAAGATGGAGGTTAGCTGTTTATATGTAGTCCCTCTCCTGACACAACAGAAATGAAAGAGTAGTTCCTTTGCTCTAACAATTTAGTTCTATGACATTAGACCCGGAGTCCAAGCTTCCTGTCTAAGCAAAATATTATCCATTTTCACGAAGAGTCTTATGATTTTTTGAGTAAACATAATTGGATAATAGCACCTTCCAAAATCTTTCTGACAAGAAAGAAAACAAAATGTATATTGTAGAAATTATCTGAGAAATCTGGCTTGTTTCACATTAGCATAGGAAAAGTTTTTGAGAGATTTCTTATTAAAGAAATTGGTTAAATATTATATAATCCATAATTTCACATGTATTTTATTGAACACGAAGCACTATTATTTCCATAAAATGTCCATTTAAAGTTCAGATTATGTGGTGTTCTGCAAAACACAATTAGGGAAATTCTGAGCTTTTTTCCCACTTCCTAACCAAAACACCAGCCCCTTTGTGGGAGGGCCAAGTTGTGAAGAATTACTAGAAGTGGGTGCATATGTCCATACCATTTACTTAAGCAGGTGCAGCTCTCATACCTATAGTCTTAAATTGTTCTAGAGGAAAACTCCAGAAAATCAGGATGACAGGGACATAATATCTCATGCAAAGAAAGCTAGCAGGGATGCTAGTGATACAGCGAAGGAAAATAATCCCAAGAAATAGCACCATAGAGCAGCAGTGTGGCCCAGTGGCTCAGAGCAGTTCGAGACATGTCTCTGACACCTCTGGCTGTGTGACCTCTGTCACTTTCTTTAACTCCTTTCAGCCTCATTTCCTTATCTAAAAAAATGGGATAGACTTAATACTCAATTTAAAGGGTTGTTGTGAGAATTAAATTATGAGAATGATACTGGCACGATAAGAGGCACTCAGTAAATACAGCATTGGAGAAAAAAAGGTCAAAGTCAATGTTTCATTTCAGGTAGACATTGCTCTCTGCGTCTTCTGTTTCAGACTTACTGACAGTGACAGCTAGAGATGAATTTAAGCGCACCTAGCTTCTTTCCATGATCTTAGCTCTTCACAAACTGGAGCCTAAGAGTTGGGGGCTAGAAGCACTTAGGTCTCATATATTTAGTCTCCCACTCGTGAGACTGCAGGAATTTAAAGACACAGAAGACATGATCGTGCATAAAATTAGCATGTTCCTTTTTGAGCACATACTAACTTTCTCCTTAATCCTCCAAATGTCTTATTACTGAGTATGCTTTTAAAGTCAGACATTTCTATGTTATTCCTGAGATATTTGCAGTGCTTTTAGCACACTGCCGTTTAACTTGAACTGGATGTTAATTCCTCAAGACTTGGCCTCATCTTTGTAAGGGGAACTCGTTGACAGAGTTTTCACTGGAAGTGAATGCTAAGTGTTTTAGCCCATTTGGACTGGATCATTTGGATCTACATCTCCTCCAAACTCTTACCTCTTTTGTAGCTCTTGTTCTTTAGCTTCCTCCATTAAATTCAAGGATACTGCCTTGTTTGTCTTCTATTCCAGTGATGCAATTCTCTGCAAGATCAAGTCTACAGCTCTATATGCCCAGCCTCACTTTAAATTCAGCTCTTAGATTTTCCTTTCCCTTGTACATATTTCTGACAACAGATTATTTTTAACTCTCTGCTTAGCCTTTGTAAACACATGAATCTTTTTAACTAAACTTCTGAGGATAAAACGAAAAGTCCTCAAAGTTGTCTCCCTTTTTCTTCCCCTGTAACTTTTTGGCTAAAATGTTGCTATTCATTCCTAGTTTTATTGCTTTGTGACAGAGAAAATGGCCTTCACATTTTCTAGTTCTTGGAATTTACTGAGATGTTCCTGTGGTCTCTTATACAATTGGTTTTTATCTACGTTCTAAGAAAATTACAATTAACAATTCAATAATTACTTAACCATTCAATAATTACTTTTTCTTACCTTACTATAAAAAGCTCTATATTTACTCATTTTTGAATTTTTGAAAGATTGAGATTTATGTTAAAAGCTACTCTAATTATAAATTTGTCCATTTCTTCCCTATTTTTTCTCATAAATTGTTTTCAAACTGTCATACAATTACCATGTGGTCTTTTATAAAAGGAAATAATTTCTCTTGTTTCAAATGATAAATTTATTCAAAGTTTACTCTTTCTGAGAGTGATATCGAAAGCACTTACCCATCTTAACATTTCCTAATTCTTTCAATTTAAACTTTGATTGTCAGATGTATCCTTTAGAAACAGTACATAGTAGACCTTTCTAAAGAAGTGAGGTCACAGACAGCTGAGGAAATTTTTGTTACTGATTCTGGTTTCCTTTCACCTTTAATCTTACAAGCTCTTGTGGACACCCACTCATCACTTTACCTGATTTTCTTTCTCAAACTAGACCTGCTGTGTATCGTTTCTTATTAAGTTACACAGTAGTCTAATGAATTGATTAGTGAGGAAATTTTTCTATTAAGTCTTAAGATAATGGACTTTTAAGGCAGTCTGTTTAAAATGTAGTTTGTAAGAAAGGCATTTATATAAATATGAATATATAAAGTTTCTTTTCTTTTCTTTTTTTTGTCTTTTTGCCTTTATGAAGAGCCACACCTGCGGCACATGGAGGTTCCCAGGCTAGGGATCTAACAGGAGCTGAGCTGCCGGCCTACACCACAGCCACAGCAACGCGGGATCCGAGCTGCGTCTGCAACCTACACCACAGCTCACGGCAGTGCCGGATCCTTAACCCACTAAGCAAGGCCAGGGATCGAACCCGCAACCTCATGGTTCTTAGTCGGATTCGTTAACCACTGAGCCATGAAGGGAACTCCCGAATATATAACGTTTCTTATTAAATGTGCAAGGGACTTTTGGACACACGGCAGGGAGGGGATAGTACAAAGTATCTCTGAAAATTTCTCCTATGTGACCTTGAGCAAATGCTCTGAACCATCCAAGACCATTGCCTCATCTAGGAAAAGAAGCCATTGGTCTGTCTTAACTGTAAAGTGCTCCTTCCCACTCAGAGGATTTATAACTCTGCGGCTCTAAAAATAAGACAGCTCCAAGTACTGACCTAGGACACAAGCATTTGGGAGAAGATATGCAAACTCTTGGAAACATAGTTTAGAATTTAGTGTAGTTTAGGGAAAAAAGAGGTGATAAATGATTTGAATAAATGATGACATGCTACTGAATTTTTTTTTTCCCCTGTTTGGTTGGTTGTTTATTTAAACCCATGCAAAAGTCCAGTGTGATAAGCAGTGACTAAAGGTGTTTCTCTCACAGAAAATATGTGTTTCTAAACTCTAGTCAGTGAGTGATACATTTATTCATGTAATCACTTTGTATATTATGTGTGTGTATATATTTATATAGCTTTTTTTTTTTTTAGGGCCACACCCATGGCACAAGGAAGTTCCCAGGCTAGGGGTCGAATTGAAGCTGGAGCTGCTGGCCTATGCCTCAGCCACAGCAATGCCAGATCCAAACCACGTCTGTGACCTATACCACAGCTCAAGGCAGTGACAGATCCTTAACCCACTAAGCAAAGCCAGGAATTGAACCCACATCCTCATGGATACTAGTTGGGTTTGTTGCTGCTGAGCCACAACAGGAACTCCTCATCATTAAATATCAAGTGATCACTGACTCTAAGTACAACTCCATGCTGGGTACTGTGTGGTGATACAAAAATGAATGAGCCATGTGTCACTGGAGACCCCTGATTGATAATTTTTACTATGATTTGATGTCTCTGAGAGCAAAGAAAAGGACTTTGATTTGGCCCTAAGATGACATGTAGTGATAACTAACAGGTGTTTCATGAAATACTAGTTTTATAGGGCATTATAGATTTTATATAAAAATTTATTATGTATGTATATATACCTTTTTTTAATATGATAATGTCCCTGTTAATTCCTGGTTGAAAGATATAACATTCACTATACATGCCAAGTAAGTTATTTTATTTTTGTGTTTGTTCACTTGGCAGAACATCTTGATGGACACGTGTTACCTGGAAACATCTTTGGGATGTGGTTGTTGGGGCACAATAGTAAATGCAGATGGATTGAGTATCCTACATAACATTCAGGACAAAAGAGCCCTATTTAAACAGACCAACAAGATCAAGACAACTGTTTAAGGTAAGTAGTAAGGACTTTTGAATGATTGATTCTTTCAGTGACTGGTACTGTGGCTCTCTGTGGCTCTGAACTGTTTATTAAGAACATAGAATGAGACTCATAAGACCCCTACACATAGTTTCTTCTCTGAGTGAGTGACCAGTAATGATGTAGGAAAGCAAGTTCATATTATCTTGCTCTATCCACAAAGCAATCTAGAAAGAAACCCAGAGAATATCTACTGTATCGTGTTTCACACCACTCCTCAAAATAACTGTGAATAAAGTCATAGAAAGAACCTGAACTGAGAAGACAGAAGTTTCAAAAGCCTTAAGATTCTGAGAATTGGCTCTGCTGGCTTTGGTGTTTTTTTGTTTTCATCTGTGGAGCCATTTCTAGATGTGCCATCTGCCCACATAATACACACATTTCAACATTGCAGCTGCAAAGTAAATGAGGGGCCAGGGTGGGGAGGAGAAGTTAATACCTTTAAACCAGAACCACCCTAGAATCAGTGGTAAATGGTTAATGCTTATGACATATGGAGAAGTCCGTAAGGCCAGACAGAGAACCTGGGCAACAGGTACCTGAGACTGAAGAGTGAGGACTTGTAGAATGAAATATAGAATCGTAATGGAGAGCAATTCGCATGTGCATTTTTTTAAATGGGGAAACTGTAGTAAGAGAGGGACAGTTTCTCAAATACAAATATAAGTGATGAGTACATATGTTCTAGCCAGACAGTGATGCTTCAGTGGGTCATTATTATGAGAAAAGAATGAGGCTGGACAAGTTTGTGTGTCTGTTACCCATGGGATTCACAAAAATAGGCTCTAGTTTTCAATTAAATAGCTATCCTATGGTAAAATGCTCACTGATGCTTTTGTTCCATGCTTTTCTTTTTTTCTTTAAAAAATTTTGCCTCCCTGCAGAAGCACAGGATAGATCTAGGTGGCATCATGGTTTAACATCAGATATTTCAAGCTTTTTACATATTAGTCCTGCAGGGTAAGGTATGAAGGATAGACTCGGGATGGTGTCTGCTTCTTTTTGCACAAAAGCCTTTTAAATTCTCTAAATCCTGGTCTTGAAATACTCTCCTGTTGAAAATACCAAGAGAAAAAAGAAAACCCCAGGGACAAAATAAAGGATGAGACAAATGACAGTGATTTTTAAATTTTGATGTTTTTTTCCCTTTGAAGGTTACATACCCTCATGCTAACTGTCCACTAAAAATACATTTTGGCCTTTAAATAAATGAGTCAGAATGCTATATGGGTATGCCCCTTCCTCACGGTCAAGCTGTAAATATGTTGACTTATGAAGAAAGTTATGCATTTTATAGTTCATTATGTAAATGTGCTCATAGTCTTAGTGTTAAACAGACCTATCTTCAGGAAGGACTTTTTTTAAAATTCCTCTGCAAAAGTTGGCAAATAATTACCAAACTGTTTTGTCTCACTAAAAACCTATCTAAACATTGAAACCCTTAAACTTCCTGGTACATGTAGAGGCTTAATACAATTGAGTTTGTTTACTGCTCTTGCCTCTGCCTATATCAGGGAACAGAAAGCAAAACACACAAAAAGATTCCAGTGAGACAAGAATTACATTCTTCCTCTAATGTCAGTTTTGGCATGATATTTTGGAATTGTGGTTTTGTTACTGAGATTAAGCTTGTACTGCTCCCAGTGTGACAGGCCAATAAATCAAGAAACAAATCATTGGGGCAAGGAATAGCCACCTTATTTGGAAAGCCAGCAGAGTGAAGAGATGGTGGACTAGTGTCTCAAAGAACCATTTTTACCTCAGTTAGAATTAGGCAGCTTTTATACTAAAAGGGGAGGAGCAAGGCTGGTTGTTGAAAACTTCTGAGTTTTGTAACTCTGGTGGTCTTGCAACCGTGTATATAGATCTGGACACAGTGTTCTTATAAATAAGACAATTATTTTCTATTTTGCAACTTTTTATTTCTATGCGAACGGAAAATTGTGATTCCTTGAAAGGTCAGAGCCTTGCGAATGGGCTATCATTCATATTTCAGACTGTAGGCAACATTCTTTTACAAAGGGGCAGGGCCATTATGGCCAAGTACAGATAGCCAAGCTCTTGCAAAGGTGGGAACTAAAGGAATGGGTCCAATATGGAGTCCAGGTTTGTTCTTCTCTGTTACAGATTTGCTGTAACAAGTGTTATTGTATCTTGGGTTAGTGAATATTAAAGGGAAGGAATAAGGATAAGGTGTTCAGTAGTCCATCCCCCACACCTTCCATACTGGCCAAACTGAGAAAACCCATTGGTCTTGACTGTAAAGTAGTATAATATTAGGTTTCACAAACTTGAAGAATATGGTAGATAAAAAAGAATCGTGTATATTTTACAGTTCTGTCTCTTACTAGCGTTGTGACTTAGAGTTTAAGTTTCCTCATCTACAAATGAGAGATAACCTTTTTTCCTCTAAAAACCTTTTTGGAAAATTAAGGATTCAAAGCATTTAAACATACTTACTCTAGAGCCTGGGACAACATAACTAACTGCTTAGTAACTGTTGTTTAACTTTATGTCCAGACAAAAATTTAATATCCTTGTCCAACATGGTTAGTCTTTAAATCATTTTTGTTTCATTTTACAAGTGGCAAAATAACGTAATAGGAAAATAGAAAATTATTCAAAATAGCTCCCTGTTATGTATTCCATAACAGGTAAAAAATTTTAGAGTATTTTTTTTAGCATTTCTTCATTATCACATAATGTTCCATTTTATCTTGGTAATCATTCTGTACACATGGTTGGCATACTCCTTTTACATACTGTTTTCTGTATTGTTTCATAACCATGAAATTTTGGTATCCACAGAAAGCTTCATATCACAAAAATACATTTAATATTTAAAATGTTTTTTTGAAATTTCAAAAATTTATTTAAAACAAACGTACTTGTAACAATTACCCTTATGTATCTAGTAAAATGAGTTTATTGATTTATATGGATTATTATATCACATCTGTGCTACAGAACCTTTCAGTCTGTCTTTTCAGTATAAAGCAATTAAAGTTATGTAGAGTTCAAAATGTATTATGTTTGGAATATCTTGCAGCTAGAATAAATACCAAAAAGATAGCACAAAGCCCTGCATATACTAACAAAAGCATTGTATGTGGAAATGACGGATTTAACCTGGAGGTAAATTACACATCCTGCCTGGTTATCTCAAAACACTATCCAAACAAAAATAGTTGCTGAGAATATACAGTATATTTTCCAGCAGATTTTTGTCCTTGATAAGAGACTTTGATGAATCAGTTCATCAAAGAAAATTTTATTTCTCTTCCCATTCTTATTAAAACACTATCCATGGAAGGAATTCTTCATTTAAGATCTATGGGCCATGCTGGGAGTGGGGGTTATGGATGGACACTGCTTAAAATTATGTCCAAATCTTGGATTTTTATACCCATGTGTATTGGTCTTGGGAGAGAGACTGGACTTCATAGGATCTAGTTCTGAATTTGGTGATATCTCACTTTACTTCCAGCTATAAAGTAATGTGCTCTTTGATGATCTGTTACCTCATTCTTGTGTTTGGAAGTATGTGTGCCCATGCTAAGACTAGCCCTATCCTTCTTTTTTTATCAGGAAGAAAGGAACTAGAGAGGTTTGGAGTGGGTTGTTGGAAAACAAACAAGCAAACCCCAAACCAGTGTCTTCCCCTGTGGCAGAATGTCAAGGGCACATGCTGTTCTTCACTTTCCCCTTCCTTATATTTACAAAAAATACATATGTTTCTCTTTGGAGGGGCTCACAGCTTCTGAAAATGGAGGTAATGTGCCTAGTTATCCAACATCACATTCTCTTCTCTAAACTTGCAAAAAGTTAAATCTCAAATCTACACATTGTAAACACTCCACCTTTCTACTTTTTTTAGAGTTTTATTTTTTCTATTATAGTTGATTTACACTGTCTTGTCAATTTCTGCTGTACAGCAAAGTGACCCAGTCATACATATACATACATATATGCACATTCGTTTTCTCACATTATCCTCCATCATGATCTATCACAAGTGACTAGATATAGTTTCCAGTGCTATGCAGCAGGATCTCATTGCTTATCCACTCCAAATACAATAGTTTGCATCTACTAACCCCCAAACTCCCAGTCCATCCCACTCCCGCCCCCTTGGCAACCCCAAATCTGTTCTCCAAGTTCATGGGTTTATTCTTTTCTGTAGTTCTATAGATAGGTTCATTTGTCTTGTATATTAGATTCAAGGTATAAGTGATATCATATGGTTTTGTCTTTATCCTTCTGACTTACTTCAGTTAGTATGAGAGTCATCCATGTTGCTGCAGATGACATTATTTTGTTCTTTTTATGGCTGAGTATTGTGTATATATACCACATTTTCTTAACCTATTCATCTATCAGTGAGCTTTTAGGTTGTTTCCATGTCTTGGCTATTGTGAATCATGCTGCAGTGAATATAGGGGTACATGTGTCTTTTTCAGTGAAAGTTTTTTGCAACTATATGCTCAAGAGCAGGATTTCTGGGTCATATGGTAGCTCTATATTTAGTTTTTTGAGGTACTGTTTTCCATAGTGGTTGTACCAATTTATATTTCCATCATCAGTGAAGGAGTGTACACTTTTCTCCACACCCTCTGCAGCATTTGTTGTTTGTTGACTTGTTAATGATGGCCATTCTGACCAATGTGAGGTGGTACCTTGGGAAAATTGGACAGCTGCATGTAAATCAATGAAACTAGAACACACCCTCACACCATGCACAAAAATAAATTGAAAATGGCTTAAAGACTTAAACATAAGACAAGACACCACAAAACTCCTGGAAGAGAACATAGGCAAAACATTCTATGACATCAACCGTACAAATGTTTTCCTAGGTCAGTCTCCCAAGGTAACAGAACTGAAAACAAAAATAAACCAATAGGACCTAATCGGTCTTCTACTTTTTGATGTAATAATATCTGTGCATCCACCTAAAACAATATGATTTCTTTTTTTGTCTTTTCCATTTCACAATATTAAAAATATTTAAGTTGCTGAGCACTGAGGGCTATTTTCTAAAAGTCAGAGAATTTGTCCTTTATTTATGGAATATATGTATAATCAACCAGGAGACATCGATTTTTATTATGGTGCCTAAAATTCCCAAAATTGTGTCAGATAAAACTAACATGGGCATGCCAGTGGTGTGCCAATCACTGAGCTAAGAGGATTAGTTATACTCTTTCATTTAACCCTATAGCAAACTGAAGAGGCTTCTATTTTTTTTCTTCCCCCTGTCTTGTCTTTTCTTTCTTTTTTTATAGGGCTGCACCTGCAGCGTATGTAGGTTCCCAGGCTAGGGGTCCAGTTGGAGCTGTAGCCACAAGCCAATGCCAGAGCCACAGCAACTCAGGATCTGAGCTGCATCTGTGATCTATACCCCAACTCACAACACCACCAGATCCTTAACCCACTGAGCGTAGCCAGGGACTGAGCCTGAATCCTCGTGGATGCTAGTAGGGTTTGTTATTTGCTGAGAGGCTTCTATTTTCAGTGTTATTTTATTTACAGAGAAGCAGGCCCAGAGATTTTAAGTAACTTCCCAGAAACCTCAAAGACAGTACATGGTCAGAGTTACTGCAGGTTTTTCTGATTCAGATGCCTTGACACTTTCCAGATCTTACCTTTTCTTTAGAGAGACTAGAGATTCTTTTAAGATCACATGGTAGAAAGTGTGGCGTTCCCTTCGTGGCTCAGTAGTTAATGAATCTGACTAAGAACCATGAGGTTGCAGATTTGATCCCTGGCCTTGCTTTGTGGGTTCAGGATCTGGCGTTGCCGTGAGCTGTGGTGAAGATTGCAGACGCAGCTTGGATCCCGTGTTGCTGTGGCTGTGGTGAAGGCCGGCTGCTGCAGCTCCTGTTAGACCCCTAGCCTGGGAACCTCCATATGCCACGGGTGCGGTTCTACATAAAGGCAAAAAGACAAAAAAAAAAAATCACATGGTAGAAAGTGCATATGCTGGTGTGCCCATGGAAATAAAATGGGCAAAGACTGAGATAGTTAAACTGGTCTCAATCAGGGCTGGAAAGACACCACTGAGCATAAGCCACCTTGGTCAATTCAGCATGGGTGTTTGGGGAAAAGCGGTTATCTTAAAAGTCAACAAAGTAATGCTTTCTTTACCTGATTGGGTGCCCATGAGTTATGCAAAAGAATGCTTTATAAGAGAATGACATCATTGATATTTGAGATGTGTTTGTTCTCTTGGCAAATAGATCTACTTAGATACAAGGTTTGCTATTACTTTAAATTTGGAACTAGCCACACTTTCATTTATCTGAAACATCCCTCCAAAGTGAGAACTCACTCACTCTTAATGATTCTCCTATAAATTTGTTTATGGGTGATTTCAGCTATGAGGTGTCAACTGGGACACAGAGATTTAATGAAGAAGGGTAGGCTAAATCCTCCATTACAGAGGACAAATGAGGCATTTTGTTCAAGACAGTTTACTCTGTGTGTCCTGTATAATGAGCTCTGCATTGTAACAAAGTGAGCATGTGTCTCCTATTTGGTTTAGAAAAGAGCTGTATCAGAGTTGATGGCTGACCACAGCAGCTTTTACAGTGGTGCTGTTGGTGCTGTAATTTTACAAGCTTTCTGAACAACCTGGCACCAGACTCACTTTTGTCAATGCTAAATTGAGGGTTCTTTACAATTGGAAAGCAATCACTTAAATAAGCCAGCATACAGACCTAAGAGTAGGGAAAAAAAAAAAAAAAACACCCTACTGTAATAGCTATGATAAACACAAGGGACAGCAAAGAGATAAACATGAAAATTTAAAAAAGGACTTCAAAATCATAGAATGTGGGGAAGGAAAGTAAGAAAATTTAGACTCTTTTTCTAAAATAATGTGTTTGAGCCTATATGACTATCAGGCTAAAGCAAGCAGATACAGGAAGCAGTTAATATACTTAAAAAACAGGGCAACCACCAATCAAAACCAAATATTACATTCACAAGAACTGAAAAGCACAGAAGCATAAAATAAATAGAAATCATCCAACCAAAAAAAGAAAGGGAGAAAGGATAAACATAAAATCGACTGAAAAACAAGGTTTAAAAAACAAGGTTATTTATTAAGAATAAATAAATATGTATTTATCAATAATTACCTTAAATGTCAATGGACTGAATGCTCAAATAAAAAGACACAGAGTGGCAGATTAGATAAAAAAGTAAAAAATACAATCTGCTGTCTATGAGAGACCCACCTTAGGGCAAAGGACACAAATAGATTAAAAGTAGGAGAATGGGAAAAGATATTTCATGCCAATGGACAAGACAGGAAAGTAGGAGATGCAATATTCATATCAGACAATAGACTTTAAAATGAAGGGCATAAAGGAAGACAAAGAAGGACACCATTTAATGATAAAAGGATCCATTCAAGAAGAGGATACTACAGTTGTCAATATATATGCCCCCAATATAGGAGCACCCAGATACACACAACAAATGCTAACAGATGTAAAAAGATAAACTGATAGGAATACAATAATAGTGGGAGACTGTAACACCCCACTCACATCAATGGACAGATCCTCTAGACAGAAAATCAGTAAGGCAACAGAGATCCTAAATGACACAATAGAAAAGTTAGACTTAATTGACATTTTCGGTACATTGCATAAAAAAAATCAGAATATACATTCTTCTCAAGTGCACATAGAACATTCTCGAGGACTGATCATGTACTGGGGCACAATGCTAACCTCAGCCAATTTAAGAGTATAGAAATTATTTCAAGTATCTTCTCTAACCACAATGGCATGAAACTAGAAATCAACCACAGGAAAAGAAATGAGAAAAAACACACTACACGGAGACTAAACAACATGTTACTAAAAAACCAGTGGGTCAATGAGGAAATCATGAAGGAAATTAAAAAATACCTCGAGACAAATGATAATGAAGACACAACCATTCAAATCCATGGGATGCCACAAAGCAGTGCTCAGAGGGAAATTCATAGAAATACAGGCCTACCTCAAAAAAGAAGAAAATCTCAGCTCGACAAAACACCACATAAATGAATTAGAAAAAGAAGAACAAATGAAACCTAAAGTCAGCAGAAGGAAGGAAAGCGTAAATATCAGAGAGGAAATCAGTAAAACAGAGATTCAAAACACAATTGAAAAAAAAAACAACAATGAAACCAAGGGCTGGTTCTTTGAAAAGGTAAACAAAATTGACAAACCTCTGGCCAGACTCAACAAGAAGAGGAGAGCAAAAACCTAAATAAACAAAATAAGAAATAAAAAGAGAAATCACAACAATACTGCAGAAATACAAAAAAAAATGTTGAGAATACTATGAACAATTATATGCCAAAAAATTTGATGACCAGAAGAAATGGACAACTTTCTAGAGATTTACACCCTGCCAAAACTGAATCAAGAAGATCAACTGAACAGACTAATCACTAGAAATGAAATTGAATATGTAATAAAAACACTCCCTACAAATAAACGTCCAGGGCCAGGTGGCTTCATAGGCAAATTCTACCAAACATATGAAGAGGTACTTATACCCATCCTCCTTAAACTTTTCCAAAAGTTTGAAGAAGAAGGTACACTCCCAAAGACATTCTATGACACCACCATCACCCTAATACCAAAATCAGACCAAGATACTACCAATAAAGAAAACTGTAGGCCAATATCTATGATGAATTTAGATGTAAAAATTCTGAAAAAATTTGGGCCAAGTGAATCCAACAACATATAAAAAGATCATGCACCATGACCAAGTGGGATTCATCCCAGGTTCACAGGGATGGTTCAACATATGCAGATCAGTCAACGCCATATACCACATTAACAAAAGAAAAGTCAAAAACCACACGATCATCTCAATAGATGCAGAAAAAGCATTTGATAAAGTTCGACATCCATTCATGATCAAAACTCTTACCAAAGTGGGAATACAGGGAACATTCCTTAACATAATAAAGTCCATATATGAAAAACCCCTGGCAAATATAATACTCAATGGAGAAAAGCCGAAAGGCTTCCCACTCAAATCTGGAACAAGACAAGGATGCCCATTCTCACCACTGTTATTCAACATAGTATTGGAAGTCTTAGCCACAGCAATCAAACCAACAAAAGAAATAAAAGGCATCCAAATTGGAAGAGAAGAGGTAAAACTGTCACTGTATGCAGATGACATCATACTATATATAGAAAACCCTAAAGACTCAACCCAAAAACTGCTTGTACTGATTAACAAATTCAGCAAAATATCAGGATACAAGATCAACGTTCAGAAATCAGTTGTGTTCCTGTATGCTAACAATGAAACATTAGAAAAGGAATATAAAAATACAATATCTTTTAAAATTGCACCCCCCAAAAAAACAAATACCTGGGAATAAACCTGACCAAGGAAGTGTAAGACATATGCTGAGAACTATAAAACATTAATCAAGGAAATTAAAGAAGATTAAAGAAATGTAAAGATATTCCATGCTCCTGGGTTGGAAAAATTAATATTGTAAAAACGGCCATTCTACCCAAAGCAATCTACAGATTCAATGCAATCCCTATCAGATTACCCATAACATTTTCACAGTACTAGAACAAACAATCCAAAAATTTATATGGAATGAAAAAAGACCCAGAATTGCCAAAGCAATCCTGAGGAACAAAAACCAAGCAGGAGGCATAATTCTCCCAGACTTTAGGCAATATGACAAAGCCACAGTAATCAAGACAGTGTGGTACTGGTACCAAAACAGACATACAGACCAATGGAACAGAACAGAGAACCCAGAAACAAACCCAGACACCTAGGTCAATTAATCTTTGACAAAGGAGGCAAGAATCTAAAATGGGAAAAGAGAGTCTCTTCAGCAAATGGTGTTGGGAAAACTGGACAGCCACATGTAAATCAATGAAACTGGAAAACGCCCTCATAACATGCACAAAACTAAACTCAAAATTGGCTTAAAGACTTAAAGGTAAGATAAGACACCATCAAACTCCTGGAAGAGAACACAGGCAAAATATTCTCTGATATCAACCTTACAAATGTTTTTTCAAGTCAGTCTCCCAAGGCAACAGAAATAAAAGCAAAAATAAACCTATGTGACCTAATCAAACTGACAAGCTTTTGCACAGCAAAGGAAACCATAAAAAAAAAAAAAAAGACAACTTACAGAATGGAAGAAAATAGTTTCAAACGATGTACCTGACAAGGGCTTAATCTCTAAAATATGCAGACAACTTACATGACTTAACAGCAAAAAACTCAACAATCCAACTGAAAATGGGTAAAAGACCTGAATAGACATTTTTCCAAAGATATACAGATGACCAACAAGCACGTGTAAAAATGTTCAGCATCACTGATTATTAGAGAAATGCAGAACAAAACTGCTATGAAGTACCACCTCACACTAGTCAGAATGGCCATCATTAATAAGTCCACGAATAACAAATGTTAGAGACGATGTGGAGAAAAGGGAGCCCTCCTGCACTGTTGGTGGGAATGTCAACTGACACAACCACTCTGGGAAACAGTACGTAGGTACCTTTGAAAACTATATATAGAACCACCATATGACCCAGCAATCCCACTCTTGGGCATATATCTGAACAAAACTTTCGTTGAAATAGACGCATGCTCCCGCATGTTCATTGCAGCACTATTCACAATAGTCAAGACATGGAAAAAACCTAAATGTCCATTGACAGATAAATTGATTAAAAGATATGGTATATGTACACAGTGGAATTCTATTTAGCCATAAAAAAGAACAAAATCACTCCATTTGCAGCAACATGGTTGGAACTAGAGACTCTCATTCTAAGTGAGGTATGTCAGGGAGAGAAAGACAAATACCATATGATATCACATATCTGGAATCTAATATATGGCATAAATGAACCTTTCCACAGAAAAGGAAATCATGGGCTGGGAGAACAGACTTATGGTTGCCAAGGGGGTGGGGAAGAGAGTGGGATGGACTGGGAATTTGGGGTTAATAGATGCAAACTTTTGCCTTTGCAATGGATAAGCAACGAGATCCTACTGTATAGCACTGGGAACTATATCTAGTCACTTATGGTGGAGCATGATAATGTGAGAAAAAGGAATGTGTATGTGTGACTGGGTCACCTTGCTGTACAATGGAAAATTGACAGAACATTTTAAACCAGTTCTAATGAAAAAAAAAATCATTAAATAAAAAAAAATTAAGGGTTCCTACCCTTGTTCTTATGGAGTTATGAGGAAATTAAAGAGATAAACATCATTTTAAAAAAGTTTTATTGAAGTATAAGTTGACTTATAATCTGTTAGTTTCTGGTGTACAGCAAAGCAATTCATATGTAACATAAATTTTTTTTTCACATTCTTTTCTATTGTGGTTTATTACAGGCCATGGAATGTACTTCCCTGTCCTAGACCTTGTTGTATAGTAGGACCTTATTGTTTATCTGTTTTATATAGAATACTTTGTATTTGCTAATCCCTAGCCCCTAATTTTTCCTTTTCCCCTTTGGTAACTTTGTTTGTTTTTGAAGTCTGTGAATCTGTTTCTGTTTTATAAATAAGTTCATTGGTATCATTTCTTGAAGATTCCACATAGACGTGATACAATGGTATTCATCTTTCTCTTTCAGTATCAAAATCTCTGTGTCCATTCATGGTGCTATGGTGCTGCAAATGGAATTTGTATTTTATACAGTTGAATAATATTCCATCGTGTGTGTGTGTGTGTGTGTGTGTGTGTGTGTGTGTGTACATCTTCTTACTCTCTTTTCCCTCCTTCCCTTCATATGTGCTCTCCCCCTCCTCATTCTCTCTCTTTTTTAATAAATATGCATTCATGTTAGGGATGGGTATGGGGAAGGAAACAATCTAATCCAGGGGATGAAACTCATTCTCTGTAAAATGTCAGACAGCAGCTATTTAAGGCATTGTGGGCCACATAGTCTCTGTTCCAAAGACTCAACTTTGTTGTTATAATAAAAGCAGCCACAGGCAATACTTGAATGAATGAGTAGGGTTGTGTTCCAATAAGGCTTCATTTATGGATGCAGAAACTTGAATTTCATGGAACTTTATCACATCAAAAACATTATATTCTTTTAAAATTTTTAAAAATATAAAAGCTCATATGTCTTACAAAAACAGGTATTAGTTTAATTTTCTGTCCAAGGTCAGTTCAGCTCTGGTGTCTGCCTGACCCAATATGTTGGTATAGTTAATATTCAATGTTCCCCTTAAAGACATTGCCTCTATGCCTCCTTATCAATGTCCGTTCCACACTTAAAATGCTCAAAATTATTTTTTATCTGCTGACTATGCAGACTGTCAATTTTTAAGACTACTCAAATGACCCTTTGTTCATGAAATCTCTTTCTACCCTCTATAACAGTTTACTAGGGTTGTCATAACAAAATACTACTGATCAAAAGGCTTAATGACAGAAAGTTATTTATCACAGTTCCAGAGGCTAGAAGCTCAAGATCAAGGTCAGAAGAAGCTGTTTATCCTGAGGCCAATTTCCTTGGCTTCCTCACTGTGACATTGTGTAGTCTTTTTTCCTGGTGTCGTATATTCTTCTTTTTTTAACTTTTTTATTATGGTTAATTTACAATATTCATCAATTTCTGCTGTACAGCAAGGTGACCCAGTTTTGTGTGTGTGTGTGTGTGTGTGTGTGTGTGTGTGTGTGTATACAAACTTTCTTTTTCTGTTATATTCTATCATGTTCTATCGCAAGTGATTGGATATAGTTCCCTGTGCTGTACAGCAGGATCTCATTGCTTATCAATCCTAAATGTAATAGTTCACATCCACTAACCCAAAACGCCCAATCCATCACGCTCCCTCCCCTTTCCCCTTGACAACCTCAAGTCTGTCTTCTATGTCCGTGAGTTTGTTTCTTCTGTGTAGATATGTTCATTTGTGCCATATTTTAGATTCCAGATATAAGCGGTATCATATGGTATCTGTCTTTCTCTTTCTGACTTCTCTTAGTATGAGAATATCTGGTTCCATCCATGTTGCTTCAGATGGAATTATTTTGTTCTTTTTTTATGGTTGAGTAGTATTCCATTGAGTAAATGTACCACATCTTTTTTTCTAACATTGTATCATGAATTTATTGGTCTGCATTTTATTTTGTTGAGTCCTGATTGTATTTATTTTTAAATTTTTTTATCATGGTTAATTTACAATGCTCTGTCAATTTCTGCTGTACAGTAGATTGACCCAGTTATACGTTATATATACACATTCTTTTTCTCACATTATCCTCTATCATGTTGCATTGGAAATGATTGGATATGGTTCTCTGTGCTGTATAGCAGGATATCATTGCTTATCCAAGCAAATGTAGTAGTCTGCATCTACTAACCCCAATAGTTCATTGCACTCCTTCCCCCTTCCCCTTGGCAACCACAAGTCTGCTTTCCATGTCCATGAGTTTGTTCTTTTTTCTGTATACAGGTTCATTTGTTCCAGATATTAGATTCCAGATATAAATGATAGCATATGGTATTTGTCTTTCTCTTGCTAACATACCTCACTTAGAATGAGAATCTCTGGTTCCATCCATGTTGCTGCAAATGGGATTATTTTGTCCTTTTTTGTGACTGAGTAGTGTATATACCACATCTTTTTAATCCATGCATCTGTTGATAAACATTTAGGTTGTTTCCGTGTCTTGACTATTGTGAATAGTGCTGCAGTGAGCACTGAAAAAATCAATGCAAAAGATCAGTGATTTAAAAAATCAGGATTTTAAAGACAGGTTCTGTATTACTGATTTTTCCTTTTGCCTCAGGCTTCAACATGGCTCAGCATGACTTGACTTCTTCCGCTTTGTTCCTTCAGCCTGTCCTTCTTTTTGGTCATTTTATTTTTTTAGGGCTGCTCCTGAAGCATATGGAGGTTCCGAGCCCAGGGCCTGAATCAGAGCTGCAGCTGCCAGCCTATGCCACAGCCACGGCAATGCAGGATCTGAGCTGCATCTGCAGCATAAGCTTACTGCAAAACTGGATCCTTAAACCTCTGAGAGAGGCAGGGATTGAACCCACATCCTCATGGATACTAGTTGGGTTTGTTTCCCCTGAGCCACAACAGGAACTCTTTGGTCACTTTTCATTTATAATAAATAGCCTCCTTTTCCTTGATTATGAATTTTTTGAAAGTTGGTGTTCTCTTTTATGACTCTATCCACCTTCCTGGTTTCTAGTGTACCACTTGGCACCACTTGGCACAGAGTTAATGTGCCCTATAACTGTTTGTGGATTCCAGTGTAACTACTACATGTTTTGAAAATGTGTGACCTCTGATGGAGACATTGTGGTGTTAATGAGGCATTTAAGTATTTAGAGCATCAGTGACCTGAGCCATAGCTATGATGACACTGTTTCTTTAACCACTGGGCCACCAGGGAACTCCTGGGACAATTCCTTAAGCCCTACACCTTTAAATTTGTTGGTGAAAAAAAAAGGAGAAGTAACTTGTAGCCCACAGCCAATGAGTGAATTAGAGAGAATCTGAATTTCTCTGAATCCCATAAGAACTACTTACATAAAATTATACTTCGGTACACATTAAGGAAGAGACATTATTCTTTTATTAAGATATTTACGTTTACATAAAAGAATAGCACAGAGCAGTGCAAATAATTAATGGCTTCAAGGTTCTGGAACAAAATGTTCTTTGGAATCAGCTATCCTGTTCCTTCAAATTTCTACTCTCAGATAGTTAGCAGCTTGAGAATATGTAATGTTATACTCAGCTCTAAATTTGCCTTGATGTTCTGGGGTTATGATGAATGAATGTTGAATGATTCCATTGCAGTCACACATGGGTTGGAAGAAGCAGAGGGTCTGTCTGTTTCCCAGGTTAACGGAATGGGCCCATCCTTTGGAGCTGTTTAGCCATGGGACCTTATGAAAGATATCCCAGCTGTGCTTATAGTTCCTTAAGGAATTTATGGCTTCTTCCTCAGAAATTATGGCACTGTTATTGTGAGTCTGTTTTTGGCATCCATTCTCTAGAGATCCTGTTCTTATTCCTTTCCTACCTGGACTTGCGTTTTAGAAACATTCTCTTCGAGCTTCTCCAGCATCTTACCTCCACTGCTCTTCAGGGATCTAAATTTCACTGATCTTTGTTTCCTATCCTAGAGCAGGAGTCTTCCCCATGTTGACAGCGTCATGTTACTATGTGTTAGCATGCATTAATATGCCCAATGCATTCTTCTAAGTCTACATTCTTTGAATTTCTGATCTCCCTTCAC
This sequence comes from Catagonus wagneri, assembly GCA_004024745.2. NCBI lineage: Eukaryota > Metazoa > Chordata > Mammalia > Artiodactyla > Tayassuidae > Catagonus > Catagonus wagneri. The sequence continues at coordinate 20,845,085 of PVHT021183699.1, forward strand.
ACATGTTTGGGGCAATAAGACAGAGGGGGATTCAGGAGATCTGAGGGCACCTGCTATTATGACTTGGACGATCATATGGTTGCCTAGGCATCTTCACCCTTCAGAGTGGTCCCCAGTAATTCATAACACAGTAAGAGTAACAAGCTCACCCTTGTGACCCCTAGTGGCAGCAACAGAACCTTAAAAGGGGAAAAACCCATGATGTGTGTGAATATTGAGAAACAGGTAGCTGAACAAAGGAGGTAACTTTTGTAAATCCCCATTTCCCTTCTTCTTGTAAGAATAGAGGAAGTTGGAGTGTGGAGGCAGACTCTGGAAGGATGACACTGGTCTCAGAGCCAGGAGACCGCTGACATATGCCAGCCATGCCACTCATTATCTATGGAACTCAACATCTAAAAAGTTACTTCATGTTTCTTCATCAATACATGGGTGGTAATAAAATCCTCATTTTAGGATTGTTGAAGATATTAAAGGAATGCAGATGAAGCCTAAGCTGCAGGGCCCTGTAAAATTGTATCATACGTGTGTGTGTGTGTGTGTCTGTGTGTGTGTGTCTGTGTGTGTGTGTGCATGTGTGTGTGTATTTAATGTATAATTTTGAAGCTCAGTTAAATCTGGGTCTGTGCTTGTTTTAATATTTCTCATCACAAAACATTTAATATCAGATATTAGGAGAATATAAGATATTAGAGCAAGAAATGATATACTTATTTTTTTAACCAACCCTAAAATAACGAAAGCACACAAAACATAAAGGAAGGAAGATGTTTATTTACAAATCTAACATCATGACAGAATTTACATCTCTTTATTCTAGTCATATCACAGTTTGAGTGTCTGTATACATGAAGCATCTTGCATAGGGTTGTTGTCATAGCCTATTTCCATGTCGCTTTCACTGTGATCTTCCTAGTGGACTAGACGGAGTAGAACTGAATACACAGGTTAGCTCTGCATAAGAGCAGAAGCAATTATTTCATTTGAGTAATGAATTAGTAATATGTCTAACATTTACTGAACACTTACCATGTGATAGGGATTACTTCAAGAACTTGAACAATGTTAACTCACTTAATCCCCTGAAGTACTTTGGGAGAGAGTCTACCACTGTTTTGAATACAATGAGGGCAAAGTAGAGGTGCAGAGCAGTTAAATCACTCCTCTGTATTCACACAGCTACTTAGGAGAGGAGCTAGGGCTTAAAGTCAATATGTCCTACTGTAGAGGTTGTGTCCTCAACCACCATGATAAATACCCTCTGTAAGTAAAGAGAAGACACAGAAGAAGGGTAAAGATGAGGAACACTCAAAGATTTGTGGGTGGGAAGAGGTTACAATTTTCTGTTATTAATTTGACTTATTAAATAAATAACTCATTAAAGAATGATGCCAGGGTAGTAGTTGAGAGTACACTGGGGCAAGGAGAAGATATAAAGTCATCGTGTTAGAGAAAGGAAAAGTGGATTTACTAGAGAAACATAGTGGAATTTTTGGGTAGTACTAGTTTAGTTCTTCCATCGTAAGCTTAGTCTCATGGCAAGTGTTCCTTATCTCAGCCACTATCGTTTCTCATCCTATTGTTATATTGCTCTTTTTTTAAAAAAAAAAACTTAACCTGTATGTGTTAATTTTTTATATTTTTAATATTTTTTGAGATTCCCAATGTCTTTGTTATTTTATCCATCTACCTACATATTCCATTCAAAATACATTTCCATTTTCTTTATACAATTTATTCTCATACCACAGGAGATAATACTGATAGATATTCCAGTGTTTGGGACAGAATTATCAGTTCTCTCCTCCTTCCTCGCTACTCGCCCAGGTATATATATCTTTCCTATTTAAAATTAAGAGTGCATCTTTCTAGACATAATCTATTCCTACATGGAGGTAGGTGTATTAGCCAAGGCTCTTCTGCTTTTGATTTGAAATCTGGTTGGTTATTACATCATCTTATCTATAGCGTGAGAGTATTAATGAGAGTCCAACTACCAATGTTTAGCAAAATTTTCCCACTAAGGCCCTGGGAACTTGAAGAATTATCTCCTGTTTTTGTCTAAACTAGACTCAGGTACAGTTTCTTTTTTTTAAATTAGCGGTCATTATGAGTTGCCTCTAGTGATCTTCCAGATTCCACATACTGATGAAGTATATTTTGTTCCTGGGGATTATGCCTCCAAAGATTTAACATATGGCTCCCAGTTCTCTAAAGGTGTCCTATACTTTGTGATTTTTAAGAAGTTTTTATCTCTGAATACATGATGGAAGTGTTAAGAGGGAGAAGCATCTACTCAGCCTCAAAAATAATATCCATTCCTGATTTTTCCATTTACTGTAGCCCAAGTCAGGGAAAAAATGGGAAAAGGAAGTGTTTTGTTAGTGAATTCTCCAGTGCAATTTCCATATAACCCTTCAGGACAGAGGCACATACTCCCCCAGCTGTTGGGGGCACTGGCTGCTGTTCATTAAATATCCTTGCCATGGATTATCCATCACTGACAGTAGCTGGACCATCCAAACTTAAGTGCACTTTCTGAGTTCACTTCCACAGTGTGGGGGTACAAAGGTCATGCTCCCATTTGAGGGCATGTTGAAGAACCATCCAAGCTCCTGAGCTGAAAACTCAATCACAGTTAAACTTCTCCCCCAGTCTAAACTTGTTTCCTTCACTCCCTCCGTTGCAGATGTTACTTCTAAAAACTCTTCCTGATAAAGTGACTCAATGCACATTTCCATTCAGGAAAACTGGGTTTAGGGAAGTCTTCTCATCTTATTTCATCTGGTTAAGATTATTTATTTCTGGATCCACATGTATGTTTAGATCACCGTTTCTTTTCCCCTCAGTCCTGTTCTATTGTTACCATTAGCGAAATGTCCTCCTCTTATTTGGCAATAGGCAGTCTTCTGATGGTAGTTTTTGCTCTCATGAATTTTGTTCTGCTTATGTGCCATCCTGATATGTCAGTGGGATACTCGATAAGGCTGCTTTAGGCACTACTAGCCTTTTCACCATTTTAAATTTAACCATTTTCTCATTTGTCTTCAAATGGTACAAACTCTATGGGGACTCTTGGCAGCTAAACACAAATGAAAGTGTCAAAAAATCAAGCCAGGTGATAATTTTAGCCATTACCCTCTGTCCTCCTAAATTATTCATGAAATTTCGGCATGCGGCCTTGAACCAGACTCCATTTTGTTTATTTTCTGGAGATTTTCCTATATTTTAATGAGATCAAGAAGCTGACTAGCTCAAACTTAAATCTTCAGTTTAAACATATTCCGTATGTACCAAGCCCTAAGCCTTCCTGAGGGGGGTTAAGGGCCCGGGAGCAGTCACGAAATTCTTCCAAAACACTTTTATATGTGTGCAGAGAGAGTCAGCCATAAAAGCAGAGATAAAGAAGGGAAGAATGCATGCCAGGCAGTCGGGTGCTTTGATGCTTATGGGAAAGGGATAAATAAAATAAAGACCTGAGTTCAATTAAACTCATTTTACTAGCTGGATAATTTGGGACAATTTTTTAAACTTTATAATCCATTTCTTTATCCACAATATAAGGTTAATACTTATAGCATTGGGTTATTGTTAGGATTAAATGATATAATGTAAGTAATGCCCCCAGAAGAGCAATGTTATCTTATTGTTGTATATAGTAGACAAATCCTTTTACTCTTCCTGGCCCTATTATACTCATCCTCCTCCTCATGTAGGCAGGGTAGGGGGTAGGATTGGGATGGAGAAGTATGATTATACCCATTTTTTAGAGGATACCAATAAAGTTAAAAAGCCAGGTGATTTTAACATAGTCACAGAAACAGAAAATGATAAAGCTACAGTTGGAAATTAAATCTTTGGACTTCAAGTCTTTAATTCTCTATAACTTACCTTACTTAGTGTATATGATATAGTTATGTCCTTACTAAACAAATGTAAATCCTTATGGCTCTGCATTTATTTTTTGATTATTTATTCATTTGATTACACAGATTTACAATCATGCACATTTGCCTGGAAGATATATCTGTTCAAAATAGGGGACGCTTGTTTCTTCTTTCTCCAAAAGCCGACCATTAATAAATGAAGCTGCCATCTCATGGTTTTATTTATTTCCCAGTGTGTCGGTTATGTGATTTTCTGGGTCAGACAGAACTTCCCTGATTATTTTCTTGTCCTGGGATGACAGCAGAAGTGTCATGGGAGCTTGAAAAAAACTGATGCAAGATGCATGGATTTTTTTTTCATCCTCTTTTACCATTAATTACCCTCAGTGCTTCTGGTTCATTTCATAATCATACAATGCAGGAGTGTATGTGATTTGAGGGAATGGTATTTAGCTGATCTAAATTTTGACTTCAAATTCTGAAAACAGAGGTAATTAATATTATCTAAGCAATTTATTTTGAGCTCATAAAATATCACAGTCTTGTTAGCTGAGGCAACAAGTAGAATTCTGACTTCATTTATTTCAATAGTGTTCCATTTTTTCCCCCCAGAGTATAGATCGATATCCTAAGAGAAGCTTGAAAGATGAGTCTTAATCTGGCTCCTTCCAGTTTTTGTAGACTGGGCATCCCATTTCTTCCCATCATTCACTGTGGTTCAGGCACAGTGGCCTTCTCTTTGGTCCTTAAACACCCTAGATTATCCTTATCCTTTGGACCTCTGCATGTATGTTTCATCTATCAGAATTTTCCTGGTCTCTTTTCTTGTCAAAGACTCTTTGTTCTTCTTTCCTTATCTATCCACTGGGCTGTCTTCCCCAGGTACTAGGACTAGATTAGGTACCCATTTATAAGCTTCCAAAGAATTCTACAGCTCTTCTAATATTCATAGCACTTTAATTACATTTTCTGTGGCTACCTTTTTAGCTGACTGGACACTATAAGATTGTATATACCAAGTATGACCTGTTCATTATGCTTTTCTGGGTGCCTTTCATGGTACTTGATGTACAGTGGTCAGAAATGTTTGATGAGTGGCTGAATAAATATGAGCACGGCTGAGAAAAAAACAGTAGAAGAAACAGAGAATGCTAAATATCTCAGCCACCAACATATTCAAGGAGAAAGTTAATTAACATTCATTTAGTAACAAATCTCTAGATTAACATTTCATTCAATTTTCATAATAACCACGTGAGATGGTATAATTAGCTCCATTTCACAGATAAAGAAAAAAAAAACCCTCAAAGATTATATAAATCACCAAAAGCACACAACTTCTAAGTAGTAAAGATGACATTTCAGCAGAGTTTGGCCAAGATCTATGTTTTCTGTGAAGGTCAGTCGCGGGGGTGGGGGGTGGGGTGTTGTGTGAGGATGTACTGGCAATCACCAGTCTAGAATCTTCAAATTCTTGCCAGTCATGCTAATCTGTGAAGTCCCTCCATCTGCAGAATATGGAACTGCATTTGCTTTACTGTTTTTATTGGTAGAATTGTAGTGGCTTCCATTTGGGCTTTTCCCCCTCTTATAGTCTTCATTCCACAAATTAAAGTACCAATGTCAGTTGCTATGTTTATGTTCTAACTGTGCATTCTAGAACTGAGGAAATAAACACAGCATGGACTCAAGGACACACTGGGCCCAGTGTGAGATGGAAGTGAGCTGAAACTCTGTTGATGGGTTGACTTCTAGGTATTATTACTCTGCCTATTGGACCACAATGATGTTGTGAGCCTCCTGGAATTAATGTTAGTTCAGAGACAGTGTTTAGAAATTACCAAAAGAGCTGATTAATTGTTTTTGTCTAAAGCACAGTCACCCTGGTAAATGTCTTTAGGTCCCTTTAGGGAAAACCAAGGGAACAATTAAGAGTATAAATTTGGAGTATTTTTCCAGGGTCCTCCCTCAAATGGACTTTTTTCTCCTCAACTCAAGGGAATTAGGATCTGCAAGTTGGCTCAGTCAGAGAAATGACTGAGAGACCGTGATTCTGTTTGGGTTATTTAAGTTAGACTTCTATCCACTAGATCTAGAACTATTCTGCTTTTATGGGTCATGTGAGAATTAGTAGGTTTCCCATCCATTTCTTTTCTAGTGACACCTTAACCAACTAACTGGGTCTCTGTAAGTCAGAATACTTTGATTGATGCTTTGCCTTTGGTGTTCATATCTTTTATAGAGTTTAGGTGGAAGAAAAAATATGAAAATAAATATAAATCAGCACCATAAAAATTAAATATTGTTTTTATAGAGTAGATTGGACTAAAACTAGAAATCAAAATAAAACAGAAAAAAAAGAAAACTCTTATGTATTTAAAATTATATTCTTATGTATTTAAAATTATAGCTATTTCTAATAATTTGTAGTTTGAACAAGAAGTTATATTAAAAGTTGCAAAATTTTAGAGAAAATATACAATGAAAGTATGTCAAATATTTAATGTTTTATGGAAATTTGTAACCCTGAATGCATATGCTAGGGAACTATTTAAAAGATAATAAATTAATGAGGCTACGTCACTAATCAACAAATTTGAAATTAAATAACAGAATAAAGCCAAAGTAGATGGAAAGATAATAAACATAAAGTACACAAATTAATAAAATGTAAAATTGAAAAGTTGAGAGGATAAAGAAAACCAAAACTGTACTGGTCATTTTTTTACCTTAAAATATAAAAATAAAAAAAATCAGGCAAAATATCACAACATATTGAATGTGTTTTGTATGTGGGTCTCTGTTTTATTGTTTTTTCATATTTTAATGTTTGATATGTTTTATAAAAATTTTAAATGAAAACGGAGATAGCTTAAACATATTTCCTGTTCTTTTATTTTTGTATATTAAAGAATAAAAAAATGGAAACATGAAATATGCTAACCTCCGTGAATGGAGGAAGTATTTCTGTGTGAAGTTAGAGAGAGGAGAGAGAAGATCTGACAGAAGGGTATATTTTTAAAGCAGCCTTCTTTTTGTAATGGGGAAAAAAAGAAAACCTTTTAATAACATTGCCATTCTCTTTCTCTTTGTCTCTATTGAGGAGAGAAAAGGAAATTTTATTTGGCAGATTATATTGCGTTTATCATGAACTACTTTTCTAACTGTTTTGATGACTAATTGTCCGTTCTCTTCAGAGGTAGCATTCCTTACAGTCAGTTTACCCCCAGTCTTCTGGCCCCGATTGGAGCAGCTAAAATAAGAGAGACTCTTTCATGGGCCCAATTCATTTTTCCTGACTTTCGTTCTGAATTTTCTCTTTTATGTAATTAAGGCAAGCTTGGGAAAATTCATGTCATGCACAGTGACATGAGTTATCAAATAAAGTTGATTATACTCATTCATTGAAAAAATTGTATTGAATGTCCCTTACGTGTTTGACACTGCGAAAGAATCTGCCAGTGCTTCTTGTATTAATATTTGTTACAAGGGGACTAAAATAGCTTATTATTATTTTTTGACCAGAATGAAAACATCATCTTCTTTGAAAAGAATGTCAGGTTGCCTGCCTGCCTGCCTCCCTCCCTCCTTACTTCCCTCCTTCCCTCTTCTTTCCATTCTTTGTTTCTTCTCTGCAGGCTTTTCAAAGCACAGATGACCTAAAATCATCACGTGTTAAAGAGAAAAACTGAATAATAATAAATGCCATCTGAAGTACTACCAAAAAGATAAATCCAATTACTAAAGTATTATAAGGTCCTTGTTGCAATGCACTCTCACTCATTTTAAAGAATATTTATGGATTGTTTTATGGTTTGAAAAATGTTTTCACATGTATTTTATCATTTATATTCACGGAAATTTGTGAGGCAGATATCATATCTCTTTTACAAATGAGAAAATTAATGTTCCATGATTTAAAATGTGTACGTTTATACTGCTATCAGTGGTGGAAACAGCACTCAAGACGTGGTTTCTTGCTAAGTCCTGTGGTCTGTCTATCCCCTCTGCTGTTTCACACAGCTTCGGGGGTGAGACTAGGGGCTCGGAAACTGTGGGGTTAAGAAGACATTTCTTGGAAGTTTCTGTCATGTGATTTTCCAAGGTGAACCTTTATGTTAAATAATAATTTTAAGGCCTTTAAACTTCTTTCAGCTTTTATTTTTAACATTGCAAAATTTTATTGTAGTATAAAGTTGTGTTTTTTTTTTTTTAATCTCTAAATCCACTACCAAGAGACCTACTTAGTTATTCAATTTCAGGATTAGTTTTGAGTACTTGTGCATGGTAAGACCATTTAAATAGAACGCAAGCATATGAAATGGAAAATAAAAGCCTTGGTCTTTACATCAACCATTCCTTTCTCCCCTAATTTAATCATGGTCAACAGTTTCTGGTGTATCCTACTAGAAGTTTTATCTATCTGCCACATGTGTGTGAATATATGTGTTCAGTTAGCTTGCGTATATTTATTACATGCTGTTTACATTAAAGAGATCGTATGCCATGTACTGTTTGTCACTGTATTGTTTTCGCTTAATGTATTTTGAATGTCTTCCTGTAGCGGGAAGTGATTTTTGAGATCAGTATCAAATCACTGTTGTAGCCTGACTTGCTCTAGTCTTCAGCCTCCTTATTTTTGTCTGCAACATCATCTGATTTGTCATGTTTGAAGTCCTTCTAAGGTTTCTCACCCTGGGGTTGGGGAGAGCAAGAGTGAGTTCTTCCCAACATGATCTGTGCTGCATTTTTGGCATAGATCATGTTTGTGGGGTCATCCCTGTGCACTTTATATCCAAGAGGAGTGCCTCTCAGCCCCTCAATGGCAAGTTCTCTATTTTCAGTCCTGATTGTTCAATTTGAGTAGGAGTCTAAGGTGTACCTTTCTGGTGGAGATGCTATGGACTTAATTGTGTCCCCATATAACTGAAGTTCTCACCACCAATGAGACTGTACCTAGAGGTGGGGTCTTTAGGAGGTATTTAAGGTTAAATGAGGTCATAGGCTGGAATGGAATGCTAGCCCGCTAGGCTTGTGGTCTTGTAAAAGTAGAAAGAGCTCTCTCCCTTTCTTTATCTCTCTCTCTTTCCATCATGTGAGGACAGAGCAAGATGGTGACCATCTCCAGGCCTCCTTGCAGGGTGAGAACTTTCACCAGGAGCTGAAGGACCTGGCACCTTGATCTTGGACTTTCCACCCTCCATAACTAAGAAAAAAATATATTTCTGTTGTTTACACCACCCGTGATTTAATATTTTGTCATGGCAGCCCAAGTAGATTAAGGGACCAGGAATGAAAAAAATAAATACATAAATAAAGCCCAGAGAAGATCAATAGGGCATGAAGTTGATGAAGGAGAAAGATGAGGGCCAGGTTCATACTAGTAGCATGTACAGTGGGGTTGGAATCATGGGGCAGGGAGTTCGAATAAGCACTGTATTAGAAATACGTTAAAAATTAAAATTGCTTTAGGAATTAAAGTTTACAAACCCAGGTAAACAAAACCCAGGACTGTGCCTTTTGCTTGTGGTCGCAGTCATCTCATCAGGACTGAAGTGAATCTTTTTCAAGCAGAAATAATCAGATATTTTCACCATGTACCCCTCCCTGAAGAGCAAAATGAAGACACATTCTGGGAGTTCTAGGGGAAAAGGGAAGCATAAGTAGTTTATGCAAGATGGAAGTTTTAATCCTACTGTGTTTATCTTAGTTTATGTGCAATTGTCATTCTACTTCTTAATATATCTGTGATTTTTACATGAAATAACATTTCCATTTCCATACCATGGGATATAATTCATGCTCCAAAAAAAGATGGAAAAATAAGCTGTGTTTATCTTTATGTATGGCTCTCCATGGCCTCTGCCCTACTTGCATACACCTAGCATCCTGGCCTGAGAAACTCTTTTAAGGAACTTCAGCAGCCCAGAGAGCAAGAAGAAGAACTTCCATCTGCATGGAGGGGTGTTTTGCTACATCTTACATAATTAAACCAGAAAATAGATCCCACGACCTTTCTAGATTCTTGCTGGAGACAGTTCTTCAAAATTTGACATTCTGACTTTACTTTACTGCAACAGCAATCACAGAGATAGGGCTTGAATTTAAACACCAGCCCGAGAGCAAGCACTGCTTGGGAGGGATGGAATGAAGACTACTAAACACAGAAACATTATCTGAAGCCCCGAAGCTGTTGCTACTTGTCTTCATCAGTTTCCAAGCACCAATTTGGGCAGAAAGCTCTGTTCTGTCATTTGAACAAGAGCCAGACAGTAAACCGCCTTCTACTGGACTTAGGCCATTCATCTGCTTTTGCAACTTCCACTTAAAATGGCTTTTCAGTATGGGTGGTGCTGGTGTGCACTCACAGGATTTTATGTGATCTGAGGGGCTGGGTGATTCACCCAGCAGCGTGGTAATCCACACCTTTGTCATTGTATAACCTTCACATGGTCTTTTTATCTTGGAAATGCAGTGCTGCATCTGTCTTGTGGAAAACCATTCACAGTAAGTGGTAGTGTATCCTCATCTATTCTAAGTCCATTTAGCTTATGGAAACTGCGTCTGGCACTTTGCAGAACTCAAAACAATGATAATTTAGCACAGTTAATTTTTTTCGGTATGTCAGAAAATAGACACGTTCTCAGAGCATGTGAGCGCATTGTACTGTGGTGATGGTCATGGGTTGTGGAGGTCACTGTAATTCACCTCCCCAAATTCAAGTGTGAGTCAGTTATGAAGTTAGAAACTGTATTGGGTATAGAGAATTCTCAGTCATGCTAAATCTAAATTTGAAGGAGCAGTTTCTGATTTGCAAAGAAGTTATAAGGTCTAGACCTAACATCCATCTGTCCATTCATCCAACCAACTATCCATCCAGGCTTCCATTAACTTATTCTTCTATATTAAATAATCTATGAAGATAAGATAAAATCACTCATTTTCTCTGACATAATCTAAACAAATTTGCAGGCCTCAATTATTGCCTTTAAAAACTGCAAGGCATAAAGACTTGTCAGGTGTCTGAATTCAGACTAAAGAGACTGTTTTGTTTATTTTGTAAAGGCAAAGTGAAATCACTAAAAAATAAATAAAATTTTAAAATCAAACAAAAGTATTATCTTAAATGTGTTTGCAATGAAAGCCAAAGCAACCAAGAATAAAAACATAAAATAATACAAAAGGCCATTACCAAACTAAACATATTTTTAAAGAGATCTTTAGAATTGTTTATGTATGCATGATACATTTAATACTTGAATAGTTGTTGTCACACTATGTATCTTTGAAACACTGATATTCAGTTGATTGGACTGAGGTCGTCTATGCATGAATCATAGCTGTCACATTTTCTCAACTATATGGTATTATTTGTCACCGGTACACAAGGAGGTAAATACAGAGATTGAGAGTAAACAGTTGGAAACTTTGGCAAAGTAATTTAATGTCTGTTTAATCTGATGATAAAAGTAAATGGGGTTTGTTTTTCTTTATCTTTGCTTTTTATTTATCTTTGCTTTTTATTTCATTTTCTAATAATTCCTTTATAGCACATTTTGCTAAAATAGCAGTTGGTGCTGAATTGAGAATAAAACAAACAAAGCAATGACATCAACAAAAAAATCCATCTCGTTAGTTAGAAGAGCACTGTTCTGGAATTCTCTTGATTAGTATGGAGTTTACAAAGAAGTGTGTTTTCAGAAGCTCCTCATCTCTGTGGTGCAAACTCGTACCCATTTGGCACGTTAATTTATTTCAGTGCAAGGCTAAAGGTAAAAGTGCCTCCTCTAATATAATTTTAGCCTTAATAACATTTCATATTTTCACTTAAAGCCTATTTACTCTTCTTGTTTTTAGAAATGATTTTAAATAGAGAAGATACTTATTTTAAAAACATTTTCTTCTAACAAAGTATATCTGACCTTTGACTTTGTATGGCATCCTGTAAGCCATAATGATGATAATAAATTTTAATACAAAATAGCTTCTGCTTTTCCTGGCAGAGTAACAACATCTTTGCTGATGGTGGTGCTGCCAGTGTGAGGGAGCTGCCTGATAGAAACTGCATAAAACTCTGCCCTTAGTGGCCTGCTCCTCTGATGGGCACTGCTTCCTAAAGCTGACTCATCATCACCCATAAGCAGAAATGTCTGAGGGCCTGTCAAAGCTTTTGCCACATTTGGGGTGCAGAGATCCGAAGTCTCCTGGGGACTGCTGAGATTTTTGAATCAGGGTTTCCTGCTGGCCGGTTACAAGCAGCATCTTCTCAGGATCCTTATTAAAACACAGGGGTGCCTCATAAATAAGGCCCTCGAGTATGGCCATGAATAATGACCCTACTTCAGGCTGTGTTCGGAATGTTTCAGCTAAAGAACTCAAGATTTTTCTAATAAGGATTGGCGAGAGTGGCACTCAAAGGAAATTCAGCTGTGAGGGTGCTGGAGCTTCTGTTTAAAATCCTGCATAAACCCAGCCTATTCCCTCCTCACATCCTATGGAGGTCCTCTAAGAGGAAGACATCTTTGAAATTCATGGGAGTTCCTCTGTTTGATCAGTTTCACGGGGCATGGGGCAGTATAAAGACAGGATAGGATGCCAGCAAAGAACAGTAAGTAGTGAACGGAACCAACACAGTACTTACTGTCCTCCACACTTGGGTGAGGAAATTATTGCTTTCCCTACTGTTGTGGACTCAGTGTGTCCCCTCAAAATTCATGTGTTGGAGCCTTAACCCCCAGAACCTCAGAATGTGACCGTATTTGGAGGCAGGCCCTTTAAAGAAGAAATTACTTTAAAATGAAGTGATTAGTGTGGGTCCTAATCCAGTCTGGCTCGTATCCTTATAAGAAGAGGAAGAGCACGCCAGGACATAGCCAGAAGGCAAGGGGAGAGATATCAGAACAAACTAAACTTGCTACCTGGGTGGCTTAAGTCTTCAGAATTATGAGAAATAAATATCTGTTGCTTAAGCTATGGTCTATGGAATTTTGTTATGGCAGCCCTAGCAAATGACTATGCTTAACATAGGCTGACCCCAGGTGAGACTATGCTCTACTGTTGTGTCTCATGTTGTTTGATCTGAAGATGAAATACAAAGCGTGTGAGTAAGGCTGTGAATATATGAGAATACATGTGATGTGAAGGTTAATTACTGTGTCTAGATCTGCAAGCCATGCAGGTTCATTCCTGCACAGCTCTGCTCTATAAATAGAAAAGTCCAACTTTTCAAGGGCAACTTGAGTTTGATGATTGAAATTAATACCCTAAGGGGCTGCCCTTGGATCTCACACCTGCCATAGCATGTTAAGGGTCATATACAAGTAAGAGAAGTGATCTGTAGGGATGTTTCTTGGTGGGTGTCAGTGAAGAGGGTAGTCTTTGAAATTCTGGTCATGGAAAACAGCTTCTGTCTAAGGCTGAGATGTGAACAGAGATTAATGATGGTTGAATATGTCCTCAGAATAAAAAGCCTCCTTCTCATAGGTGAAATCATCTTCCTAATTCCATATTTAGGTTGCTGGTTTTCTCCCTACTTCTGACTTTTGGCCAATGAGAAAATATGTCATACTTATTATTACTGTAGAAGAAAATGTCAGCTGTGTTTCAGAGGCCATTAATGTATTAATTTATTCATTCAACAAATAGGTTTTTAGTAACTACTATGTGCAGAGCATTATGATAAATTCCTGGGACTATTGTTTTGTGTATACGAAGTTAAAATTCTGAAGTGTCTGAGACGGATATGAGAGTTGGGGAATGGAATCCTTCAAGAAATCTATCTAACAAATGCAATTATAGTAGATTCTCTAAAAAGAGAATATAGGTGAATGAGAACTTTTTCTAGAATATCTAAATGATGAGAATAAAAACTCCAGTGAAGAACTAATGAAAGACAGCGCCAGCAAGGGCAAGCATAAAAGCAACTAGACACAGATGCATGGGTTCAAAGACCAGAAGGGAGAATAGTATGAAACAAAGGAGATGGAGAATGGTAGAAGGCGAGGTCAGCCTGGTAGTTTGGAGTTATTCTAAGAGTGCTTGAAGGCTATTGAAGGGTTTTATGGAGGCATGTTAACATTTAAATTTTTGATTTCTTAACTTTTATTTTTCTATTTTATTAGAGTATAGTTGATTTACAGTATTGTGTCAATTTCTGCTATATAGCACAACAACTCAATCACAACCATATACGCCTTCTTTTTCTCATACTATCTTCCATCATGTTCTATCCTAAAAGATGGGATATAGTTCGCTGCACTATACAGTCGGACCTCAGTGCTTATCCATTCTAAATGTAATAGTTTGCGTCTACTAACCCCAAATTCCCCATCCATCCCACTTCGTCCCCCTTCCCCCTTGGCAACCACAAGTCTGTTTTCTATGTTTGTGAGTCTGTTTCTGTTTTGTAGATAGGTTCATTTGTTCCATATTTCAGATTCCACCTATAAGTGATATCATTTTTCTCTTTCCGAATTACTTCACTTAGTATGAGAGTCTCTAGTTGCATCCATGTTGTTGCAAATGACATTATATTTCTTTTTTATGGATGAGTAGTATTTCATTGTACATATGTACTACATCTTCTTAATCCATTCATCTATCATGAACATTTAGGTTGTTTCTATGTCTTGGCTATTGTGAATAGTGCTGCAGTGAACGTAGGGGTGCAATTATATTTGGAATGAAAGTTTTGTCTGGATATATGCCCAGAACTGAGATTGTTGGTTATGACAGTTCTCTATTTAGTTTTCAGAGAAACCTGCATCCTTTTTTCCATAGTGGTTGTACAAATTTACATTCCCACCAACAGTGAAGAAGGGTTCCCTTTTCTCTACACCCTCTCCAGCATTTGTTGTTCATAGAGTTGTTAATGATGGCCATTCTGACCAGTGTGAGGTGATATCTAATTGTAGTTTCGGTTTGCATTTCTCTAATAATTTTTGATGTTGAGCATCTCTTCATGTGTTTTTTGGCCATCAATATGTCTTCTTTGGAGAAATATCTACTTAGATCTTCTGCTGTTTTTTGATTGGATTTTTTGTTGTTGTTGTTGAGTTGTCTGAGTTGTTTGTATATTTTGGAAATTAGGCCCTGGTGGATTGCATTGTTTACAAAGATTTTCTCCCATTCTGTGGGTTGTCTTTTTGTTTTTCAATGGTTTTCTCTGCTGCAGAAGCTTTTGAGTTTAATTAGGTCCCATTGGTTTATGTTTTTATTGTCATTGTTCTAGGAGTTGGATCAAATAAGATGTTGCTGTGATTTATATCAAAGAGCATTCTGTCTATGTTTTCTTCTAGGAGTTTTATAGTATCTGGCCTTGCACTTAGGTCTTGAATCCATTTTGAGTTTATTTTTGTGTATGGTGTTAGAGAATGTTCTTCATTCTTTTACATGTAGTGGTTCAGTTTTCCCAGCAGCACTTATTGACGAGGCTGTCCTTCCACCACTGTATGTTCTTGCCTCCTTTGTTATAGATTATTTGGCCATAGGTGCCTAGTTTTATTTCCTGGCTTTTTACCCTGTTCCATTGATCTATATTTCTGTTTTTGTGCCAGTACGATACTGTTGCTTTGCAGTATAGTCTAAAGTTAGGGAGCCTAATTCCTTCCCCCAGTTCCATTTTTGTTTTTCAGTGTTGCTTTGGCTATTCAGGGTCTTTTATGTTTCCATATAAATTTTAAAATATTTCCTTCTAGTTCTGTGAAGAATGTCCATTGGTTAATCTGATAGGGACTGCATTAAATCTATAGATTGCTTTGGGTAGTATAGTCATTTTGACAGTATTGATTGTTCCAATCCAAGAGCAGGAACAAGACAAGGATGTCCACTTTCATCATAATTTTGGAAGTCCTCGCTATGGCAATCAGAGAAGAAAGAGAAATAAAAGGAATCCAGTTTGAAAAGAAGAAATAACACTATCACTATTTGCAGAGACTTGATCATGTAATTAGAAAAATCCCAAAGACACTACGAAAAAACTGTTAGAGTTCTTCAATGAATTTGATAAAGTTGTAGTACCTGAAATTAATACACAGAAATTGATTGCATTTCTATATATTAACAATGAAAGATCAGAAAGAAATTAGGGAAACTATCCCATTTATCATCAAAAGCATAAAACACCTAGGAATAAACCTTATCTAAAGAGACAAAAGACCTGTAATCTGAAAACTATAGAACTCTGATGAAAGTAATCAAAGATGACACAAACATATGCAAAGTTTAACATTTTTTTATGATTTTATTTTTCAGATACTCATGACTTATCTCGGTAGTAATGCTTATGTAGGACTGACTGGTTTAAACTGTAGAAGAGAAGTTCCCATGTGTCTCAGTTGATTAGGATCTGGTATTGTCACTGCTGTGGTTCTGGTTAAAGTTGTGGTGAAGGTTTGATCCCTGGCCTGGGAACTTCTGCATGCATTTGGTGTGGCCAAACAACAACAACAACAGTAATAGTAATCTGTAGAAGAGTAATTGCTGGAGATAACTGATATTAATGTAGCTTATATGATATTCGCACCTTCACAAAATAGGAATGCCATGACCATGCTAAGGAATTTAAACTGCCAAATAATGGTTTCAAAGAAGCCATGAAAATTTCCAGT
Source organism: Catagonus wagneri (assembly GCA_004024745.2). Taxonomy (NCBI): domain Eukaryota; kingdom Metazoa; phylum Chordata; class Mammalia; order Artiodactyla; family Tayassuidae; genus Catagonus; species Catagonus wagneri. The sequence goes on from PVHT021183699.1 coordinate 20,861,580, forward strand.
GGTGAAATAACATGGTCAGAGCTGTACCCCTGGGAAACAAATAGAGCAGAGGAGAATGTGGTGGACTAGAAGGGGCTATATTGGACTTAGAGAATCAAGTCAAGAGCTTCTTTCCAAGCTCAAGAGAAGAGATGATATGAGTTTCTACCAATGCCATGTCAATGAAGAGTAATTTGAGAGTATAGATATTGGAGTAATTGCAGTGGTATTATCTATATGATCAGGCTTGTAGAGCAAGAGAGAGAATAAGTGAATACAGGCTTGTGAACCTCCAGATATCTTAGCTTATGGCAATGAGGGTGGTAAATAAGTAGGGACAAAAATGGAGAAGCAGTTTGAGTTCAGAAAATCTCACATGGAGTTATTGCTACTTGCGTGTCAAACGTACAGATATTGCCTGAAACACATAAACATTTGCTTTATATGAGGTAGGATGGGCTTCCTAAAAACAAAAAACAGAAAACGGTAATAGTATCATTGTTCACTTCCTTCATAAGTATTTATGGAAAATCAAATTACTCACTGTTTTTATAATTTTCAGTTTGTACTATGTAGGTAATTGTGGCAGGTTGTTTGCAAAAATGGCCACCATTATTTACCTCCTTATATCCATGATCATTTGAAGTGTGACTTCATAAAGAGGTAAAATCTATTTCTCCACCTCTTGAATTTGGGCTGCTTGTAAATTGCTTTGACCATCAGAATGGGAGTGGAAAGTAACTTTGTACCAGTACTGACACAAGGTCTCTTTCTTTTAAATCTCTCCCCATGCCATGTGAACAAGCCTGAACTAATTTGTTAAGTGATGAGAAATTTGTTGGCCTGACACACTGGGTGCCCATTTACACATCAAGGACATGTGTGAAGCTATCTGAGACCAGGCAGGCTCAAATGACCTATTAGCTGTCAGCAGACAACTAGTAAGCAGGTCCAGCTAAGATCATCCAAACCGGCCTAGATCCAGAACTACTCAACTGACCTGTAGATTTGTGAACATCAGTAATAACATAGTTATTTTTGTAGGTCACTAAGTTTCCGGATGCTTTTTATGCAGCAATAGGTAACTAATATAATGTTATGTATGTGAACACTGCAGAAAAATATGAAATGTAGATTAAAGGAAGAAAGATAATTAGCCATATTTCCTTTCAGTTAAGATATCAGCTCTGTTATGTCACAATTAAATCCTTTTACGGTTATATACCCACTGTGCTGTATCAGACTGAATGTGTCCCACATGAGCTCATATTTTGAAGTCTTATTCCCCAATGTGATGGTATTTGAAAGTGGTGATTTAGGGATGGTAATTAGGTTTGCATGAGGTCATAGGGTGGAGCCCCCATGATGGGGTTGGTGCCTTTTTTATAAGGGAATAAAAGGACTTGCCTTCACTCTCTCAGCCCATGAGAAGGAACCAGGAAGAGTGCTTTCGCTGGAGCCCTACTATACTGGCACCCTACTTGCAGACTTAGCAAACTTCAGAACTATAGAAATTAGAATTTGTTGTTTAAGCCACCCAATCTGTGATATTCTTGTTTAGCCGCTTGGGTTGACTAAGACACAGAATGAAAATGGGATGACTCTCAACACTTTGTTTGAAACCACCATGTTTATTTAATATGCATTGTGCACCTTTCCATGAGAATGAATGTGCTCGTACATCACTTTAGCATCTACACTCTGTCCATAAACTGTAAATAGACACATGGAATTCTCCGTTTGTCTTATTATACCGAGTGCAGTTATTCTCTCAAGGATCTTCTTTGTGGCAATTTACATGAAATATCCCGTATCTTAGCAGAAACTAGTACATGGTTTTGTCTGGAGTAGCCCTGAAAGTAGCTAATAGCTAGACTGTCCAAAGGAAGGCAGGAGCTGAGTTATCAGTATTTTTCATTTGACGTATTAAAGGAAAAATATTATTTACAAAGCTAATAGAATAAAAATGTTAGGAGATATGTTTAGGACCTTGGGATGGAGGATGAGCTTTCAAATAAAATTCAAAACACAAAAACATAAAGAAATACTTTATTACTCAAAGACATATTGAAAAATAGCTTGAAAACTGAAACATACCCATGCCCACATCTTCACACGTACCTCCTGCAGCTCCCTTACACACAAAATGGTACCAAACAGTTTAGATGGGCAGAAACCTGAAGGGCCAGAATATAGGTAGAGGCATACTTTCTCACTCTAATTTTTTTTTTTTTTTTTTTTTTTTGCTTTTGAGGGCCCCACCTGGGGCATATGGAAGTTCCTAGGCTAGGGGTCGAATTGGAGCTATAGCTACCAGCCTATGCTGCAGCCACAGCAACACAGGATCCACGCTGCATCTGTGACCTACACCACAGCTCACAGCAATGCCAGATCCCCAACCCACTGAGTGAAGCCAGGAATCAGACCCACGCCCTCTTGGATCATAGTCAAATTCCTTACCACTGAACCACGATGGGAACTCCCTTCTTACACTATCAATCAGAGAAACAAAAGCTGAACAATGAAGGATACATCAGATTAGCAAGTAATAAAACATCAGTTAACACAAATAGTGTGATAGTGTGGTGGCAAAGGGGAACTTTCAATAGAAGGCTCATGTTAGCGACATGAGTGATTGGTACCTTTAATTTCGCATTTGTCCAAACAAGATCAAATAGGTGCCCTTTTAGGGACATGAATAAGGATTTTCTTCACTATGTTATTTGTGGTCATAAGGGAGTTGAAGGCTGAGTAGGGCAGTGGAAATATGAAATATGGTAGATGCATCTATGGAATACTCTGCAGCAGTCAAAAGCAAATTACAAGTGCATGCTGTAATAAAAATGGATTTTAAAAGCATATTTTTGAATAGAAAAAGGTTATAAATAAGAAAAAGATTTATAGTGCAATAATATATACATGAAATTAAAACACATATTCAAAACACACTGTATTTTTTCAAAGACACATGCATAGGAAAAGCATTTGTAACAAGTGCCTGTGCCATAAATTAAAAAGATTGAGAGGAACCTCAGAATGTAGAGAAAAATACAGTAAGCAAAAAAGGAAGTGTGGCAAAAACAAAGAATATTTACTAAGGGGAAGAAGTGTCTGAGACCTATTGTGAAGAAGGTCATTGATAGCATGTTTGCTTTGCTTCCTATTCATCCCAGATCAAATTAAATCTGGCTTAGCCTCACCTGCTAAAACTGGGAGGAAATCTAATTTCAGTTATTTTTTAAGGCATCATTCTTGTTCTCGTTGGGTTTACCAGAACTTCATATGCTTCTGTGTGTGACTCAACAAAGTTTCTAGAGCTTCTCATTACTTTAGCTTACCATGGTCATTGAGGCTTTTTGGCTTACCACCCTTCTGTCAAGAGCTAAACTTTATTTTTGCTTGGTCCTACTGCTCCTGTCACTAGGCTGCAGCAATACCGGCTTTCTGTATTCTGCCTTACTGTTGTCAGTGGTCCTTAATGTTGCCTTTACCAGCACCTCCCTCCCTCTGAGTTTAGGCTCTTTCATAGAGTTAAGTACATGTTTATCTTCTATCCTCACAAGCAAGCCTTTGTTAATTCCCCTTTCAGACTAGCCTAGGACAAATAAAGATGAAACTGCCCCTTGGAACTATCAACAACCTGACCATGGAATAGAAAAAACCAAGTCTTCTTTGAGTGAGGCAGACATGGGATGAAAGAAGGCGAGAATATTACCATTTTATATAGGTATCTCTTACAGCTATCAGAACCTGGCAAAAATCAGTGTCTTCATGAATCAGCCAAAAGCAAATGTGAACCCATTATCTTTACTTCAGGATTTCCTGTTCTTTTTATTTTGCTAAACAGTTACAAGGGAATCTATGCACAGAATTATGCAAATTTATTTATCCTTGAATATATTTTTTCTTGAAGCCTATTATAAAAGACTGTTTAAAGAACTCTTGTTGGGAAAAATTTAAACTCAGGAATTGCTTTACCTTATCGGAGGTTGTTCTTATATGGCTAACTTCAACTTAGAAACTGAGCTGTGCATAAATTATTTGATGACCCGGAATTCATGCAAGCCCAGAAGAATGTTGTTCTTGCTAGTATCATTTCTGTATTATATATCTTCAACGAGGAAGCAATTATATCTTCCAGATTTTCCAGATACAGCAGAAGAAATTGATTCTGCCCCATGGATAACCAGGAATCAATAATATTTGATCTTGTGCAATTCACTGCTGATTTGCTCAATTAGTTCCTACAGAAGCATGTTATTCATTGTGTTGGATGTAGAGTCATTTTGTGTTAAGTGCAGTTCAGGGATAAAAGCTGTCTTCCTTATAAGTGTAAGTTTTTTTTCATGTTATTATTATTTACAGTAAAATTAAGCAATAAGATCCTGATAATTATCAATACTAATGTAGCATTAAGGAACTTTTAGTTTAAACATAATTTTCTTGATGAGGTAACAAGCTTAACAAGATTTTAATTGTCAGATTCTCTGTGTCTACATCAGATATGACCTATCCTAGCAACCCATTTGAAGAGAAACAGAGTCAAAGTGGATACAAATCCTTTTTAATTTGACTTTCTTGTTGATAACAATTTATGTTTAAATAGCCAATAAGTTTGTACAAAACAATTTTTTTTCCGGAATTCCACATTAGAGTTAAATATGAGCTTAATTGCAAGGAGAGACATGTTAAACAAAACATCAAAGGGCTTACTGGAGACTTTCATTAAATGATGCTATTATAAGAGATGCTATGGACCGCTTTTTTCTCAATTAATAACATCTACTGCATTGTCTTTGTGCGTGGTGAGGTGATTGTGAAAAATACACACACGCACACACATATTTACAAATACATGTGTATGAAAAATGACCCTCATTAAATGTAAACAATTGTGATGCAATGATAAGATCATAGATTTTCATACACACCAAGAGTTATTTGTAAAATTGAGCAGAGTAGTGTGATTTTACTGGCTAAAACCTGGAAAGTACCAGATACACATCAACAGTGTAGTAGATAAATCATCATGGTATATCTGTGCCTTGGGGTATTACACAATAATGAAACTGAATAAACTATAGATACATGTAACAATGTGGACAGATTTCACAAATGTAATATTGGGTGAAATAAGACACATACAAGTACATTTCATAGGTGAATATACATGCATACGTATGTGTGTATATTCCTCTTAATACAATTTACATAGAGATGCATAAGTAAGTTATGATGCTGAAAATCAAAATAACCTATAACTTTGGGGGAAAAGAAAGGGCAGTGATTTAAAGAGGACATTAGTAGAGGGCATCTTCCGAAGTATTGGCAATATTCTTTTTTTACCTAGAGTGTAGTTACAAGGGGGTGTTCTTGTTGTGGACGAACTGTTGTACATTTATTCTTTGCACTTTTCTTATGAAAAGTTATATATATATTAAAAAGTTTAACAACCCTACTTTTAAACAAATGGGGAGAGGGTTTGGGTGGGCTGAAAATTCACATTTCACATACTGAATCTACCACTCATTAGCTTCCGTGGCCTTGGGAAATGTTTAATTATCTGCATTTTGGTTTCCTTTTCTGCAAAATGGAATTTATTATAACAGCCTGGGATTTTGTCATAGATTTAGTGGATTCCACATAACAAATTATTTCTACTAGGTAGACTTCAATAAAAGTAATGAAAATTAACTCCTTCCTCTGCCTCCACTTTTAATATGCTATTTCTTGACAGTACACCGAGAGCCAGGAGAAGACTATGTGAGCATACAATTCTGCCATCTGAGAAAGTGCTGAGTTGCTAAGTCATCTGGGCTGAGAAAACAAAATTCAGTACATGCCTGTGGGTACTTGTGGTTGCTTGCCTACCACCAGTCTGCCCATTGTTAGCCCATCAAAAGGCACTGAGAGGGGCCTAGTTATAGTACATTAATAAGCTGTGGCTGAAAAACTCAACTTGATTCATAGACCAATGTTTATCTATCTGTTCAATGAAGGGGTTAATTAACACTGATCTGTCAATGAACTAAGACTCCATTGTTTTATTTAGATCAAAATCTCTGTCTTAAAAAAGCCCACCAAGTTTGCATTTTTTACATGTTTACATTATGCATTTGAATTTAGCACTCCAAGATGAGACGATTTTCTGAGTAATGGTAGACTGACTGGTTCAAGTCATCACTTTATTGATTGATTCAACCAATCAGTATTTAGTTAGCACTGATTTGGGGCTGAATCACAGTTCATTTTTGGTTTGAAGACGAAGAATTGTTAATGCACATCTAAAGAAAGTTGTATTCAGTCAACCTTCTAGATCAATTATACAGACTTTCTTATAGTTTTCTGTTTAAATAAAACCTAGAAAGTTGATGTAAAGTTGGAGCTTCATGTACATTTTTACAGGTTGTTCAATACCTCTGTGCAGAAGGTAGCCCAAATGTTATCATCATAATTTCATAGAGGTTAACTGACTTACAAATGTATAAAATTTTAACATATAATTAAGCTCGAACTTAAATCTCCTTATTTTAAACCTACAACCAACTCTATAGTTATTTAGAAAAAAAAAGTTTATAAAGGACCAGTTTAGAAATAGATATAGAAGATCTTATTTATGTCTACATTTTTAATTTTATTTTTTAATGAATCAAGGTGTATTCCAAAATTGGGTTAACTCCTAAGCCTTAGTAAGTATAATCACATATTTAAAATGTTGTCTTCTTTGGGGTGGACAGCACTATGAATGAGTCAGAAAGATTGGTTCAAGCATTCATTTGACTCAGCTTTATGAATGAGGGTCTTTGAGGAATTACAGAATCTTAATACTGATGTGGTGTGGGCATAAGGCCAGGGTTAAAATTACTAGGAGCTAGAAGACTTCTGTGTCTTCTTTCTTGGTCATTGAATCTGGTGAGCTTCATCTTCAGCAACAAGACAAATTAACACAAGAGGTGAGAATCCTACTGTGAAGTTTGAACAGGGTGTGTAGCATGTATTGGGCCCTTGAGGGATATTGGAGAGTAGTATTCTCTGGATGGCATTGTCTTTGCCTGTTTTTGTGTCTGTCTCCTCCATTACATGGCTAATTCCTTGACAAAAGGGATTGTGTATCAATTGTCTTTGCATCCTTAGTACCAAGCCGGAGACTTATATATAGTGGACACTTGATAAATGTTAGTTAATTTCATTAACATGTAAATGATCGTCATGCTCAATTATGTCTGTCTTTTCTCTACCAAAACCTCCATAAAGGCAGTGAACTATCAGTCTTATTCATTATTCCAGTTGAGTGTCTAATATTGTATTTGGCAAATTACAGATGCTTAATAAATATTGATTATTGGAAACACTTTTGACAAATATCCTCTGCTTTCACGTCTCATATGGCTGAAAATGGTTGCTCCAGTGTTTGAGCCTAGATAGTATTATAGATGTATCATCAGTTAAAAAAGTACAACTCTTATTCAGGTTTGCTTGCTACTAAAATGGCTATTTCTTGAACAATGTATTATTTCGATAGACAGAATTACTTGTTAGAGAATAGATATGTGTAGAGCCTCAGAATAGCCTCAAGAAGGAGGAGCTCTGACAAGACCAAGTAAGTCAGAATTCTCAGAAATAAAGTCAGTTACAGGTTTCGAGTGTGCAGCTATACATTCTCATTAAATGTAATGTTGGCAGTAGTCAGTTCTGCTTCACTGAACTTTTCCAGCAATCCACTTTGAAAAGCTTATAAGAATAATTGATGCCCAACTCATTGGAGACAGATATTAGAAAAGTTGAAGAACTTAGCCTTTATTTTAGATGAGTTTATAATCTAGTAGAACAAGGAATATACCCTTGAAATGATATTACAGGTGAAGTTCCATAGAGTTAAGATAAACAAACTTTGAACTATATTTAAAATGCCCAGTGTCATCTCTGATTCTGACAGCAGGGAGAAATTCGTGCAAACTTTTTCTTTTTCAGTATAGAAAACAATTACAAGCAAATATGAAAGTTTAGTATATATAAAATCATTTGTAGGACATAAAATCAGTTACACCAGAGATAACTTCTTCCATTCCTTTGATATTGCAATAGATATTTTACTTTGGGGGAGAATAAAGCATAAAAGATTAATAGGTATCAGAAGGAATGTCTTCCAAATTAAGAGTGTTTGGGGTGGATTAAAAGCATCTTTCTTTTACCAAGAAGTTATTCAATGGCAAGTATTCTCCTATGTTCTTTGCCATTCTTGTTCCACTTATTTCTCATAAAACCCTCTTTTGGGTTGAAAAGTTGAAATATTTATCATCATCATCTTAAAGATGAGGAAGCTGAGGCATGGAGGCAAGAATATGCAGGCAAGGAAGTAAGGGAGCCAGGGTTTGCCCTTGGTAATCTGAATTAAGATTATCAAGGGTGTTCCCTTGTTGTCCAGTGGTTAGGATGCAGTGCTTTCAGCTATGCGGCCCAGGTTCAGTCCCTGGTCTGGAAACTGAGATTCTACATCAAGCTCCTGCACACCATGGCCAAAAAATTAATAATAAAAATATATAAAGTATCCAGAGTCCAAACTCCTAACCGCAAGAGGAGAGGGTTGCCTGAGCCCACACCCAGGCCTCTGTGGATGGTGGGACACTAAAGAAAGCATTTCGTGAAAATAGCTCCTGGAATAAAGGAGGAAGGTGAGAAGGTGCAAAATTAATATAAAACGTTTGAAAAGTGGAAGATAAACCCCCAAATATTTTTGAGCAAATGTCACTCACACAATTCAGAGATAGAAATTAGGAGCCCTATAAAGTCCTATAGGCTTAACGGGTGCAGAAATTCAGGCCTTGAATGCGAAATGTGTTTTGGAAGGTCTCGCTACTCTGGGGCATCTAGACACCGCCATAGCTCCAAGAACTCCATGTGGAATTCCTTGGTTCAGGTATGTTGTGTGGGCTAAAAGTTGGTAGATTATCAAAGACTGAGAATAACAAGAAACCTGTAAGGTCAGGCATAAAATTTAGGTATTAGGGCTGTGCAACTAGAACCCACAGTTATCATATTCACACATCGGATTGTTGCCAATTTAATGTTCTTTTGAAAATATCACTTACTGTGCCCACCTAAAGCCTTGGGAAATAACCAGTGGCTAATTAAAGAGCCTGGAAATATCATTTCAAAAGATATATACTCTGTAATCACATAGCTGAAGGCAAAAAGGCAATTTGGTAGCTACCTAATGCAGTGCTATAACTAAATGGCTAAGCAAGATCACTAACAAGGAAAAAAGCTGTTTGGAGGCTTGCAAAATAGAATTGGATGTCTGTCCGATTTTGTTCTAGGAACATGTCAGATATCTTTTCACTATAAAGGTGTATGCTTTTACCCACCACTTTAAACCTATCTTAAAATCTGCAAGAAATACTAGCATGAAGCCTGTATTTACTATGTATCATGGAGCCTCTTTACTGTACACCTGGTGTTCTGACAGAAGCTCAAGAAAATTGGTCCCAACAGTTTAGCACTGCTTGCATTTAAGAGGAAGAGGTCATTCCGAAGTGTTCTTCCTACCAGTCTGATTCTCCTTATGTTCCAAAGGGGGAACAATGCAGTCTATCTGTGGCTGCATAAACTGCATGAAATATTGTAGTAAATGAATCCCTCACTCCTTGCAGAGCAAGCCTGAGATTAGTGTATTCTGCAGAGTAAGAGGGCATAATTATTTCTCCAGGTGTTTGTTTACTAAAACATTTTTTTATGAAGAGATTATTCCCTTGTAGGACCACCCCCTGAAGAAGGTTCTTGATTCAGACCCATTGATAAAGCTGTCTTATTATGTCTTTTGCCTGAGACTGTAGTTCTACAGCAGGCTCCATATTTTATGACTAATGTGCAGGTGTTTGATTTAGATACTGATGTACCTTGTGGCTTTTTTTCTCTCTGAAGAAACTTTCCTCCCCTTTTTTAAGCCTGTCAAATTGGAAGTCATCAAGAAGGTGTAAATGATTACTGGTTGTTATATTTATTTAAGTGAATATTTCATTAGGAGTGAGACCACATGCCTAGAATTTCTCACATTTTCCACTTCCATAGATGAACCTTTCAGAGACTCTTTATTTGGATCTAAACAATAAACTCCAGGGGAAGATAAGAAGTCTTTGAAAATACATTGGAGAATATTCATTCAATGAAAAGGGTTAAAGAGGAAGAAGCTACCACTTTCAGTCCTAGGAATGATCTTGGCTTTTCCCTGATGGGAACTTTTAGAAAAGGGTTGAAGTTTGCTTAACCTCAACTTGTTTTACTGGAAAGATGAAAAAGGAGGCATGATTTTTTAAATCAAATCTATATATTTAATTTCAAATTTTATAGAAAATGTGTTATTATTGTCATTATTTTCTTATCTTCTCTAGTTATTATCCATGAAATTTATTGAGGTCTGTCACTTTTTCTATAGTTACATGGCACAAACTCGAACCTAACGTTGTTCTAGTTTCTCTGAATGGAGCAGCAACCTCTCATGCAGCTCTAGTAAGGGAAGCAGATAAAAAATGTAATATGTCAGATGCCATCAAGTACTAAAAAGAACTAAAAAAAAGAGCAAATTAAGGAAGGAGCAGAAGGGTGCTCTTTTGGATTATGTAGATAGGAAAGTTCTCTATGGTAAGATAGCATTTGAGCAGAGATCACAAATAAGCAAGGGAATGAGCCAACTCATGGGAAAGTGTTGTGGCTGAGGGAAGCACATGCAAAGGCACTGAGGCAGGAGCAGGTTTTGGTTGTATCAGGGAGAACAGGCGGTTAATGTAGATGAAGCATGGGAAGCAAGGGGCAACTTGGTAGAAGACATATTAAGAAAGTTAGCATGGGGCGGGATGATACAGGGCCTTGTATAGACCAAGTTAAGGATTTGGTGTTTTATTCTTGGGGAGATGTGAGGCATTGGAGGGTTTTAAACAGAAGTGTGATATAACCTGACATGGATTTTTCTATCAATTTTGTGGAGAAGGAACTAAAATGGGGCAAGAGTGGAAGCAATTATAAACAAAAGACCAGATGACAGGTGATGGAAGTAGGGGAGGAGATGGTGACAAGTGATCAGGTTCTAAATATATCCTGGAGGCAGAGCTGACAATATATCCTGAAAGCCTACATTGTGGGGCAGGAGAGCAAGAAAAGTCAACTTACATGGCTGCCCATAAGAATTACAGATAATTAATTTGAAATGGCACTTCTGGTCCATACCAAGTATTTGTCCTAAGATACATACTGAGTTTAATTTACTTCTCTTTCACTTTTCCTTTATTTTCACTTTTATGTTAATATTTGAGGATTTAAGGGTCATAGAATTGAATTATTCATGTGTCTTTGTTTCTGGAACATCATAATCACTAAGGCAGGCAAGCCCTGTTTTGCTTATTTAACTTCATTTTAATTTTTTAACCCTTTCATCTCTGATTCTTGTTCATCTTTTTACTTTTTCACTCCAGTACACAATTAAGTATATCTGATAATATCTTTGAAAAATACTGTTTTTTTGTAAATCTGTGCTTAAAATTTTATGTAAATAACATAAAGCTATAGAATGTTTTTTCTTATTTCTTTTCTGAAGTAATGCTCTATTGTTAAGAATTTATTCATGTTGCATTATATGCTTGTAGTTTATTATTTCTGAGGGCTGTAGAATTTTCCAGACCATGTATTAACCCTTCTAACTCACCCATTCTCCTGGTTATCTGGCGCTCCTTACAGTGAATGGTGTTGTGAGAAATATCCTTTTTTTCTTTCTTTTTTTTCTCTTAATGGATTTTATTTCAATTATAGGTGTACATAAATCATCACAAGTTAATTTTACAGATTTTGTATCCCAAACCCACAGTGTATCCCCCCATCCCCCAGACTGTCTTATTTGGATAACCAAGGTTTTCCAAAGTCTGTGAGTCATTGTCTGTTCTCCAAAGAGGTTCATTGTGTCTTTTTAGTTTCCACATGTAAGCAGAAGCACTGGGTGTTGCTGTCTAATTGTCTGACTAGTTTCACTTCGCATGATAATTTCTAGCTCCGTCCACATTGCTATAAATGTTGGTAATTCGTTCCTTTTAATGGCTGAGTAATATTCCATTATATGTATGTACCATATCTTCCCTATCCACTCCTCTGTCGATGGGCATTTAGGTTGTCTCCATGACCTGGCTATTGCATAAAGTGCTGCAATGAACACTGGAGTACATGTGTCTTTTCAAGTCATGGTTTCCTCTGGATAGATATCCAGGAGAGAAATATCCTTTTTCATGTCTCTTTACAGTCTTGGGTGGCAATGTCTGGGGAATATGACCAGCAGTGAGTTTCTGTTTAAATAATATTTATCAGCATATTCCCAATGAATTATACACAATCGATCATCATTTTACATTTACAGCAGAGAATAAGGGTAGTTGGTCAATTTAAGAAAGATAAAGAGTAAATAAGTTTATTTTTATTGATCTAAGCACATTGTAGAATACTATAGAATGCTCAGTACTCAGCTTTGGAAATTAAAAATTGATAATAAGAATTCTACCTGGAAGATAAAATGAAAATAAACTTTTCATTTATGATAATAATAATAAAAAAAAGATGAATGAACGAGAGTGGCAGTTATTCCAAGGCCCAAATTAAATTACATCAGAATTAGGTCCATTCCTTTGTTTAGTTTTTCCACTCCCCTGGAAAGGCTATTAGCCCCAGATCACAAACTGTCTCCCCAAAACCAATGCTCTTCCATGTTCACAGAGTAAACTGTCAGTATATCTTCACAAACCTTATGATACATGTTTCTCACTTATATAACTACCCATAGAAAAATTCAAATAAAATGTATTTATACAAATATCCCCAGAGCAAATCCAAAAGACATGTTGCATATTGTGTTTAAATGTATATCTATCTATCTACCTTCCTACCCACCTATCTAGAGCTATTTAATTAATTGAAATGATCCAGCTACTCTGAAATGCTATATGGTGGTATCAGTAAAACAATATTATTTTATACTCTACATTTTTATTTCTCAGAAGCTAAAGGGAAATCTTGCAGATATGCACAAGGTGTTTGTACAGGGTATCAATGCAGTGCTGTATACAACTGCCAAACATTTTAGAAACAATCTAAATGTCTTATTAATGGGAACAAAGCTAAATAAATGATAATATCATGTTATGTAATATGCCATGCCTTGGTTCCAAAAATTGAGATACACCAATATTTGCATACATAAAAACAAGCTTCATTTCTCTTTTTCAGTAAAAAAGCAGTTTGCCTAACAGTGTACGCAGTGCACCATGTCCATTCTTCAGACTCACCATGTTTCTTTGTAGCTCAGGATCTGTTGTTGTGCTCCTATAACACAGTAAACGGGAGATTGCGCCTCCTTCTGAGGTTTCCTTATGTGTGTGTTCATTCTCAGAGAGTGCAAACAGTGTCTACTCCCCTGCAACCCCAAATCCTTGATAACCCCCTTGATTTACTTCAGTATGGGACACAAAGATGGAAAGTTACAGATTCTCTAGGATACTAAGCCCGATGATTAGTCAAAAAGACTAATTATACTGGAGGCAAATCCCACTCCCCATGCTAGGTACACAAATTCTTAAGAAGCAATGAGATGATGGATTTTGATGATGAAGATGACGATGCAGGAAGATGGGAGTGCAAACACTGACCCAGCAAACAGAGGGCATACTATAAACATGGGAATTTTATTATGTCTCAAAATCACACTTGTCATGAAGCAATGCTATGAATATTTGTCTTAACTTAGAAATTGTACCTTGATCCTAAATTTTAGGATGAACAGATGTCCTTAAGCAGTTAAACATCTTCACCAACAAGTTGAAACCGTGAGTTCTTGCCTGATCCAGGATCTGACTGAGATAGGCCTTCATCCTCCAAAAAATACCTAATTTGCCATCTCAGGCAGTAAGTTCTGTATAGGAGATGATTCCCTGGCAGAATGATCTTTCTTCCTCTCATTCTGGAGGATCAGTGCTGTAAGGAAATGGCAAGTGCCTGCTATTCACTTGTAGTTTATAAATATAGCAAGGAGGAGCCTCCATATATTTTATTGGAGGTTGGTATGATATGGAGGTTTCTTTCTGTTACACACTGGGAATTGTGAAAAAGAATACCTTTCAACACAAAGTAATTACTCAATATATGGTGATGGCTAGATGTATCAAATCAGTAAGTGTTTACATATGTGTCAAGCGTGATGCCAGACAATGGAGCTTTGATTTGTGAATGAGACACATTGTCCAATGATGTCTGGTGATGAAACTTTAGCTTTGGAAGTGGCAAATGTTCTTAACATTCCCAGTCTAATACCATTACAGAATCATAGGAAAGGAACCCCTTCCTCAGTTCCAGTTTACAGTCTTCATCCTAGTCGGCATTGTGTTGCCTTTATGATTAGCCTTGATCCTAGAGCTGCCATACACAGATCTCATCAGGATGTTTTCCAGCTTAACGGAAGAAAAACTGTTCTACTTTGAAATATGGTAGTTAGTGTGGGATCATGATTCTAGATTTGGGCTTGGTCTCTCAAGCTTTGAGATAGCTTCCACCGTGCCGGTGGCCCCGACACTTCCCTGACTCCATCCAGCCTGTTCTCTGCATAGTCCATACAGCCAGTAAACACTCCCTTCAAGTCTGTGAGTCCCCTCTCACATACAAGTGAGGTTTTTCTCTTGGGTTGATAGAGTGGTATTTTTCATTCCGTTTCTAATTTAACACTCCTCCCCTCGCCCCATCCTTTGCAGCAGGAGCTACAGAGATACTGATTAAGCTAAGCAGCAATTAAATATCCTAACACTCTCATTATCTTTCCTTAAGTAGCCACTTCAGCCAAGAGGAGAACATTAACTAAACCGGAATTTAATTTTCCAAGGGTGTAGGTAGGCTTTCAATTTTCCTCATTCTGGGTTTGTCAAAAGGAAGAGAGAGACTTTTGTTTATCCTAAGAGACTCTTCAGACTGAATTTTGAAATCCTGGGCATGGAGTTTCTGTCTTCGTATCATAATATTTTTAAAATATATTTCCTTTTAACAGTCAAGTGCTGTCACAGGGGAGAAACCACCTCTCATACATTTTCTTATTGCTCTGTCAGTCCACACTTCAACCTGGTGGGGTACTAGTGCCAGGACTCCTTTGTCACGTGCTGTGGTGACCCGGGGGCCCAAGGTACTCTATGGGAGAAGAGAGGGCATTTAGATTTGCAGAATCAGACGGGATGCTATTCAGTGGTGTTGCTCTTCCTGCCTTGCCCAACCTACCTTGTGCCTCTGGTTTCCTTGCCAGAACCTCCAGTCACATGAGCCTTGTTTTGTCCTGGGAACTCACCGAGATGGTCCTCATATTAGAGCCTTTGAAGACTCTGTTCCACTACTTACAAATGTTTCTTCTGACCTTCCCACACTTTCAGCTTGTTCTTTTCATTCAAATGTCAGCCAGATGGCTTCGTAGGGATACATTTCCTGAATTCCCAATGAAAGTCACCACCTAGTTACTTCTTTCACTTATTTTGTATATTTTGGCACGAGTGACTTTTATTTTACTTTCGCCTTTTGATTTTCATGTTAAAGATTCAAAATAGATTAACATTTTAGATTCAGTATTTGCCTTTGTTTTCCTCTTTAATAATTTTAGGATAATCCTAGGACAAAGGATTTCCCGAGCTGATGGGTAAATTCCCAGTAGGCCTTGAAGTTGTATATTATCCCAAGTGCCTTTGGTAATTAAATTTGGTGGAAAGCACCCTCCCCCCAAACACTGTTACTAAGAAGAGTCCAGATCCTCAAAGACAAACCTTCCAGGTTCACAAAATCTAGATTGCTTATAGCCAACATTATTTTTTCAAGAGTATGACTTAAAAAAGCCCCAAAGCACCCAGGCGAATGGAACTTAACAATTAATCATCTTAGTCGCTAAGAAGATCCCTGTTTGAACCCTAGTAAATGTTAGAGCCCTGAGGTTAGTATGATTACCCCAAGAGTTTTCAGGGCTTTATCCGACACATACTCTTGAGATTCCTGGGAAACCTGAAAAACTTTGATTATGTGATTCAATACAATTTAGTGACCATTCATTTTGTGAAAAAGGTCGAATGGATTAATACAAGCAGGAAGAGGACATAGCCTCTGCCTTCAGGGTGTTGACATTATGGTGCAGGAGACAGATGTGGAGATTTAGGATTGGGGACACAAGAGACATTGTAGAACAAGAGCTCTAACCCAACAGCCAAGGGAAGACAGAAAAAGAAAACATGAGTCCCAGATGGTGCATCTGGCAGGCACCAGACTACTTATCACATAATGTATTTAGGGAAAGTGGCTTAAAATAAGTGTCCCTCATATGCCAGTGTTGGAGGGGTTGTCAGTCTCTACCTCAGCATTTCAGATACTCATAGCTTCTGATGAGCTTAGCATTCTTGACATTAGGCTAAGAAACGCACAAGGCAGGCAGTGATGCCTGAGATCAATGCTGTGAACTCATTGCCAGGGTGGGGGGTGGGGGGAGTGAGGCTTTCCAGCCTGTTCCCACAAACTGATAACCTAATACTCCTCCATTCAGAAATCTGTTCCAGTTGCAGTTTGTGAAGCAGTACCTTTGTACCAAGAAACTTATATGGAAACAGTGTCATTTACCCTGATATAATTTATTCCCTCTTTACAAATGTATTCCTAGATTCCAAAGTTGCAAATGTTGATTAAGAATTCTGTTATTACACTTATTTTGCAGTTAGAGTATATGATCTTTACTGAAGGCAAGCATCAAAAGTTATGGTGTTTTACTCTCTACTATCTCGTTCTTAGTCCAGTTAAGGATAAATCACTGGCAAATGATATAATTATAGCTATTTTTGGATACTTGTCCTCTACCCACGAGGTTTTTGTCCTCTATTTCCTCAGTCGACTGTATGTTATGAGGTTAGGAGTTAAGCAGACATGTGGTTTTGGGTGGAGGGCTCTTTCCTTTCTAATTGGCTACTTTCTTCTACATGTGTGTCTCTTAGTAAGCTGTGACAGTGCAGAGGTCTATGATAGCCAGAGAGGTGTCCAGAGGTGTTAATGGTGTCCAAGGATGGAGACAACTGGCTCACCAAACATATATGGAGAAGATAAGTTAGAAGTAAATATGCCAGAGTTGAGTCTGGGAAATAATTCAGAATTGTGTATTTTACAGTAGAAAATTTGGCCAGTGAAGCTATCATTTATAATCAGCAAGTTAAATTGATTTTTTACTATCCTTTTTCACACTTTAGGAATTTGTTTAAAATACATCTAGTAGAACATTTAAGGAAAAGTTATCTTGATGTAGAGTCCCTATATTCCATTGGATTTCATGACTTGTTGCAAATTGTTTTTCATTGCCATCTCTAAATTTCTTCAAAAGGATACATTGTCATAATTCCCTGTTTGCCTAGTGGTTAAGGATCCAGTGTTGTCACTGCTGTGGCTTGGGTTCTGTCCTTGGCCTGGATATTTCTGCATGCTGCAGGAACAGCCACAAAATAATAATAAAGAACATACTGTCATTGACTTGTGGGAGAATAGTGCCCAGGCTCTTTTCTTGTGTCACCAGAGGTATTTAGGATTCCATACTGTCAAGTATTCTATGAAAATCAGAAAGACAGAAGACAGAAAGACCGATATTTAGTTCATCTGAGAGAATAATGAAGAACTTTGAACATAGTCTTCCCTCTCATTTGGGTTCCCAGTGTAGCTTTGCCAACCGTGGTTAAAGCCACAGTCAAAGCAAGTTTTGCCTCTGAATCATTTTTTTCTTATTTCTGATGGACCGTATTCATTAAATGTTTTTTTTTCTTTTTTCTTTTTAGGGCCACAGCCAGGGCACATGGAAGTTTCCAGGCTAGGGGTTCAATCAGAATTGCAGCTAGCAGCCTACACCACAGCCATAGCAACACCAGATCCAAGCCGCATAGCGAACTACACCACAGTTCAAGGCAATGCCAGGATCCTTAACCCACTGAGTGAGGCCAGGAATTGAACTCACATCCTCATGGATATTACTTGGGTTCATAACCCACTAAGCCACAGTGGGAACTCCATCATGTAAAATATTTTGATGCCAATATTCTCCAAAAGTAGTTCTCAAATTTCTCTTCTCTTCTCAGTCTCCACTCACTCAACCTTAATTTAGTCCACCTATCCTCTATAATGTGGGTTGGTTTAACTACTTTGTGATTATCTCCTTTCCTCCAGACTGTTCCATCCAGTTCATCCTATGGATTCTGATAAGAATGATCTTCTTGTCACTTCCCTCCTCAAAATTGAAGTCTAGATTTCCTCACATGATTTTTCATGATGTCGCACTTCCTCCTATTATAACTAGACTCTTTTCGTATCCCTTGTGTTTATCACCAGCATGATATCCTGACCTACTAGAGTTTTTTAAACATGCTACAGCCAATCCTATATCCAATGCTGAGGTCAGTATTTGAGTTATTCAGCATTCTGATGCAAGCCCCTTAGCCTAATCTGTGGCACAGGATCGGTTCTCAATCAATATTTGTAGAAATAAAACCAAATAAAGAGTGGAGAAGATACATCTTGAAGTTCATGGCTCCTTCTATTACATTGTATTACCAACCTGGTGGATGGAGGTGTTTTCGGTCACTTATGATGACTATTCAACTCAACTCTCAGAACCCAAAGATATGGCATTCAGATTTTCAAATTATCTAGATCACTTTGTCCCTCTTGCCTTGCTTTGTCATACCTAGGATATTTTAAAGTCAGGGAAATCATGGTGTACTATAAAGTACATTGTATTTTTGTCATTTTGGTCGTTGATTCAAGCCTCAGAGCCCATACCTATAAGCTGTGTGATCTTAAACATGTAGGCATATTGCTCTGTTCGTTTTATTAGCAAAATGATTGATGATAATTATTTCATAAGGTTATTTTGAAATTAAGAATAACAGCATATGTATAGCATATAAAACATCATGTACACCCCCAAAATGTTCACTTTCCCTTTTTTGAAATTGTTTTGTGGCCATAGTTTGGTTTGGTTTGAGATATGTTTGAAAGTCTGAACCAAGTGTTGTTTCAGAGATCTGAACAACTGCCAAAAGCAGAATATAAAAATATATGGCCTTGCAACATACAGATGACAAAAAAAAAAAACATGAGAGATACTCAGTATCGCTAATTATATGATTTTTGCAAATTAAAACTATAATGAGATACCACCTCTCACCAGTCAGAATGGCCACCATCAAAAAATCTACAAAGAATAAGTGCTAGAGAAGGTGTGCAGAAAAGGGAACCCTCTTACACTGTTGGTGGGAATATAAACTGGTGCAATGTATGAAGGCTATAGAACTATAGAACTAGCATATGCTCCATCAGTGCCACTCCTGGGCATATACCTGGAGAAAACCATAATGCAAAAAGATACATGCACCCCACTGTTCATGGCAGCTCTATTCACAGTAGCCAAAACATGGAAGCAACCTAAATGTCCATCAACAGAGGGTTGAATAAAGAAGATGTGGTACATGTATGTGATAGAATATTACTCAGCCATAAAAAGAATGAAACGATGCCATTTGCAGCAATATGGGTTGACCTAGAAATTATCACAATTAGGAAAGTCAGACAGTGAAACACAAATATCATATGAGATCTTTAATATGTGGAATCTAACAAAAAATGATATGAAATAACTTAGAAAATAGAAACAGACTCAAAGATTTTGAAACCAAATTCATGGTTACCAAAGGGAAAATGTGGGCAGAAAGGATAAATTAGGGAGTTGGGATTGACATAGACACACTACTATATGTAAAATAGATAGGTAACAAGGACCTACTATATAACTCAGGGTAATTTATTCAATATGATGTAATAACCTATATGGGAAAATAATCTGAAAAGGAATGTGTATGTGTGTGTGTAACTGATTTACTTTGCTATACACCTGAAACTGAAACTAACACAACTCTCTAAGTCAACTGTACTCCAATAAAATCTATTAAAGAAACTATGTATGGCCTTCAATTATTCATTCTCTTTTATCCCTTACATTGCTCTAGGTATTCTGATATTGTCTGTATCACCAAATACACATAAGTTTGCTAAATTGAGAGTGAAGGAACATTATCCTAGAGCAGTATGAGCTAGTCTACGATGCTGTCTGATGTGGCCTGAGAGAGAAATGTATAGGTTAGTGCAGCATATTTGTAAGAACCTTGGATGTAATTATCGAAACTGTAGGTTTTATCCCAGAATTACTATTAACTGAATTTGAACAAGTTACCCATATTTGCAGGTACTATATAGTTTATTCATACAGTAAAATAATAGTTGGTGGGAGAGGTCTTAACATAACTCAATCTATCAAAAACTCTCTGATTATTTTAATGCTTGTCAAACAGAGTCAATCATAAAGGCCATAAGCAGATAATTATTTTTAAATGATTAACACATAATAACACTATAATGGATGCTTTTCTCTGTCCTTGACAACTCAAAGATATTTTAGCTTACAAAGAATGCTTTATTAGTGTGTGTGTGTGTGTGTGTGTGTGTGTGTGTACACCATTGATCTAAACTAAATTAAAAAGTGATGCTAGGGGAAAAAAAGTTTCCCAGGAAAAAGATGCTGAGTGAATCATTTTATAATATCATTGGGAAGAAATTTCTTAATGTAATTAAAAAGACAGTACTTTATGTAGAATATTCTGCCACAGCTTTATTTGGTCCATTTTCTAATTTTGAAAAGGAAAACACACTAAAAACGAAACGAATGGACCATAATACATGCCCTATGCCCGCTGGAATGATGGATGGGCTCTAAGAAGAAATAACCAATGTCACAGTAGGCTTGTGATAATAGAGTGAGTCCTTAGGTTTTTTTGTAGCCAATAGAAGTGAAAGTGTTTAATGATCCCCTATAACAAATGAGTAATTTTCATTATCTGCAGTATTCTTTTGTTCTCTCTTCTTTACATTATTCTATTCAACTTGGTTTGCTAGTTTTATAATTAGAAGTCCTTGAATATGAGTAGAGGGGAAAGAGAAAAATCCTAAAAGGGAATAATTTTGAAAAGGCAGGAATTGCTTTTCAGAAAATTTAGGAAATGATCACTCTTTGCAAAAGGGAGGAAATCATTTTGATTGATGATTGATCCGTCTGAATGCAATGAAAGATATTTGTTTCCTGTTAAATAATGCAGCTTTTCAGGGTGTTAAGTATAGCTTGTTATGCCCTCTGGCCAAGAAAGTGCTGTTTAAGTGTGCCATGTGGTATGCAGTAAGCTCATTCCCACGTGGTACATAAAGCCAGGGAGCTCTGATGAGGCATCTGATGTCGGGAATGGAGATCTAGTGGAAGATCTTCCCTTCAAGTTGTACAGCCGCTAGACCAAAACAGTGCTTAGAGAAGCACAGTGATATTGGACTTCGGGAGCTGTAAAACGAGGAGCCAGCCTGGGTGAAAGAGGGTTAAGACATTTTCAGATAGAATCAGTATTTGAAGTTATTAGGTAATAACGCCTGGTCTGGGTGTTGTAATTAATTACAGTAGAGCCCTGTCTGGCACCAAAATGGAAGAGGAGAATGCATCTCCATGGACACGTGCTGGTTATTAACCTATTTTTCTCAGCTTCAAGCCCATCCTTCTATACTTTGTTTTGAGATGCAAAGACCAAGAATTTGCAAACTACATATCTCCTTTGGAAACTGGGTTTATGTTAGATTCAGACATTAGAGGTACAAGAAGAAGACCAAGAGTCTGGCTGAATTAAAAGGATAATTGCAGAGTTACCAATAAGCACACAGGATGCTGTAGCATAACTCAGATAGTACAGTGAAGAGACCTCTATTTTTTTTTTTCCTCTTTTCTTTTGGGAGTTAAAACTATGCTCTGTGCAAATGGAGGAGAAGTGTGTTGTTCTGTTCACTCGACTTTTGATTAAATAGCCTTCCAGCTTATTTATCACTCCTGTCCTTCATCATTACATCCCTGCAGGGTCCAGAGACTGTTTTGGTCCAGGATGAACATGTCTTAGCCTTCTTTTGTAAATTCTTCATACTTTTAGTCTGGCATCATTCAACATTCTCCATTTCATTCTTGCTCTCTAGTCCAGAACTTTGTTGAATTGTCTGACCTATTCTTGATTTCATTTCCCTTCCCTGTGTGGGTTTATACCTTTTGAAAACTCCACTTGATTTCATTTGAGTCTGGGTGTGAACAAGAGGTGAATATATTTATATGTGCTCCATCCTCCATCTTAGAGCTGCAGTTTTAAATCTTCTTTGAAGAAATTTACTGTACTGCACAGGGAAAGTGTGTGATTGGTCACTTTTTTGTACAACAGAACTTGATGAAACACTGTAAATCAACTATATTTTAATAATAATAAAATAAACTTTACAGATTATAATTGATATTGATTTTTGCTTACACGTCATATTCATTCAGTGAAAAGGACTTTAATGACATTTTATATGATTTTCAATATTATTACCTTGCTTCAAATAAACAAACTGTTACTGTTTATTCAGAAACTGCAGATAGGATTCATTTATGTGCAAGAAAAATATGTAAAGATAGTATGTAGAATAAACTGTAACCTTGGATATGTCTTCTCATTTGAGATTCATTTCTCACTTGCTATTTGACCTTAGCAAGTCACTCTTTGAGCCACCAATTTTCTCATCTATAAAATGAAAATAAGGATACTTACAGTCTTATCATAAAAATTCAGATGGACAATATATATACTGAAGCAAATAAACTACCAGGAAACCAGGGAATTTTGAGAGTGTATTGATTAAAATCATACAAGAAGACCATTTTTATGGTATAACTGTAGATAGAAAGTGATAAATGTGGTCCTAGCCAAACATGCCCATTTTTTAACTTAAGAAAATAAAGAGTTCAAATACTTACATGCACTATTTTCTGTGTACAAGAAGCATTTACTGGGAATGGAAGAAGAAACAATTGCTTGAGAAATCTGAAAAGGCTTCATATTTGTGATGATTTGGAAAAAGAAGTCCTGTGGTTCAAGAAAGAGCCAACTTGGTAGACATCACTGCATGATTCTTGTTGGCAGAATAACCCTCCACCCCCACGCTAAAGATGCTCA
Organism: Catagonus wagneri; assembly: GCA_004024745.2. Classification (NCBI taxonomy): domain Eukaryota; kingdom Metazoa; phylum Chordata; class Mammalia; order Artiodactyla; family Tayassuidae; genus Catagonus; species Catagonus wagneri. The sequence continues at coordinate 20,884,691 of PVHT021183699.1, forward strand.
TGCCCTAGTCCCTGCAATTTGTGAATATATAATATTACATTGCACAGGTACCCTTGAAGATGTAACTGAGGTTATGAATCTTGAACTAGGGCCACTATCCTCAATTAACTGGAATTACCTAATCATATGAGAACTTAAGGGCAGATAACTTTTTCTTGGGTGATGTCAGAGAGATGTAGTGGAAGAAGCAGTCAGAGAGAAGATGGAGGTTGCCAAGAATCTCAGTCCTACAACAAGAAACTGAATTCTGCTAACCACACAGCTAAGCCTGGAAGTGGATTCTTGGCCAGAATTTCCAGACAGGAATTCAACCCTGGCAATGCCTTGATTTGCTCTTGAGACTCAATAGTACCTGGCCTGGCTGAACCAGCCTGGACTTCTGACCTACGGAACTGTCAGTTAATCAGTGGATGATGCTTTAAATCAATCTGTATCTGGTAATTTGTTGGGCAGAGAGAGAAAACTAATGCAAAAAAGAAAGAGGGCAGAATATGTGTAGCGGGTTCTGAGTCTAGAGAAAAACCGATTCTAGGTTAGGGAGAACAGTGGAAAGAAGAAGCAGTTCAAATTCCCAGGCATACATGTAAGGGGGAGATTTTTATCATGATCTTGTTAGCAATGGGAACCTGTAAAGAATTTAAAAGAGAGGTAGAATGAGATCAGAACTTGGTGAAAGTAAACTCTGTTATCAATGAATCAGGTGTGATACAATTTTCCAGAAAATAATTTGAGTATTACCTGAGCATGGAGAGGTAAGATGTGGGGAGTGTAGGAGATAGATAGGAAAGTTAAATGTTTCTAACTTGGGCTCCGTAACAAATGAGGTGGTTGGGCAGGATGGAAAATGTAAAGAAAAGCACTTAGGTTTCTAAGATCACAGTCTTTTAGGTAAACTACAGCTGGCTGTCTCCTCACTCTGGGACTCAGTTGTGATAGCTGAAAGTAGGTTTAATAATAATGCCTAATTCTGGGGAGTTTCTGTTGTGGCTCAGGAGAAATGAATCTGACGAGCATCCATGAGGACACAGGTTTAATCCCTGGCCTCACTCAGTGGGTTAAGGATCTGGCGTTGCCGTGAGCTGTGGTGTGGGTTGCAGACACGGCTCGAATCTGGCGTTGCTGTGGCTGTGGTGTAGGCAGCAGCTACAACTTTGATTCCATCCCTAGCCTGGGAACCTTCATATGCCACTGGTGCAGCCCTAAAAGACAAAAAAAAAAAAAAATGTCTAATTCTTAGAGTGGTGGTGAGGATTAAAATGAATTGATACATATCATTTTTTAAGGTTATTGTATAATTAGTTGAGGTCCTAAGTGCAAATCTTGGATCAGTGAGCTGACCGGCAGAGAGCACTAAATTGAGATGGGGTGTAATCATCTTTATTTCAGCGACTTCTACAGCTCATTAGAGGCAGAGCATCACTACAAGTGACTGTCTTGACCTGCTGTCACAGCCTTTCCCCACATATAGTTCCCTGCCTCTAGAAGAGGACAGATTAACTGTCCTTTCCCTTTCTTAAAATAGACAATGTTCCTTAAAATAGATCCTCCAGTTACTCAAGTTGTCTCTTGAAGTGGAAGCTACTTTTCTTACTGCAAGCTGGCTAAGAAAAGTGATGGCAAAGTCTTTTTCAGACAGGAATAACTCAATAATACTAAGAAGTTGACTCACTCTTTTAAAAAGATCTACTTTTCCCCATCCAACAGCAAATTTACCTCATCTCAAAGCGTTAATTAAAATATCTTTGGCAAATATCTTTTGTTTATGAGCTGTTTCCTAAGTTAAAATAGTGACTTGTTACCACCAGAGAACCTAGGCTTGCACCACAGCTGGAGTGTATGAGAGAAAGCAGCTTCACAAAGACACAGAGCTCAGACCACTGGCAGGATCAAATATGCTGTTTTCTGAAAGGAAAAATAGCTGCAGTATGAACCTTGAAGTATATATTCAAAATATTTCCAAGTCATTTTTGAACTATTTTAAATGAATTATTTTCAGGATGTTAGTCATGGATTTCATTTCTTAAAATATATACATGGAAAGGGAATAACACCACTTATTTTAGGATAAGGAGATAATTTGCAATGAGTGGTGCATTCATCCCTTGAATATCGGTGCTTTATAAAAGTGCCAGGAGGGTGCGCAGAGTTTTATAGATGTAAACCTTCTTAACGTGCTTTCAAAAAGTTCCTAGGGATATAAAATTTTCCAACATAATCAATTCAATTTCGGTCTCATTTTCTTGTCTATTTTTATTGTATTTATTTATTTATAACCTGGCTTGTTCAAAAATAATTCAGAGTGTCTTATAAAAATGCATATCTTAGAGCAGAATGAAAAAGAGAAGTGAAAAAGTTTGAAGTAAAGGGAAAAGTATGGAAAGTAAGGCAGAACCAACTGACAGATAAGCAGCCACTTCAAAGCTTATACATTTTGCTCAAGGTGCCAGACATTTGAATCTAAGTTTAACTCAGGAAAGAGAATCTCCCTCCTTATTTAAAGGCATTAGGTAAGTGTCACCCATCGATCACCGTGAACAAAACACTACACAAAATCATGAGCAAGATCCTTAACGATGTCCATATATTAAACACCGCTAATTTTCTTGACTACAGGTAACTGGCATGATATCAATACATATTTTGACATAGTTTTCACTGGTCTGATATGTTGCTGTCCATATTATCCAGGGGGTATATTTTAGAAGTATTAGAAGAATGGATGGTTGTGCATCTACCAGCCTCATTCTGCATTAAAGCTCTTCTCTTAGATGACTTTTTAAAAGTCTTGAGCAGTGAGGAGTTCAATATCATGCTTCCCAAGGGTTTCCTCTGTGCCTTCTTAAGTCTTCTGAACCAGGGAGAAGATTGACCTGCTCTTGGGAAGTGCAAGGAAATTGTGTTATAATTGCATTATTAAATTCATGGTTCTCTCCCTACTTATTTAGTAGAGAATTGCTTTATAAATCAATTCATTTATTTATTGAGGCTCTATTATCCACCCCAGGCAGTTTTTCCCGAGGTCACATGATTATAAAATAAAGCTAATTCAAAACCTCAAAAATGTGAAGTCTTGGGAGGGAGTATACACAAAATGAATTATACAAGGAGATGAGAGCCAAAAAGCAAAGGGAGGGGTGATATTGTTTTGTATATTTAAACAAGAGTTAGGAAAAGCATGGCGTACATATATTTAGGCTAGAAGATAATCTATAGAAGAGGACAGAATAAAGGATGGAAAAACAGCAAAGAAATTATGATGTTTTGAGTTATAAGGCAACAGAAACCTTTGAGAAATAGGCAGAATCACTGGGGTCAAAAATCTGGAAAGAGGAAAAGGAGTGTGAACTTGAGGAACCACCGTTGCCTGTGATAAGGGACTTTCTGGATGTGACTATTGAGCAATGGACCAGCTAATAAGAGACGAATGCTTGTCATTTTAAAATAATGTTATTCTGTTTCTTTTTAAATAAAATTAATTATGTTCATTATACCATAGGTAGCCTTCTCACAGTGGCTTCTTCTATTTAGCAAATAAGTTTCCTTCATGTCTTTTCGTGGTTTGGTAGTGCTTTTCTTTTTATCATTAAACAGCATTTCATCACCTGTAGGGACTGCAAGATAATCTGCTCATCTGCTGTAGGGCATCTAGTTTGCTTTCAAGTTTTGGCAACTACAGTAAGCTGTTACAAATATTAATGTGCAGGGGTTTGTGTCAAGTGTGTGTAAAGTTTCCAACTCATTTGAGTACATATTAAGTAGTTTTATAAGGGGTGTTTGTATATTTTGGGTGCAAGTCCTTTATTAGGTACGTGTTTTGCAAATATTTTCTCCTAGACTGTGGGAATTGTCTTTTCATTCTCTCAACAGTGTTGTTTGAATAACAGATTTTTTAAATGCCCAACTTTTTAATTTCGCTCATAGGTAATGCATTTAGTGTCACGTCTAAGCCATGCCAAACCCATTTCCTAGATTTTCTCTTATGTTACGGGTTACCTTTTAGAAGTTTTATAATTGTTTATTTTACATTTAGGTGCATGGTCCATTTTGAGTAAATTTTTGTGAAAAGTGTAAAGTCTGTATCTAGATTGCCTTTTCCCCCCTTATGCATGGTCATTTGTCCTGGCATTATTTGTTGACATGATTATTCTTTCTGCATTAAATTGCCTTTTCACCTCTGTCAAGTCCGCAAATAGTAGACTAGATTTATATGGCTCTGTTTCTGGGCACTCTATCTGTTCCACTAATCTATTTGTCTTATTTTCCAGTGCCACACTGTCTTGATTACTATTGCATCATAGTCAGCATTGAAGCATAGTAGTGTCACTTCTCCAGCTTTGTTCTTCTTAGTATTATTTTGTCTATTTCAGGTCTTTTGCCTTTCCATGTGAACTTTAGAATCAGTTTCGTGATATTCAAATCATAACATGCTGAGATTTTTGTTGGAATTTTATTGAATCTATAAATCACATTGGAGAGCACTGATTTCTTAACGATATGAAGTCTTCATTATTTGGAATCTAGACTTAATCACTTGAACGTATAGCATCTAAATCATGGAGATTATTTTTAGGAATTAAAGAACAAATCATCCTGAGCTCATGTACTTTATCCTCATTTCAGTTCACAACATAGAACCCATGGACTTAAGCCACTGTGTCTTTCCTGTCAAAATAAGGGTTGATTTCAAACTCATTTCCGCTCCCATCCTCCAAGGGACTACCCTCTGAATAATGGAAAACCTAACCATTGCATATCCTAAAGTGGGGTGATGTAATGTGTGTCAGTAGAAGGTTGCATATCATATACATAGGGTTTGATTTTACATAAGACTTGCTCTAAGGCATTGTTATTCTAACACTTGTATTGGTCAACACATTTTGAAAGAATATTTAGCCTCTCCCATATTTTAGAGTTAATGTATAATTTTTTATCATGTGTAAAAATTTCAAGTTTATAATTTCTGCTAATTTATGAATATTAGTTTTTTAAAATAAAAGTATTACATCAATCTTTTATATGTATTCATTGAATTATAAATGTAAAATTTAGGTAATAAGAAACATTCAATGAATTTTTTTAGAAAAATGTGTGGATAGTAAAAATTATGAAGTGTAGAATGTATGCTTTAATTTTTCCTTCATACCTGATTCATAGTTTGTTTTTATTTTTTCTTCTACTTTCAAACAAATTTGTACTCACAACTTGAAAATTGCACTATATATTTTTCTTGAAACTCATCACATTCTTATTCTCAAATGTTTCTAAGTAGTCGTTTATTTTTCTTACTCATTTTTCTTCATTTGCTCATGATCTTTTAAACAATAGAGAATTTGTATTTCATTTTATTTTTCTATATTCATTCTTTCTGTTTTATCCTTTGGGAAGTCATAGTACACATGATGGAACCTTATAATTTACCTTCCATGTTTCTACATTTTTTTCTGTCATATTTTTCATTTATTTGTTTCTTTTATACTTCGTAATTAGGACTGATCACTGGGCTCAGAGTTCCAGCTCATTAATTCATTCTCCAGCTTTTTTTTCCCATTAAGCCATCTGTTTAATTTTTTGTTTCAGTGGTTCCATTTTTATATTATAAGATCCTTAGAGTTTCTTTTTTCAGAGATTCTTCCACTATCTCTACAAATATGCAGTAAGCTCACTTTGAATTATTCTGTTTACTCTATCGGTGGTTTCTCTTGGTGTTCCTTTATTAACATAGATGCCCCCTTTTCATAGTGTTGGCATTCTGAGTTTTGTAATTACCAGCTCTTTGCTCTCATATTTGGATTTTAGTATTCCTGACCTATTCTTTAGATGTTAGTTCTGATTACAGTGACTTGTCCTTGGAGATTTTAGTTGTAGTATGGATTTTGGTGGATGTAGGAAGCTCCATGGGACCCTGAGCTGTCTCTCCAATTTGAAAACAAACACTGGAGTACTCTTTTCCCTATAGCCTGCAGATGAACACTAGTGGGGAGGTGGGGGTGTCCAGGAAGTCCATCTTCTCTGAATGCTGCCGTATAAGAAACCACTCAGAAGGCTCCCAGAGTTCTCTCCTTTGCTCCCTGAATTCCCTTGCATCCTGTGCTTTGTGACTTCCTGGAACCAAGCTTGCTTCTCTGCATAGGCTTCCTGCCCATGGTTTCAGCTCTGATCTTTTTGCAGTCCTATTTATTCAAAGGTATAACTCATTAGGCTTTCCATCTTTTAGAAGTCCCCCCAAATAGCACTCTTGCATTCCTCTTCCACTGACCACCTTTGTAAAAGATTTAAATTTCTGAGGTACCCTTTCTGTCATTTCTCACTGTTTAGTGTGGGAGGCAGGTAGATGCATTCTCATTCTGCTCTCTTGATCCAATTTCCGCTTTATTCTCTAAAGAAACTCTCATGTCAAATTAAAATGCAATTATTTTCTTATCTTGATAATACCCTGTAATTTCTCCTAATGCAGTTTCAGAGGAATGATAAAAGCTAACGGGTATTGCATCTCCTAAAAGAGCTATAAACCAAGGGGAACAGGGTTGCATATGTCAAGGATTTAACATTGATTCATTTTATGCCATCTTGAACTCCACCAGGAAGCATCATCCTTCCTCAGTGAGCTTCTTGGGACCAGCCATTTCAATTAAGTTGTTTATATTACGAAGCCCACTTGTACAAGCACACGCTTAGCTGCCCTGCATGATCGCATAATGGATGGGTTAAATGATGGAGATAAAGTTTTCTGTCTAGCTGAAGTCCTCGCGTGTGTGTATTCACATATAGACCTAGACACACATAAACTTCCCTTCAAGACTTAGACCCCTGCATTCCTTTAAGGCTCAACGTTAGCATCACATACTCTAAGAGGCTATTTTTTTCTCCCTCCAGGTTTGGATATGTGCCCTTCCACTCTGCTGTGAGTGTTCTATTATTCCAGGTTCTATGGCTCACATGACCTTGTATTGCAGATTTGTTTTTAAGTTTGTTCTTTTCCATCCCCTCATCTTCCACTGAATCTGTTCCATTTGAGGACAAAAATAGTGGTTGCTCTATTCATCCTCTTGCAATGGTCTGTCACATAGTGCGTTTTATGGGCTCCATAAGTACATTTTAATATTCAACCAATACACATACACACATATACACACAGAAATAGGTATTTATACATAATGTCAACTGTATAGAAAATAAATGCAATTGTTGTGGTGAACAATTCTACCTTGCTTAAGTTACTGGAACCTATATACACTCAAGTGATAAGGATAGAATAAAGGAGAAGAAATGCTTCTTACTACTTTATTATTGTGAGAAATTGGGTATTGGTGACTTGAAAAGTTTGTGTTCTTTGGTCATTTTGACGTTTTATTTTAGTGTGTGTGTGTGTGCGTGTGTGTGTGTGTATGTTTCTTTTCAAGAATCAGGGATTGACAGAGTAAGAAAGAAATGTGGACTTTGAGACCATGGGACTTTTTTAGGTATCGTAAAGTGTATATAACATGTATTTCCACAGGCATGTGGTTTGGTCCACTGTTTATTAAGTTCTGTTTTGTTTGAAGCTTGGGAGTCGGATGCTTTATTAAACTGAATCCAGATTGGGATCCTTGTATTGTATTTGCTGACTAGTCTCAAAAAAAACAATCCCATATCAATATAAAAAGTTAGAAAGCAAATGAGAAGAACCAAAAGAAATAGGTAAGAGTGTTACTTCTCTTGATAATTAAAGAGGAAAAGTTACTCATGCTCATTTGGTGTTTAAAAATAAGCACTTGAAACAAATACATCTATTTCTGTTCATGTTGAGTTTAAAGAATTATACCTATGGGAATCTGAATTAGGCTCAGATTGTGCTTCAGAAAGGCTCAGTAACCCTAAAAATGGGTGACAGTGAATTGACTTCAGCTGATATCTCGTTGCCTTTAAGGAATGGACCTCTAGAGTTAGGTTCAACATCTTGATATTAATTATAATTCCTGTGTATATGTGGAAACATTTAGTCATTTCCCCAAAGCTTTCTAAAAGTTTTGGCAGTCATCATGATTGTCCAGGCTAATAGAGAAGTTTGTATGCATCCTGATTGTCCAGGCTAACAGAGAAGTTTGTATGATCCTTTTTTAACAAGGTGATGTCTGGGACCCACTAAAGATGGGGAGGGCACTGTGTGTCACAACTGTATCTTTATGCACAGGGAAGATCTATAGAAACCACACCAGTTTGTAATGCAAAACAAACAGAACCTTGAAAGTAAAGCAGTCCTTCTAACAACGCTTCCGTTTAACATACCTTGTAAAAGTCTTAGAGCAAATGTATGTGTGAGGAAGACTTAGAAGCCTAGTACTTACTATGTCCTGGGCACTACATATTTCTTTGTCCTTAGTTTTATTGTTTGCTCTTGGGGCACTGTAATCAACTTGTCAGTACTAATGATCTTTGCTACCTATTTCAGTATTCATCCTATGATCTATCTGACTATTAAAGCTACACATGGCCTCTGCCACACCTGGATTCCCTCAGTACATTGAAACGAGATAGGTGACTTCAGTGGCAGTGTCTTTGGACATCATCCCCTGAGAGAGGGTTTTCTTAGGTGGGCATACCACAGATTACTTCCTCCAGCTTGATGGTCAGTTGAGAGAGGATTCATGACACTCTCTTCTATGTGTACTGATTTTATGTCTTACAAAACAGATGTGCTTGAGATTTTACATCCCCAAACCTAGGCCGGAATGTACTCCCCACCTTAAGCTTTGACCTAATAGCTGAGGAACTATAGCCATGAGATTTGTTTCTTATTTAATGCCCAGGAATTAAATGTTTCTTTCCCCAGTGATTGGAAAGTTGCAGTGAAGGCTAGTCCCTTCCTAAATCTGGCTTCTTCTTATACCAAATTTGCAAAAATTGTCTGAAGTATTAGACTCAATAATAATAATGATGATGAAATCAAAATAATAATCAGCAGTGAATCATTACTATGTTTGATACTTTGTTCTTAACATGCATTATCTGTTAATTCCTATAACAATGCTTTGGCATAATATGATGATCCCTGTTTTACAAATGAGAAATCTGAGGCTTAGAGAAATCAAGTATGTATTTCTTATTCTGGGATTCACATCTGATAAGCTATATTACCTCACATAATGGCATCTACTTTTTCCCAGTCTGAATGCACACACAAACACATAACCTATATCAGGTGGGATTTGGCAAAGAAAATAGTAACATGAAAGGCTTTGAGGACTATATTAAATTGGAAGTCTACAGACTCACCAACAAAAAAACTTATTAGGTGAATATAATATGTGTAAATATAACAGGTGTATATTGTCAGGAGGCAAGAATTGAGAAATTTCTGAATAATGAAATATGTACAATAAATTAATCTTCTAAAGAAAAATTTAAATGCACATATGCTTATAAATTCTGCTTATTGAAAGTGCCCTTCGCTACTGCTAGTTAGAGCTAATCCTGATTAAAGGAATCCAGGTTTACATAAACTTTGTCTCTACAAAGTTAATACAATAGTTACTTGGAATTAATAAACAATATTTCAGAAATAACCCTCATTCACTCAATTATTGCAAATATTTATTGCGGTGACTTTTCACATCTATAGTGATATATAAATAAATATGTATGTTAATAATAGTAACTTCCTATTATAAATATCAACTATTGCCACAATCATTTGCTATCTTGGATGCTTATGATTATACATAACAGTTTTCTCACTGTGAATATGAGATAACTATCCTTCATTGTAAATTAAAACACCCTAAATTTTGTTTTTCTTCTGGGAGAAAACTAGTATATATCATATATCTTCTGGGAGAAAATTCTCATTTCTAGATGACTCAATAACCTTTAATATTTTGGCATTTCCATCTAGCTAGTTATTATACCTTATGATCTAATTAGCATTTGGTATTTGATATCTCCAGTGACTAACAAGGCCATCTAAATTAAAGCATTTCAAATTCTAATGTCTTGTTAGAGAATTCTATTAAAATGGCAGAGAAACGGTGGCTTTCTCCATTCCTCACAGTTTACCTTCAGGTTTATTGGTTAATGAAATGAAAACTTAGTGATCTTGGAATGTCACATATTACAAAGTCCCAGGTTGCTCCTTGCTGTGTCTCATCTCTGAACTGAATTCTGTAAGGATTTTAAGAATCTGAAAAATTCAGCTTTCATTATTAGGAAAAAAATTTAAAACTTCAAGACAATATCCAACAACCTATCTTTTAAAAAAAAAGTATATTTTAAAACCACATTATATGGAAAGCAGCACAAAATTCCTTAATTATTAGTCTTTTATTTTTGATTTTTTTTTTTAACCATACCCATGGCATATGGGAGTTCCTGGGCCAGGGATAGAATCTTATCTGCGGTTGTGACCTACACCACAGCTGTAGCAATACTGGATTCTTAACCCACTGTGCCACAGTAGGAACCCCTACTGAAAATTGTACATTTTTTTTTTTTTTTGCTTTTTAGGGCTGTACCTGTGGCATATGAAGGTTCCCAGGCTAGGGATCTAATCTGAGTTGCAACTGCTAGCCTAGGCCACAGCCACAGCAATGCCAGATCCAAACTGTGTCTTTGACCTATACTGCGGCAACACTGTATCTTTAATCCTCTGAGCGGGACCAGAGATTGAATCCACATCCTCATGACAGTAGTTGGGTTCATTACTGCTGAGCCACAATGGAAATTCTAAAACTGTAATTCTTTAAAATTAATTGCATGTAGTATTTTTTTCAGAGATTCAGGATATATTCATCTACAGTACATACTGTGAAATACTGAATAAATTTTAATTTTTACATATTACTCCTCTGTTTAAAAACTATAGACTTTTAAAGAGTTGCTAGAAAGTCTTGTTGCAATAGTGCATTACCAAAGAAGAAAAAGGAAAATCCTTAAATAATATACTAGGTATCTACATATTTAGTTACACTGTATGTTACAATGCACATGTGTATACATTACAAACATACACACACACACAAACACACACACAAGGATAGCTCCAAAAGAAAATAAGCAGTTATCAGAAGCAGATTTTTTAAATTATTAGGTCTTTTAAAATTCAATTTACATCATAAACTTAACCTAAAATCATCTAGTTAGATCTTGCCACAACTTGTCCTTTTGGAATAATGCCAACTTTCTTGAATCCATACTCAGAAAATCCATAACCATTAAGTGCATATGGTAAATAGAACAATAAGTGTTAGTGGTAAGAAAGAAAGGGAAACTAGGAGTAAACAAATTTGGAAAAATTCCCTGGCCTCAGGAGTTGAATGTTTATTGGGACAGAATTCAGAGTAAATGGTTTCCCACATAGCGTGGACATTAAAGATATCAGTGGGGAAACTTTCTCTCCAAAAGCATTACAAATTAATAGTCTAGCTTCAGCTACTTCAGCTATGGGAGAATTGCCATTGTGGAATGGAAAGTATGCAACAGAAATGTCTCCACTAAAGGAACATTGGGTTTGACAGTTATGTTTTTTTTAAGGCACAATGGACTTGAAAGTTATTTTCTTCCCTACAAAAGCGTGGTCATTCCCCAAAGTCAAGCATGGTATCTTTGAGAACTCTTTAAGTGACCAGATCGGGATGTTTTCATCATTAGGTAAATGTAACCATCATCTTTTGCAGGAATTATGTGTTGTGATAAATGTGGTCAGAGATATTACAGGCCGTAAAAATTATTTGTGAAGACTCTTATCTTTCTTTGAGTAATTCTACCCTAAGTTATTTTTTCTGAAGCAAGCATAACAGCTATAACTGAAGAAACTTTTAAAATTTGTTTTTGATCAGCATCGGTCAACATGAAACAAGGACCAATAGTACGCATAGAGGGGTCAGAGGATGTTACTGAATCATGGCATAAGAATAAACTGAACCTCATCCCTTAGATATCACATTATCACAGGACAAAGGGATTAACAATTAATTCTGGAAACACTGTATAGCTATATCTCATTTATAATTCTATATTTGCTTATGTTTAAATTAACAGTGAAGTTTGATTTATTGAATGGGTGATGTTTACTTAGTCATTTTCTAGTTTTATTCAGTTCTCAAGTAATCTTTGTGTTAGTAAAAAAATCACATCCCAAAGCATAGGCTCTGGAGTATAAAATTCCTGGATTCCAACTGTTTCTCCACCGCTCACCAACTGCGTGATTTAGGTTATGTCTCTCTGCCTCTTTCTGACTGAGTTTCCTCAGTGGTAAAGTAGAGACAATGATACTGTCAGTAGTATACCTTTTTGCAGTGAGTAAATGTGATAATCCATACGTTATACTTGCCAAGAGCCTAGTATGACTAAGCACTTATTACTGTTAGCTATTATGATTACCAACATGATTTGTATTATTTCTAAATTTAACACAAATTGGAAAGGCATGCAAGGCATATGATCCTGTTAACATTATCAGATAAGGCACCCAGCTTCCTCAGTGTGAAAGGAGCAGGTAACTTTCCTTGCAGAATTCTGCCTGATTTCCTCTAACATCTGTCCAAAATTCATAAAAACAATAAAAATATTCTCAAGAATACATATGCTAGGACTTCATGAAAAAGGCAAATGAAACGTTGGAATCCAGGGAAATTAAAAAATGAATAAGGTGTTGGTTAATAAAAAAGGAAGAATGTATTGAAGACATAGCATTTGAATAAGGTTTTTAATAAGTAAAATTTAGATTCAAAGAAATAGAGAAGACCAACCAGAAAAAAATCAACAAAGGTCTCCCAGTCTGAAAATGTCAAAGATGCATCCTTCCTCTGGTCTTTCAGTTTCCTTAAAGTGAGGAAAGGAAAGGTGCAGAATCTGTTCTTGGAATGACAGGACTGGAACCCTTCATAGGGAATCTTGAACATAGGCATGTGGTTCAATTCTGTTCAACCACATCTATTCTCCTTTTACATAGTAATATAATTTTACATTTCACACGTAGTTGACTAGTGAAAGACTCTATTTTATCACTTCCCTTGGAGTAAGTAGTGGCCATGAATTAAGTTCCAGCCAATGTCCTGGAAGTTGATATAATAGGAATAACTTCTTTGTTGCACCTATCAAAAAAAAAAATGAAATCTTCCCCTTTTCCTTCTACTGCTGGCCTGAGTGGAGCCATTGTCTTGTGGAACTGTAAAACAGAGGCAATATGTTTAAGAAAATAGAACAATTTGGGGTTCCTAAAGATTAGAGAGTCACTATTCCAGCCCTGGATCACCACTCTGAATTTTCACATATTAAAGAAATAAACTTCTATCTTCATTAAACTATTGTTTTTATTTTGTAATTCTCTATTACAATGGGGGGACCTTTATTTTGATGAATGCATTTTGAAATAGGCAACTTTAAAGAAGTGATGATCTTCATGATATTTTAACCAGATAGTATATGACAAATTTTAACAGTGATTCAAATGTAGATAGCATTCAAAGTTTAAAATATGATTTATTCACAAACTGTATTTTCTGAAAGTAATAATTGCATGTGGAAAGCATTGCACAGGTTCACCACCCCCTCTTTTCCGGTCTCATGGCAGTGTCATATTCTCCTCTTCCCTTCCAATGAGGCATGGCCAGACAACCTACATTGGCTGATGAAATATGGGTAACAGCAGTTACTGTCAGCATGATGCGTGTAAAAGCCCATGTAAGATTCCCCATGCTCTCTTTCATGGCTTTTTTCATTGCCTCCATTCCAAGTAGTGGCATCTTTGTCAGCCTAGTCATGGAGAGTGAATTAGCCCAACCCTACTCCTGTCCCAGGCCATGAACATAGAGCAGTTAAGGGGATGAAGGAAGAATTAGGTCTTCATGTTTAAGCACCAAGAACTGGAAGTTGCCAGTAATATCAGTATAACCTAGAGTATCCTACTTACCCAATGGGGGAATTAAAATCACACGCAGTGGATTAGAGAGGACATAATTTTTGCTGACAATCTTTCTTTTTTAGCTATGAAGTTTTTATTTCTTTTTTTTTTTTGTCTTTTTGCCTTTTCTAGAGCCGCACTTGCGGCATATGGAGGTTCCCAGGCTAGGGGTCTAACAGGAGCTGTAGCTGCAGGCCTTCGCCACAGCCAAAGCAACGTGGGATCTAAGCTGCGTTTGCAACCTACACCACAGCTCATGGCAACGCCGGATCCTTAACCCACTGAGCAAGGCCAGGGATCGAACCCGCAACCTCATGGTTCCTAGTCGGATTCGTTAACCCCTGAGCCACGACGGGAACTCCTATTTCTTACTTTTTAAATAATTAATTGAAGTATAGTTGATTTACAGTGTTGTTTTAATTCCTGCTCTATAGCAAAGTGATTCAGTTATGTATCTCCATAATAGATGATAATATAAAAAAGAATGTATATATATTCTTTTCTATTATGGTTTATCATAGGACATTGAATAGTTCTCTGTGCAATACAGTAGAACCTTGTTTTGCTGAAAATCTTTTAGTCTCCCTGTACATTTGTTCCTTGTTCTCATCTTTTAGATTAAATAAATGAGAGTAAGTTTGCCAATTATTTTATGTAATCAGAGGGCAAATAGGAAAGCCAGACTTGTTTTCTGAATCAAAACCCAGGGCACATCTAACATAAATTATATTCAGTTTTCATCATAGCAAGATAGTTTTATCACCTACTGCATGAGACATATATGAATGTTGAATAGAAATGGGTACAGAACTAAGGTGATTTTTCATAAGGAAAGATTTTCCAAAACGTATTAAAGAAAACATTTTATATGCTATTTTATTCTATGTGTGAATGTAATCCTTCCATTAATTAGGGTTTTCTTCTGCTTATAATCCAATGATGTGAGGTTGTTTAAGGCTAACTCAAGCCTGTCTATCAAAATCATTTTCCTTCCATATTCTGCATGGCACCACTGTTTCAAATTCAGAATGGCTGAATCCAAAATGAATGCAATAGGAAATAATGATTGAAACAATACATTGCTTTTTTTTGGTGTCCTCATTTTATTGGGCCAAAAACAATATAAACTACCAAAGAAAATGATGGTACACAGGTGTTGTTATCGCATTTATAGCCCAGTGTGGCTTTTAAGGTGGTTGCTATAGTAACATGATCATTTATAGACTATAATCCCATTAGGAGAAACTAGTGATAAAGTAAACTCATTGTAACAGGCCTTATATTGCTTTACTTCTGGTTGTGTCTGTTTTATAGCAGACTGCATTAGCAGAGCTATTAAATTAAAAAAACACATAGGAGTGTCACACTTAGTCATAAAATATTTTTGGACAGAGGAAATGAGGATCTTGAAAATTGCTGCAGATGATCTTTTTTTTTTTTTTTTTTCCTTTTTAGGGCTGCACTGGTAGCATATGGAAGTTCCCAGGCTAGGGGTCTAATCAGAACTGCAGCTGCTGGCCTATGCCACTGCCACAGCAACACAGGTTCTGAGTCATGTCTGTGACCTACACCCCAGCTCATGGCAGCACCCGATCCTCGACCCACTGAGCAAGGCTAGGATCAAACCTGCATCCTCATGGATATTAGTTTCCGGATTTTTTCTGCTGTGCCACAACAGGAACTCCAGCAGATGGAGTTAACATTCTTAATGTTAGCAAAACTTTGCAAACACACACAAATCATTCAGTTTTAAAAGACAATATTAAAGTAGTGAAATACAGAATAGACATATACAATAAATATATATGCTATATATACATGTATAATAAACAAATAATATTATGTATTTCA
>PVHT021183699.1:20907847-21016226 GCA_004024745.2 Catagonus wagneri
TATCATCAAAATGACTATACTACCCAAGGCAATCTACACATTCAATGCAATCCCTATCAAATTACCAATGACCTTTTTCAAAGAACTAGAACAAAATAGTTTAAAGTTTGTCTGGAAACACAAAAAACCCAGAATAGCCAAAGACATCCTGAAAAAGAAAAATGGAGCTGGAGGAATCAGGCTCCCTGACTTCAGACTCCACTTATTTTCTTCCTTCTGATGTTTCAACTCTTATGGGATCCATTATGGTTTATCACAGGGTATTGAGGATAGTTCAATGTGCTAAATGGTAAGACCATGTTGTTTATCCACTCTCTGTATAAGTTTGCATCTGTCAATCCCAAAGTATTGTAAACTTGTAAAGGGGGAAATAATGGTAGAGCCAAAAGAGTTTACCTTTAGAATGGATAAACATAAAATCCTACAGTATCCCACAAGGAACTGTATTCAATCTCCTGGGCTAGCCCATGATGGAAAATAATAGTTTAAAAGAATGTATATATAGATGTAGATGTAGGTATAGATAACTAAGTAACTTTCATGATCAGCACAAATTGGCACGACATTGTAAATCAACTATGCTTTAACAAAAAATAATAAATACATGAATAAATAAAGGTTTGATTAAAATTATTTAAAAAATGGCCATATATGCTTAAATCTTAACAAAAACCATAATAGAAAAGAATATGAAAAAATATGTATATATCTGAATCACTTTTCTGTACAGCAGAAATTAACACAACAGTGTAAATCATCTGTACTTTAATAAATTTAAAAAATAAAAAAGTTTACAATATAAATTTTCCAAACTATAACCCTACATTTCATTTCACTCTTTGTTCCTAATTTGTTTTCCAAAGTTGAAAACCAGTAAGTAGCTTTATACTGCTGCTATTACATAAAGGTCACTCAATCCCTTCGGTTCATAGGAAAGGAGAAGTTATCTTTACACAGCAACATTTTTCTCTGGGGAAAATTTTTCAGAGTATTAAGGTTAAATATAACCTCATTTCTTCTCTCCAATATTTGCCCAAAATCATTCCGCTTTTTGGTTTTCTTTATATTTGAGCCATGACTCTCTTATAAAGCACTTTGCCCGTAGAGTTTATAACTGCATTTGTTCTTATTGAAATGAACCAAGTGTGTCCTTCACCGTTTCACTAAGATCATCTCATTCTCTTAATCATATTATCTGTTAAAGGGGAAATGAGAACAGAATCTGAGATTTATTTTCACTGTTCTCATCATTCAGAGTGCTCTGTTTCTGGGAATCAATATCCTCTTAATTTCTTTTTAAAATTTTCTACATAGTCAAGTAGATATTTCTCCACTTGCTATAGGGTCGAGCACTGCCACACATCTTCCACTAGTGGCAAGACAGTAGTTGGCGGTGTAGATCGAAATGTGGCCAAGCAGTCGTAGTTATACACTCAAAGATATCTGATCTGGCTCTATAGTACTCTGAGTCCCATTTTGCTCTCATGATATCCTCAGAGTGCTCACTGTCATATATTTTAATCTTAAACCTGAATGTAATTAAATGTTGTTACAGTGGACAAGAAATTTGAATTTTCTCTTCGTTCAGTTACTGAAGCTCTGACCCCCAGTAGAACTTCCTTGCTTCCAAGAATGCAATTACACTGTATTACTTTGTATCAATTGTATATAATATAGTAGCTTCTTAATGTCTTTCCCCCTAATCTCGGTGAATCGTATAAGGCAACTGCTCTTATAAATACGGACAAGGAAACCAAAGCAAATAGATTTTCTCAGCATCTCAAAGGATACCACCACTGTGCAAGACACCATCACCGCTACCAAATAACTGGTATTCCAGTGGGAGGAAACAGGCATTAAAAAGTCATGCGTAACAAAATGTATAACAAGCCACTGACTAGTGATGGAAAGGACACCCCCCTCAAAAAAAAAGGTGGATAAGTGAAAAGAGATGAGGAAAGTTCCCTATTAGAGAGGATAGTTAAAAATGTTCTCCAAGGATATGACTTTCTAGAAGAGATCTGAATTAGTTGATGGAATGAACCCTGCAAAAAATTAGAAGATTCCAGCAGATAAAGTAAGTAGTAGATATAGTGCCCCTCAGGACATACACTTGAGGTGTTTGAGGGAAAATAAGCCTGTGAACTGGAATGTGAGCACATGACATCAGGGAGATAATTAAGGGTTAAATAATACAGAGTATTTTAGCCATGGTAAAGATTTTAGATTTTTTTTCTTGTGTGATGAGAAACCATCAGAGCTTGGAGCAAGTCAGGGAAATGGTGTAATTTATGGTTTAAACATGTTTCTGTGTTCTTTGGAGAAGAGACAGTAGAAAGAAAGACAAAGAATTAGAAATAGTCACTTTGAGAAGTCATTGCCCCAGTTTTTGTGAACCATAAGGTGGCTTGGATTGTGTTCACAGCCAGGGGTGGTGACAGGAGGTCAGATCTAGGATGTATTTTGAAGATATAGTCCATACATACATTTATGGTGAAACATGAGAGAAGGAGAGGGATAAACCATGATCGTATGCATTTTGGCTAGAGCACTGGGGCGAATATGAATGCCCCTCACTAGGAATGGGGACACTATGGAAAGAGTGAGTTTGTGAAAGTCAAGAGCACCCTATTGGACATGTAACATTTAAAATGTAATTTAGATATCCAGCTAGAGGAGTTGAATAGCTAATCTGAATGTGGAACTAAAGGAAAGATCAGGAGTCAAGATAGAGATAAGGAAATTATCTTAATAAAGATCAGTGCCACTCACAAATGAACCTTTCTACAGCAAAGAAACTCATGGACTTGGAGAACATTTGTGGTTGCCAAGGGGCAGGGGGAGGGAGTGGGATGGACTGAGAATCTGAGGTTAATAAATGCAAACCATTCCCTTTGGAATGGATAAACAATGTGATCCTGCTGTATAGCACTGGGAACTATATCTAGTCACTTATGATGGAGCATGATGGAAGATAATGTGAAAAAAAGAATGTATATATGTATGTGTGACTGGGTCACTTTGCCGTACAGTAGAAAATTGACAGAACACTGTAAACCAGCTATAATGGAAAAAAGTAAAAATTATTAAAAGAAAAGATCAGTGCCATTTTTAAAGATCTTCATCACACCATCTTCATGTCCTACAGAATTCAAAATGCAAAATTAACAGCGATTAATTTTTTCTTCTTTTTTTCCTTCTCTCCCTCTTTTTTTCCTTAGCACCACTTGTATGGCATATAGTTCTCAGGCTAAGGGTGGAATTGGAGCTGAAGTTGCCAGCCTATGCCACAGCCATAGCCACAGCAACACCAGATACTTAACCCACTGTGTGAGGCCAGGGATTGAACCTGCATCCTCATGGATACTAGTCGGGTTCATTACCTCTGAGCCTCAACAGGAACTCTGTAACTTTAGGGTTAATTTTAAAAGGACCAGATTCTTCATATAATATGTATTTTTACTACTGTCAGTTTTTTCCATTCAATAGAAAAAGAGTTCCATAAGCTGTTTCAGTGAATGTCCATATTAAGAGGTCATAGGAAGTTCTCAGAATTTAATCTAGAAAAGGACATGGCACAAAGAAGGAGAGGGAACCAATATCAGCTTGATCTCAGATGGATCCCAGTTGAGCTTCTGAGTGGATTCACTTTTGCCTCTGACTGCACTTTTATGCTTTCACCGTAATCTTTGTCCTTCCTCTGTTGTCCCATTCTCCATGACAGATACCAGATAGCATTGGATCATTTAGAAGGAAGAGTAAGTCTTTTGTTTCATAACCAAACATTAATCTGCAAATTAGAGTATTTTTTCCTGTGTTGGTTCCATAAGGAATAACCTAATGGACTCATAATAGGCCATCATTATCACATCAGCAAAAAGTAAGGTGCCTTTAGATAGACTATTATATTACAATTAAGTAAGTCCAGTGGACTCATTGGTACTTCCCCAAATTTTACCCAAATGCTTGATTATGACAAGCATGGAAAGGGCGACTATAATTAAAATATCTCTCTGTCTCTAGCAAGGAGAAATGCCTTAAAAAAGCAATGTGGGTTTCATGTATAAACTTTTATGATTCAAAATGTCTTCTTGGTGGCGAATACACAATTTTGAGTGTTTACTATGCATCAAGCATTTGTACACTCACAATACAAATAAAATTAGAAATAATACTTTTCCCGAAGGAGAGGCACTTTGAATGATGGTGGGTAAATGAACATTTGCCATTCATTCTATGAACCTGGCTAGAAGTAGGTGCCGTTTCTTGCCAGATCCCACAGAATTTAGAGGTTGGAAAGTAGAAGTTAGGGGAAGTCTTTCTGGAGAGAAAAATGACTAGACTTATTATTTGCTGTGCAAAGATTCCATCAGATAAAAACATGTATAGTGATACTATTTGCTGATCAAGGGAGTGTAGTCAAATGGCTTTTAGACAGAGGACGTCAGCATGTCAAGGTCATATGAAAGAACAACACAGCAAAATGGGCTCAGTGTAGAATGTCAGTGACATGTGGGCAAAGAGGCCATGGGATAACCAAACAGAGCAAACAAGGGAGCTTGGAAAGACATGTAGGTTTCAGTCTATGGAGAGACTGTTATGTAGGCAGTGGAGGCCCCTGGAGGGTTTTAAGCAGAAAAATGGTAAAATCACATTTATATTTTGAAAAGCAGATTCACAGCCCCTTTGGGAGTAGAATCACTGCTCACCAACATTTCAAAATTAATGATTGAGTCCTTAATTACCATGGATCTCCTTGCAAGCCTATTATCTTCTTTCCCCGTGGTTCAAAGAACCTTATGGATATTCTGAACTGTTTTTTCTTAAACATTACCATGATATCAGCTACCTTGTGTTTTTTTTAATACTTTCAAAGTCCTGACTCTTGCTCTGTTTCCAGCCAGATATATGAAAAGTGTGAAGTTTACAGTAGAAGACTATTTCCGAATTTAGAAAATACTCACCAGACTTCTAAACTGAGTGCTTCCACATAACTGCCAAATTGCCTGGAACTTAAGATTAAAGGGAAAAATAAAGCCATTTCTTTGAAAATCTGCGAGGAAGCACGATTAATCAGATTTCTGTAATATCTGTGCTTTTGAAAATGTGATATTTCAGGCTCATATTTAACCAATTTGACAATTTACAAATTGCCTTTCAGTAAGAAAAAGGGAGGCTGGATTCCTCTGCCCCTGCTCCCTCTCTATGTGTACTTCAGGTAAAATAACTGGAATTGCTTATATAATGAGACAGCTTAGAGAGTTCTATGATACTCTATGCTTTTACAGAAAGAGTCATAATAAACAGCCAAATGGATTATTCTTACTCATCCCATCTTGCCAGTTATATCAGTTATGTTTTTAAAACACAAAATGTGAATGTGGTTTTCTTGGTCAGAGTTAGTAATTTTCTTCCCAGACAATTACTGGTTAGTATTTTTTTTTTCTACTAAAACCCTTTATTCAGTGCCCAGAATCTTCTGGATCCATCACTTTCTATTCCAGTCTCTCCTCAGTTTGATTATAACCCCTCTTCAAATTACACTTAAGAGTAAGTTCTCCCTTAAGGGCATGAGGATGGTCTAGCACTGTGTGCTTCAAGCCCCGTTTGGAGATAGGAGCCCTTTCTGTTTTGTTTTTGCTCTGTTATAGACAGAAACCAATGTTTAAAACTAACATTTTACAGAGTTATCAGCTAAAGTTGTAGAGTGCTTTTTATGCATTCTCTGTTCTAAACACTTACATACACACACACACACACACAAACATATCACATTACCTGCAATGTATAGGATAACACTGGTTTGCAAAAGTTTAAGTAACATGCTCAAGTTCACCCAGAGATGAGCTGGAGAAACTCAGAGAGCAAACTCTGCAGTCTGTACTCTGCAGTCTGTTCTTTTTACCGCTGAAAACATACCTGCTGTCACCTTTGTACTCTCAGTTATGGCATCCATTTCTATCAGCAGTATATATTCACATTTGTATGATTACAAATCACATTTATATGATTGTGGTTATTTGATCTTGTTTTACTGATGAGGAATCTGAGATTATTCCAGCTTTGTGATTCAGAGATCCCAGGTTTGGAGTTAACATGGAGTTCCACATGTTAACAGAGTTCCACATCTGCCAAACAAATGTTGCTACTTTATCTCTGAGGATGTATTAGGTTGGATGCTGTAAACAACTGCAAAATACCACTATACATGTCAATATGCTTTTCAGCAAAATCCCTGGTAAATCCATGCCTATTCTAAGATATGCAATGAGTAGGATTTAAAAGATAAATATTGGAAATGAATGCGGTTTCCACTTCTCTACACTTTTTCCCAAAAGTAATTTATATGCAAGTTCAAGTCTCCCCATAGAATTTTTCCTCTACCTTCAAGGAGAACTTTTCCTTCAGTGTTTGGAGATCTAGAAGATTAGACTATTTTTCCTTCTCATTGTCTGAATCAAATTCATTCTTTCAATGCTTAATTCCTTGAAGACATTTTCCTTGGTACTTTCCTAGCTGGTGGGGAGTACAGCAATGAAAACATATTAGACAAAAATCATTTCCTTAATGAAGCTTATATTCTGAAAAGGGAGGAGATGACAGACAAGAAATACATGAAACACATGTAATGCTAAGTGCTAAGGAGAAGAATGAAAATAAGAAAGGTAATGAGGATAGAGAATGATGGAGGATGTGATTTCTAAATATGTTGACCAGTGAATATGTCACTGAGAAGATGGCTTCAAGCAAAAACCAGAAGGAAGTCAAGAAGGGAGATATAAAGGTATCTGGAGGAAGAGGATTTCATGTAGAAGGAACAGGATATTTGGGAGCGGCAGAATAATCGAGGGCATGAGTAAGAGTGAAAAAAAATGGGACCTCACTGAAGTGTTCAGAGCATTAGAGTGATATCAAGTTGTAAAGGACCTTCTGACTATGAGAACATACTGTGATGATACAAGAAGGAAGCAGGGCAGTCTTCTAGATGAACTTGTTGCCATATCAGGGTGAGAAACGATGGTGGCTTGGTCCAGATGGCGGCAGTGGAGTTGATGACAGTGGATTAATTCTGGATATTCTTGATGCACAAGATAAACGGTGTTTATGGGTGGTTACTATATGTTACATTACAGAACAAGAGGAGTAAGGATGATGTCACATTTGGCTTTTGCAGGTGAAAGAAAGGGGGAAATAATAGAATATCATGTTTATAAAGGAATATTAGCAATTAACAAATGTGCTCTTTGATAGATAAATGAACCAGCTGAATTAAGGTTAAAATGAAAAGAACAGCCTAGAATGACAAGTGGGCTTCTAGAAGATGACATAAAAATTAGATGCTGATGAAGACAGGTACTGTCTGGTTTCATATTCATGATAGTTGAGACTTTTAAGGTTAATTAGAAAATTATTATAGGGTACTTTTTTTGGGGGGGTTATTTGCTAGTACACATTCTTCTGCCCACCAACATTCAGAATTTTTCCTTTAAAAAGTACAGCCTGTGATACCAAATAGAAAAATTGTCATCTCATTTTTCAACAAAGACAAAAACTCTATCTGTGATTTTAAATAGGTTGGAGCCGAGGTTAGAAGTCAACATGGTATGAATGTTTTTCTCTCTCAGAGTGGTAGTTCAGTGCATCCATAAATCCCCTTATCTAATTCTTGGAGATTTCACAAGACATGAGTGGAATTAAATCCATCTGGAAATAGGAATTAATTTGGAAATAGGAATAACTAATATTTACTCTTACGGACACAACATATGCATGAAATCACCATTAATACTTTGCACACACATAATATAAAACTATTTGCGATAAAATTTTCTATGTACTTTCTGAGGTCATCTTTCAATAATATTCTGGAGTAGACAAGGCAGCTATCATCACTATTTTACACAGTTGAAAACTGAAGTTCAAATAAAGGGATTTTTTTCCAAGGTCACCGAATAAAGAGTTGCTGGGGCGAGAATTAAATGCCAGTATTTTAGGTGCTAATTTTACTCCCATCACAATCAGACAACTCACCAGTTTATAAAGTATATAACCCCTAATTCTTTGTGTTATAGTCTCATGAATTTATTCCTCTCTTTTCTTAGCTCAAATATTTAAAACCTATCTGGAAAGCTCATTGTGTTGATTTTATCTGCTCCAGTGGCCACACTAGATCAGTAGATTTTCATATAGGATTTGAAGGTTATGGCACTTGAAGCACTTAATTTTTTATTGTCCCAAAGATACATTTTCCCTTACCTGCTGTGAAAACTTCATATATTAACCCTTCAAATTCAGATTAAAATCTGCAGGTTTTAGTTGATTTTGACAATCTGTAATAATCAATACACCATAGGTTATACAAATACTATAAAAGGAAGTGTAATTCTATGTTCATCACATCTTAGAAACATTAAATGTCATTTACTTATTTTTACAAATATTTTTGTCTTGACTGGTTCCTCAGTTAGGTTTCATTTAGTTTCATGATTCAATATTCTCTGCTCTCCTACTTCTTTCCTTTTTCTTTGGTTATTCTTGTGGAAAGGCCAACATGTTATGGAAATAGGCCATTGAGACTGTAATCCACTTAGCTTGTTTCTGCACTCAGATAAACCCTAATGGGAGCAGACACTCATTACACAGGAATGACATCCATATGCTGTGACTTACCAAGGTTTAAAAAAATCTCATGCATTTGTTCGTACAGTAAGCATTTCACCTTATTAATAAACTTGTGTGTCTTTTGTTACCAGGACTATTCAAGATTTTTCTTGAAAGATAAGTGGCAAGCGAAAGTCATTCAGTTACTGAGAATGAAAGATGCCCTGCGTTGGGGAAGGAGGGGGGTCATAGCATCGAGTACTAGAACATGTTGTGGGTTACATGCTCAGCATTATTGAGAAGAAATAACAAGTACAGTGTGGACTATTCAGGCAAATTTCTACCCCTTGGGTAATGAACACAGAATAATCTTCTTTTCCTTCTTTCCTGAAATTTGTCACCGAGGTATTTTTAGCTCAATAAGACTGAGTGACTGCTCTCTGAACAAGTGGCTCACACTCTATACTGCGGAAAATGCTATTTATTATTGATACTGCTATGCATATTCTATGGAATATAAAACTCTCTAAATTTTCTACTGGTGCCTTTGGCACAATGGAGAAGAAAACTTTTTAAAAGGAAAATACTTCCTCGTATATAATAAATTAATAACAACTCAATATGTGGTTTTTAAAAGTAACTAGATGTTGTCTAGCTATTTTCGAAGGGATTTTAGGCTATATGCAAATATGCAGCTCTAAAAATTTCAATTTGGGGATTAGCATTTTGATGCTTTCTCTCCCTCAGGTTATGCTTGCCCTACCTAAAGTGTTTATATTCTTTCTGAAATTCCATATATGAACAGGAAATAATTGTCTCATTTGTAAAGTGTTTTATAACCTAAAATTCTGTGTTTTGTTTTCTGTATCCATTTTTGCTGGTTAACTGTGAAGAAATGTCATAGGATAGGTTATTATTAGTCCATGTTCCAGAATAGAAAATGGAATCTTGGGAAAGTTTTGGGTCACATCATGCTGTGCACTGATTGGCTCACAATTGAAGACTTCATTTATATTCCAGTCCCTTCGAAATTTTTTTTTAGGCTCTAGCTTTTATCTGTTGCCTCCCTACAGAATCTGTCTTTCTCTTTTTAAAATAATAGCTTTATTTAGATATATTTTACATGCTATACAATTTAGCCATTTAAAGTGTATAATTCAGTGGATTTTCGTTATCCATCAGGTTGTGCAGCCATTACCACAATCAATATTAGAACATTTTCATCATCCCCAAAATAAATTATGTATCTGTTATTCACAATTCCCATATCCTGCCAACTTCTAGACAAATACTGATCTACTTTCTGTCTCTAGATTTGCCTATTTTAATATTTTAGGTAAATGAAATTATACAACATGTAGTCCTTTGTGACTAGCTTCTTTCATTTATTTTCAGGTTCATCTACGCTATAGCATGTATCAGGACTTCTAAAGAAAATCTTTGATTATTTATTTCTTCAAGAATAATTGAAAACACAATGGTGTGATGTATAAATTAAGTCACAAAGATACAGTAGTCCACTAAAATTGTTTCAAAATATATTCATGACATTAATTTGATATAATTAGCTCGAACAGTTTCTGCAGATAGCAATTGTTCTGCCCATCTGTTTCTTAAACTTGACTTCTGGGATCTTTGCAGTTGAACTATTGCTGTGATGCCTATTTGTACTTAGTTTCTGGGACTCCATTCCTCCCTTACTCCTCACAGGGAGTAAGAGAGAAAATCAGACATGAAGCAAATAGAGAAAAGTAGTTCTCTGTCTCCATATTGTCTTTCTGCCCTCGGAGATCTATTAAGGGAAGATGGAACTGGGTTATCCTGTTTTCGGTTATCCTGTACTTGCACCTACAACATATGTGGGGTACCGAAACCTTGGGTTTCTGTCACTTTTTAGGCCTTCTGCTGGATGGGTTAACATTTGCAAGTCATATTAGCCACTCTGGTTCTCATTCTCCTGATAGAAAATGTCTCTAATAATCCCTCATTTTCTGACAAAGCTATTATGAAGAGCAAATGGTCTGTGAAAGTGAGTATTTTTTTGCTTTGTAAAGCTCTATGTAAGGATATATCAGCTACTATAATTATCATTACCACAGACCTCCTCAGAGCAATCAGGGGCAACTGCTTCTTACTAATGAGAAGGAGGAAAAAAAAAAAGGCATTGGAAGCCACAATGACTATTACGTTCTCCCTGTGAAAGGTATGAACCTTCAACAACAAATTCAGATAAATGAGAAATTTAATGTGTCTTTTTTTTCAAAATTATTTTAATCTGAATCTTTGTCTCATCCCTCCAGAGGGATAGGATATACTATTATAAAGTTTTAAGACATGCTTATGCATTGGAGCTGTCTCATGATTGTTATGTTTTATGATTATACCTCTGAAGTACCTTGTCCAGCCATGAGGTAGGCCCAAGGGCTGTGCTATTTCCCTGTCAGGCTTGAGAGACAAGATTCTTTAAGATATCTGAAAATTCAAGTTCCTTGGAATCTGACTGTCCCAGATCTACTAGGCAGCCATCCCCAAGAGGTCTTAACATCTCTGGGGTGGTACCCAAGTCCTAGGCCAACTGCTAGCCCATTAATCTCCGGAACTAACAGTCTACCTCTCCATACTTGGCAAAGACACCACCTTCAGCTCCTTCCCCACCTGGAGCCCCTATCATCAGCTCTTTAAAGTATTTTGTCACTTGGAACCAGATTCTGTTTTTGATTTGTAAAGGACACTGAAAAAGGAAAATAAAAAGAAGCCAACTTGTTTCTGGTGATGGTGGAAGTGAAAATTAAGGGGAGATGAAAACAATATGTCAGTGACTCTATGTGTAATTAACAATTTGGGTATAAATTGTTAAAATACCTAATAAGATTGCCTGACTGTTATCCTGGTTTGCAGAAAGGTACTAAGCAAGACGTTGAGTAGATGGTGAGTTCTTTGGTTGTTACACCAGATTTCCTTAAATTCATGGTCATGAAAAATAGGTGAGCATCATATGCAATGAGTTCAGCAGTGCTGGATGACAAAGTTTGGAACGGAAGAGAAAAACAGGGAAGGAGATAGAAGGGGAGGGGAAAAAAGAGAAAATGAGGGAAGTTAGCACCTGCACCATTTTACATTCCCGTCAGCAATGTAAAAGTTTCCAGTTTATCTACTTCTTAACAAACATTTATTATTTTCTATTTTTTTTATTATCACCACTCTGGTCAAGATCTCATTGTGGTTTTGAGTTTCATTTTTCTAATGACTAATTATTGAGCATCTTACCACATGCTTGTTGTCCATTTTTATCTTCTTTGGAGGAATACCTATCTCAAGACTTTTCCTCATTTTTCAGTTGGGTTGTATGTCTTTTTGTTCTTCAGTTGTAAATATTCTTTAAATATTCTAGATACTAGACTCATCAGATATATGATTATCAAGTAATTCTTACATTCTGTAGATTGCCCTTTCACTTTCCTGGTAATATCCTTTGATACATCCTTTTAGTATTGATGTAGTCCAGTTTATCTATTTTTTTCTCTACTGCACTATCATATACTTTTTGCACTGTAATTACTTGATTTCCTGGTACCACATTGCCATACTTCTGAACAACTGTCTGAGGGGCCTTTTGTATTTTGATTTTTAATAAAAGTTTCCCTTTCTTTTTCTTCTCTTTGAATGACTGCCACCTTTGATTTAATTTGTTTCCCCACTTATTTATCTCACTCATTTTATCTTTCTGTTTTAATCATTATGCTCTATGTTTATAAACCAAGGTTCATGTCACTTTTTTTTCATTTTTAACTTTTTGAAAGAATTACCTTGCTCATAGTGTTTAAAAGATCTGTTCTACAGAATAATTCATGGTGGGAAACTAGATCAATACAAGTTTAAAGAAGGCCCTGGACTTATTTTCTCTTGCTCATGACTGTATTTTTTTCCCCTTTTTATGATTTGTGATGACTTTCCTAAGATCAAATGGAAGAAGCAGGGACAGTGAGGAAGAAGGGAAGGAAAATGGGAACTGAATCTCTCTCTCTGGGAACATACCATCCAAAGAACTCTAACCAATAGATAAGAAGGCACTGAGGAGTTACCGTTGTGGCGCAACAGAAACGAATCTGACCAGCATCCATGAGAACGCCTCGCTCAGTGGGTTAAGGATCCAGCCTCACTCAGTGGGTTAAGGATCCAGCATTGCTCAGTGGGTTAAGGATCCAGCATTGCCATGAGCTGTGGTGTAGATCACATACTCGGCTTGGATCTGGCATTGCGGTGGCTGTGGCGTAGGCTGGCAGCTATAGCTCCGATTCGAACCCTAGCCTGGGAACCTCCATATGCTGCCATAGCGGTGCTAAAAAGACCAAAAAAAAAAAAAAAGGCAGTGACTTTATGACAGTGTCCTTTGAATCTGAATTTAATTTTAAAAATATATTACAGTGTCAGGTACAAACTATTTGTGTGTAAGATAGGCTCAAGGATGTATTGTACAACATGGGCCATATAGCCAATATTTTGTGATAACTGTAAATGGGAAGTGCCTTTAAAAATTCTATAAGAAATTTAAGAAATTATAAAAATTAAAAATCAAAAAAAAATAAAATGCATTAAGGCAGTTAAATAGCTTACAAGGACAGTAGGCAGTGTGGGACTGTAATAGATGGATGGACCTTTAAGTGAGAGCTGCCTTTGAAACCTGTCCCTGCTCCTTCAGAACAATCCAGTCCTCGGGTCTTTCAGCCCTGTGTTTCCTTTTTTCCCTCAGCTGTGGCATTTTATAAGGACACAGTAAAATAATAATTGTAAAACTCTGCATGTGGTAAATATTCACCAAATGTTAATTCCATTTTATTATTTTATGATTCTTACTGCAAAGGGAAAGATCAGTGTATAATGAGATCATCATAATTTTGTTGAGGTCAGGAATGTTTAGGTTAGATTTCATTTAGATTCATCCATAGAATTTATAAATGCAAAATGATTAGCTCACTGGAAGCTACAGAGAAGCCCAGGGTAACCTGCAAAAACAGCACTTTTACATGGTTTAAACTCATACATTTACCTCATCGACCCAAAGTTATTTCCTCCCCACTTTAACTTCTGTTTCCGACAAAACAAAACAACAACAACCAAAAAAAACTGGAAGCTTTTCTCTAAAACAGAATTAAGAAAGCAAACACCCTGAGAGCTCACATTATGATGAGTGAGACAAATACCATATGATATCACTTATATGTGTTATATGTAGAATCTAAAATATGGCACAAATGAACCTACTGTAAAACAGAAACAGACTCACAGACATGGAAAACAGACTTGTGGTTGCCAAGAAAAGGGGGAGGAAGTGGGATGGACTGGGAGTTTGGGGTTAGTAGATGCAAACTATTATGTTTAGAATGGATAAGCTACAAGGTCCTATGGTATAGCACAGGGAACTATATCCAGTCTCTTGAGAGAGAACATGATGTAAGATAAGATAAGAAAGGGAATGTATATATAAATATGTGGGACTGGGTCATTTTGCTGTGCAGCAGAAATTGGTACAACACTGTAAATTAACTATGCTTCAAATAAAACACACAAAAAAGAGAACCGTGAGTGATATTAGGAGTTACCATTAGTGATATTAAGAGAACCATTAGAAGTTTGGGATTAACATATACATACTACTGTATATAAAATAGATAGGGGAGTTCCCTTCGTGGCTCAGTGGTTAACGAATCCGACTAAGAACCATGAGGTTGCGGGTTTGATCCCTGGCCTTGCTCAGCGGTTTAAGGATCCGGTGGTGTAGGTCACAGACGCGGCTCGGATCCCACGTTGCTGTGGCTGTGGCAAAGGCCAGCAGCTACAGCTCTTGTTAGACCCCTAGCCTGGGAACCTCCATATGCCACGGGTGCAGCTCTGCATAAAGGCAAAAAGACAAAAAAAAAAAAAAGATAATCAGCAAAGACCTACTATGTAGCATAGATAATTCTACACAGTATTCTGTAATAACCTCTATGGGAAAAGAATCTGAAAAAGCATGGATATATGTATAACTGAAACACTTTTCTATACACCTGAAACTAACACAATTTTGTAGATCAGCTATATTTTAATGAAAAAATTAAAAATAAGATATACAAGACAAGGAAAACAAGCACAGAGAGGCAAGAACTATCATAGAGGGGAATTAAAGGTGGCTGGTGTCATAAAATATTAAAATATGGTTTAATCAGAAGTGCGATATGTAAGCGAACTTAATTAGAAATACATATTCTTTGGCTTTAAAGTGCAAAATGAAAAATTAAAGCAATCTTACAGGGCACGTAATCAGTGAGAAATAATATGTTAGAAAATGAGTCTGATGTTGTAATTGGGGTGTGCAATTGAAATTAATTAATTTTAGCATACATGCATACAAATATGAAATCAACAAATTTTACAGATTAAAATCATAATGATAGTGACACTGCTGTGTTGCTATGAAGAAGTGAGAGACTGCTCTGTGACACGTAGTCACCCTTAGCTATAACATGCTGTTTCTGATCAAATCAGTGAGGTATTCTGTCTACAAGACGTTTGGGCAGTTGTGATTATATGAAGTGTACCCACTCCTAAATTTTAATTAAAATTCAAGTGGTGTTTTGCCCATGTCAAATTTTCTTTCCCATCACATTTAAAATGAAAAAGGGACTTAATTTTAATTAACACATCATTGCATTTACCCTAATATTAATGTTCACTAAGCTTTTTATAAGATTCATTAACAGCCATTTTGTGATGGAAGGACCCAGGAGGCAAACATAAAGTTGTGGAGCTAGTTTTAGTGATTTCACTATTGATTTTACAAAATACTGAAAACAGAAGTATAACGCTCTAGGATTCCATAGTTAGGCAGGTAAGAGTGAAGTAGTATAATAAATAAGTAGAGAGAGAGGGGGAGAGAAAGGAAGAGATCAATTCACACATTTGAAGTTACAGTAGTTATTTTTAGTACATTCATAGATATGTACAACTATCACCGCAATCTATTTTAGGACACTTTAATCACCGCAAAAGAAACCTGATACCCTTTAGCTGTCACCTCATATATTCCACACTCCCACTACCAGCCCTAGGCAACCACTAATCTACTTTCTGTCTCTGTAGATTTTCCTATTTTAAACACTTTGCATAAGTGGAATGGAATATTTTGTGACAGGTTTCCTTCACTTAGCATAATGTTTACAGGATTTATTCATGTTGTGGTATGTGTATTTTAATTTTTTATGATCAAATAATCAACTGTGTGTATGTACCACATTTTGTTTATTCATCAATTGATGGACATTTATGTTATACAGATAACTGATTTTTGACAAGTTTCCAAAGCAATTCAATGCAGAAATGATAATCTTTTTAACAAGGGTGCTGAAACTACTGGATATCCAATAGCCAAAAGTAATAAACTATATTACATTTACAACTGATATAAAAATTAACTTACAGATTAAATATTAAATATCAAAGTATAAAATTTTTTGAAGAAAACACAGGAGAGAAATGTTCAGATTGGTGAAATATTTTTAGACATGACACTGAAAGCGTGACCTAGAAATGAAAAACCTGATAAATTGGACTTCATCAAATTTAAAATCTTTTCTTCTGCTAAAAGCCCTTTAAGGTGGTCAAAAACAAGGTACGGATAGAGAAAATATTTAGAAACCACGTATCTGACAACAATTCATATCTAAAACATATAAAGAATTCTCAAAACTTAAAAAATAAGTGCTCCAATTAAAAATGGGCAAAAGATACGGACATTTAACTGAATAAGATATATAGTTGGCCAAAAGTACATAAAAAGATATTTAACATTACCAGCCAATTTCTGAATTAGATAATTGCTTTAACAGTCTCTGTAGATAGTACAAATTAGACATAAACGTAGTTCATAGTTTATGTGCACAAGCAAAAGTCCCCAAAATATCGCTTATTTTCTTTTTTCTTTCCCATGTGTGTGTCATACGGAGGTTCCAGGGCCAGGGATCAAACCTGCACCACAGCAGTGACCCAAGCCACTGGATCCTTAACCGACCGTGCCGCAAGGGAAATCCCCCCGCCAAAAAAAAAAAAATTCCTAAAACCGTTTGATACTGTTTCTCTAAAAGCTTTCTTCTATGGAGAGAATATTCAAAAGTGAAATTTCCTCATGAGCACAATTTGGCATAAATTAGGTCAGGTGGTCTCTATACCCGTGATTCTATAGTGTGGATTTTCCACCTAGTTGCCCTGATTCTTTTTATCAAGGGAGGTAGAAAATGTTAATTAACAAATCTACAATTTCTTAGAATAATATGATACTTGGTTAAGAGAGTTAACTGCTACTTTTATAAAGTCTCTAGTGTTGTATGTTTTTTTAACATTTGTATCATTCAGGAATATTCTAATGGCCAGTATCAGCCCTTTTATTCTGAGGTCACTGTCATCAGGGTTGACGTACAGTTTCTGTGTCTGAGATTCCCTGAATTTACCCATGTTCCTGGATTGCCTAGAAATTACATTCTTTGCTTCTGTAAAGACAGAACTCATCATAAATCAGGTCCTACCCTAATTTCCTAAAAGGGCTTTATAGGTACTGCTTCCAACATATGGCTTATTTAAATAGAATTTATCTTTAAATCTTTCATTTTTGACATGGTCATGATTACAAATAAGACCACTTAAGTATAAAGCTAGAGAATGCCCTAGGTAATATATCCATTATAAAAGCATAACTTTTGGGTTATCTTTTCTACCAGACAGAAAAACAGGTATCGTAATTAGGATTTTTTTTTTGTTTTATTTTTGTTTCTAATTAACATCTAAATTTACAGGTTTGTAAGACATCTGGGCTCAAATCAGTTGAACAAACATACATTCCTCAAGAGAGAACTTTGGGCCTTGCTGAGTATATGGAAATCTTGGACATAATATGAAAAGTCACATTATTATCGTTTTGCCTTATTCCCAGTTTATCCTAAATACCATCCCTAAACAATGCAAGTTTATATATTGTGTCTGTGTCGTCCATATAGTTACTTAAGGTCCTGACATTTTTATTTTTATTTTTTAAATGATTTTTATTTTTTCCATCATAGCTGCTTTACAGTGTTCTATCAATTTTCTAGTGTACAGCAAGGTGACCTAGTCACACATACATATATACATTCTTTTTCTCACATTATCATGCTTCATCATAAATGTCTAGGTATAGTTCCCAGGGCTGCACAGTAGGATCCCATTGCTTATCCATTTCAAAAGCAATAGTTTGCATCTATTAACCGCGAATTCCCAGTCCATCCCACTCCCTCCCAGTCCATCCCACTCCCTCCCCCTCCCCCTCGGCAACCACAAGTCTGTTTTCAAAGTCCATGATTTTCTTTTCTGTGGAAAGGTTCTTTTGCGCCATATATTAGATTCCCAATATAGGTCATATCATATAGTATTTGTCTTTCTCTGACTTACTTCACTTAGTATGAGAGTCTCTCCATGTAATTTGCATCCATGTGGTGCAAATTACATTATTTTGTTATTTTACGGCTGAGAAGCCTGTATATATGCCATATTTTCTTAATCCATTCATCTGTCGATGGACATTTAGGTTGTTTCCATGTCTTTGCTATTGTAAATAGTGCTGCAGTGAACATGCAGGTGCATGTGTCTTTTTCAAGGAAAGTTTTGTCCAGGTATATGCCCAAGAGTGGGATTGCTGGGTCATATGGTAGTTCTATATTTAGTTTTCTAAGGTACCTGCATACTGTTTTCCACAGTGGTTGTATCAGTTTCAGTTGCCACCAACAATGCAGGACGGTTGCCTTTTCTCCACACCCTCTCCAGCATTTGTTATTTGTGGAAGGTCCTGCATTTTTTAAATTTCATTTGATTGCCAGATTGTATTCCATTGTACAGATATAACATATTTCCCATTGTTCTGGTGAACAAGTGTAGACACATTTTGCTTTGTAAATTTTTACATACATATGTATTATTATCTATTACTATATAACCAGTGAATATCTTTGCCATATTCTATTGGTAGGAAGAAAGTAACTGGGCCAGCTTTCCCTCGGGGGAAGGGATAACACAGGCAAACACATAACAATAGATAGTTCTTTTTAGAGGCTGCCTACCACAACATATTAGACTCATTCTATTAAAAAAAATAAATGGAATCTAGTTCCGATTGAGGCACAATGGGTTAAGAATCTGACTGCAGTAGGTCAGGTTGATGAGGAGGTACAGGTTTGATCCCAGCCCAGCACAGTGGTTAAAGGATCCAGCATTGCTACAGCTATAGTGTAGGTCACAGCCATGGCTCAGATTCAGTCCCTGGGCCTGGAAACTTCCATATGCTGAGAGTGTGACCATAAAAAATAAAATAAAACAAAATAAATGGAATCACAGTTTTCAAATGCTTCTGCAAGATTTAATGCCTGAATAATAAGAATTCTGCAATAGAAACTTGGCTTAGCGCTGAAAGCAAATAATCTCTAATCCTCTTAACTACCCTGCAAGTATTATTATCCTCCTTTTACAATTTAAGGAAGTAGGCTCAGCATGGTTAAGTAATTTGCCTTTGGACATTCTGGTATGTGAGAAAGAACATATTGTATCCTTCAGAACCAATGTTGTCAGCATACTGTTTAAGTATAATAATGATAAGCATTAGTGATTATAGAAAGTAAATATTGTTCTTGCTCATCTTAGTTATGATGGTCACCCCCATTTCCACCATACACAGGAAACCATTGAATGACTTTCCTCTAGATTTCCTTCTAGATGTATTCACAAATGTAAAATGTAACAGTGCAGTTCTACTTTATATTGCCATGTATAAGTATTTTTATGACCTTTTGATTCTTTGAAATATCAAAATATCAACTTGGAACCTATAATTCCATAATGTATAGGTACTCCTAGCCAAGGATAGTGCAATTCTATGATTTACTGAAAAGAGTGGTACTAGTTCTTTGTAGCACTGGGCCAATCTAGGCACACACTTATACTGACAGTAAATCCTAGCAGACACCTCAGCAAAAAAGTACATTTTATTGCTTTGTATTTTAAAAGTTAGAATAGAAAGAGAAATCTTTTCTATTTGTCATCGTTTTTGTTTTCTCTTTTAAGTGGTATTTTCCTTTCTTAAATGGGTATTCTTTCAAAGATGACATGGTAGTATCATGAATTGACAGCCACATCTGGCATTACCCAGCTTATTTCATTGCTGATCGAAGGGCACAAAAGGTTGTAGGTAGATTTCATGATATGTAAATATATATTTTGGAGAACCTTTTTTCAGCTCTCAGCATCTCTTCCTTGAACAATGTTATTAACTTGCAAGCTGTATTTTTTCATTTTTCACATTTCCCTCAAGTTTTTAATTTACTCTTTAGTGACTATTAACCTTCTTGGTGCTTGCTTCCATGAATCTGCTTGAAATACATATCTGATCAGGTCATTTCTCTGCTTGGTTCTTTCTCATCTTTGGACACAGTCCCAAGACTAGAAAAGAAGGCTTCAGGCTTAGCTGTTCACCCCATCTGCTACTGTGAACACATAATTGGGGCATACCAAAAAACCTTTCCACTTCAACAATTCCATCCCATTTTACTCCACCATGTCTTCCTTTGTTGTCTGCTTTTCTTACCTTGGCTCATCCCAATTTAGTTACTGTATTTTCAAGCTCAGACAAACTTTTATTTTCTTCCTATTTTTTTGCCCATAGTATTTTGTATATAACTCTATCAACACTTTTTAAAACGTTCAGTTTTTGCCTGTTTTTATAGCACAAATAATCATGAACATATTCCCATCACAAAAGATTAAAATAGCATGTATAAGCCAGAGTTATTACCCAGGTAGATTATTGGATTGCCCATGTATGACATTAAAATTCTATGGATCTCCACATAAGTCACTTTGTTTCCAACACAATCTTTCTTGCACTCATTGTGTATCAATAAGGTAATTAATTTCCCTTTGGCAGATGGAACCTTTCACCTCAGCCTTCCCCTACGCTTATTAGTTCATTTGCACAAGACCAAATTGGCAAATGAATATTCTCAGATTATAATGTTGGGGGACTATGGGTATATTTTGTAATGAAATATTCCTTAGGAACTAGAAACTCTAAATTAGCCAAGATCATGATTTTAAGGACAAGAAGCAAAAATATTAGGTGAGTGGAATCCTCTTACATCCACCCTAAATTACTGGATTTTTGTGTATTGCAGGGAAACGCTGGCATGTATTGGTCACTGATTTAAAGAGTATCTGACATCTTTTAAAGAGTATCCCAAGCTTATATGACGGTATCTTGACCAGTAGCACAACTCTTCCTTTAATAGGCCATTTCACTGTTGTAGCAAGCCAGTTGGATTTGGGTGCCAGGACATGGGGTGTTCTAGTGAACAACATAGGTATTAAGCCCATTGCCTCCTTTCATGTAAAACAAGATTCTCCAGCATTGAAAAATGGTGTGTGGTACCATGGCAAAGGACAAGTCATTCTGTCAATCTAAGATGGAGCTGATGGAAAAATTAAGGACAAGCAAGACAAATTTGCATTCAGAATATGTTATCTGTTTCTATAAGGAGAGGTTGCTTTTCTTCCCAAGATGGAAAATATCCAGTGTAATCAACCTGTCCCTAGATAGCTGGCTGATCCCCTCTGCCCCGTCAGTTCTGGGAATAAGTCATATCAGTGCTTGGATTTTACCTCTGCTGTTGGCAGTTTGCATCCTCAGCAGATACAGCAGTTAGATCTTCTATGATGAGGTGGATTACATTGGTGAGCCTACATGGAACCTTTATCACTCCCAAAATGGCCACTTTGTTCATGAGTCCAGCAGTAAGCAAAATCTGGGAGAGCTGAGTAAAGAGGCTTATTGACACCCCAGGATAAGTCCTGTTGTCCGCCTGGGTGTTGACAGCCTGAGTCACACTGAATACAGCCTATAAGGATTTTCACATCCCACAAATTACTCTATTTCTATTCTGAGAGGGACATCTACTCCCTAGATTTCTCAGGCATTTATTTTCCAAATTTGTTCAAAAACTATGGAAACTCAGATCAGGTTTCTCTCCATTGATCTAGAATTTATATGGTAATATAAATCAAGTAACATCTTAGTAAGCTTCCCATCTCTTTCATTCCTATGGGACCTGTGAAAAATTAGTTACTATCATACAGCCTGAAAATTTGAAACATTTTGATTATCACTCTGCCCCTCTGGATTATTGCAATAATTGGAGAATAATTATAGGGTTACATACATATATATAACAGAGAGAAAGAGATAGAAGTTCTAAAGATCAAGTCATGATAATGTACAGTATATTACTGTCAATATGATCATTTCATGGGGAAATAAGCAGAATTATATTTTGGATTAGAATAAAAGATAAAACTGAGAGGGAAAGGCGTTTTAAAATTTTATTGGAGAATAATTAACTTACAATATTGTATTAATTTCAAGTGTACAGCAAAGTGAATCAGTCATACATATAAATATATGATTTATTTTTTCCCCTTAGGTTATTACAAACTATTAAGTAGACTTTCCTGTGCTATGCTGTAGCATTTTTGAAAAGTGAGAAATGGGGGTCAGAAATAGTGTGTGTTAATAGGGTAATGGTCTTTTCATAAGTTAATGATTAATTGTATACATTCAGTGTCCTTTTTCTATTTTTATTCCCAAGAGATATCTTTTAGTTGGTTATGAAGATGGATTTCTATTTTGTATCCGCATTACAAACAAGTTACCACATCTGTCACATGTCAAACTCTTATGGTAATTTCCATAATTCTTTTGATATGTGTGAAATCAGTTCTGTCATAATTTTACTTTTTGACTTTTAGATTTTGCATCTCGGAATACTTTTATATCAAGTTACATGTACATGTATATTATCCCATAAAATATTTTTATACTACCATATACATTCTTATGGTATTTCTTTTCTTGGTTCCATACCCTTAATCTCTCTCTCTTCCTCCTTCATTCCTTCCCACTCTCTCTCTCTTTCCCTCCCCCTTTCTCTTCCCTATCTCTGTTTTATTTGTGTGAAGGAGTATTCTAACTTGTGTCAACAATACTTAACTCCCCCATATTTTCAAGAAAAATTTGAAATTTCAGTTCCCCTTACACTGTAAGTTAAATTTCTGTAGATTAATAGACCAAATTCTGAACTCCATTCTATTCTGTTGATCTTTTTTTTCACTAGTAGTACTGGTTTAATTGCTATACCATTTTATTATGTTTAAAATATGAAAGGACTACCCTGTCTCTCATAATTTTATCAAAATGAAGTTGTTATTTTCTACATTATCCCCTAAATACAAGTCTAAATTGTTGTTGAGTGTCTAATATTTGACTTTCCTTTTATTTAGCTCTTTGCTTACATTCTTCACCAGAGTGTTTTAGTTTTTGTGATAACTCCTTCACAGTAATAGTTAAGTGCTTCTGATTTGGTCAAGTTTTTTATTTTACTGTGAATGACTCATTTTTCCAGTTGCATTTTCCAGCATAGCTGGTGTCCCAGAAAGCTTTTGATTTGTTTATGTTGGTGTCTTTGTTTTCACCTACTTTCTTGAATTTTTTTGTTTTTCTATGTATAAAATTATATTAGTTGAAGTAAGTGAAATTGTGTTTCTTTTGTTCCACTATTAACATACTATTTATTTATCTTGTTATCTCTTTATTATATATTCCATTGCAATATAAAACATTATTTGTGAGGATTTCCTCTCTTCCTTATCTGATTTTGGTCAGAATTTTAAAATATTTTATCATTAAAATTTTATTTCATTAGATGTCTTGTATAGGAAATCTTTATGACATTAAGTAGGTATCTGATTCTATTTTTAGCTAATGTAATAAATTTTGGCCACAGGTGTTGAATGTTTTACTGCTTTTGGCATCTGATTGAGACCATCTCATTGCATCCTTTAATATCTTTGAATCTCTTAAAATATTAGAATAACCTAATACTTGCTGAGATTAAACTACCTATTTGTTCCTAGAATAAAGCCTGCTTGGTGTAGTAATCTTTTAATACACTTACAGTTTTGTTGATTAGAGGTCTGTTGAGAATTTTTTTAAATTCTGTTTATATCATTGTCTTGCTTATACATTTGATTTTTTCTACCATCACTATAGTGATTTGGCATCAGGTTATGACAGACAAGTTAGAAGCGGTTTTCATCATATTTGATGACGTAACATTTTATAAAAGTTAAACTAGTATATGTTCAGTCATATATTTGCAAAACAATGCATGTTATACTCTCTGACAGGCACAGGTTGAGCTTGGGCATGGATGGACTAATTTAATTATCTTAAAAGAAAATACTTGTTATTATTATCTCTAATATCAGATATAAGGATAATAGGGACTAAAGAGGCTATGCTATTTTTCCATAATATCCTTGGTGGTGCATTGATTCCCATTTATGATTATCAAAAAAAACCCTTATATTTAAAATATCTGGAGATTCAAACACAAGATGACAGACTAGAAGGACTCAAACTCACCTCCTCTCATGAAACCACCAAAATTACAGCTCACTGGTGAACATTCATCAACAAAATAGACTTGGAGCTATCCCCCAAAAATACCCTACACCCAAAGACAATGAAGAAACCACATCAATATGACAGGAGAGGCAATTTCACAATATAAACATTCTAATACCAGCTAGGTGGCAACCCTACAAGAATGGAAAATAACTATATCACAGATTTCCTACACGAATGAGAGTTCTTAACTCCACATCAGTTTCCCCATCCTGGGGGTCTGGCATTGGGAGGAGGAGCCCCCATATGCTGTAGGTGTGGGTGTAAAAAGAAAAAAGAAATCGTCAATAAAATACAAGCAAACCAACTCCAACCATATGTTAACAGCATCATACAGGAGTTCTCGTCATGGCACAGCGGAAACGAATCTGACTAGGAACCATGAGCTTGCGGGTTTGATCTCTGGCATCATTCAGTGGGTTAACGATCCAGCGTTGCCATGAGCTGTGGTGTAGGTTGCAGATGCAGCTCGTTTCTGGTGTTGCTGTGGCTCTGGCATAGGCTGGCAGCTATAGCTACAATTAGACCCCTAGCCTGGGAACCTCCATATGCCACCAGTGCAGCCCTAAAAGGACAAAATACAAAAAAAAAAAAGTATCATACGACATGATCAAGTGGGATTTGTCCCAAGGATGCAAGGATTCTTCATTTTCTGCAAATCATTCAGTGTGATATACCACATTAACAAACTGAAGAATG
This sequence comes from Catagonus wagneri, assembly GCA_004024745.2. Classification (NCBI taxonomy): domain Eukaryota; kingdom Metazoa; phylum Chordata; class Mammalia; order Artiodactyla; family Tayassuidae; genus Catagonus; species Catagonus wagneri. The sequence continues at coordinate 20,932,716 of PVHT021183699.1, forward strand.
AAAAAACCTATGGTCGTCTAAATAGATGCAGAAAAAGCTTTTGACAAAATCCAACACCTATTTATGATAAAAAGCCTTCAGAAAATAGGCATAGAGGGAACCTACCTCGGTATAATAAAAGTCATATATGACAAATTCACAGTTAGCATCGTCCTCAATGATGAAAAGCTGAAAGCATTTCTTCTAAGATCAGGAACAAGACAAGGATGTCCACTCATACCACTTGTATTTAACATAGTTTGAGAAGTCCTAGCCCCAGCATTCAGACAAGAAAAAGAAATAAAAGGAATCCAAATTGGAAAAGAAGTAACATTATCATTGTTTGCAGATGACTTGATAGTGTACATAGAAAATCCTAAGGATGCAACCAGAAAACTATTAGAACTCCTGTGAATTTGGCAAATTTGCAGGATAAAAAATTAATACACAGAAATCTATTACTCTTCTATATACTAACAATACTAACAATGGAAGATAAGAGAAATTAAGGAAACGGTTCAATTTACCATCATGTCAAAAAGAATAAAATACTTAGGAATAAACATACCTAAAGAGACAAGAAACCTCTAGTCTGAAAACTCTAAGATATTAAAGAAAGAAATCAAAGATGACACAAAGAAATGAAAAGATATACCATGATTTGTATCAGAAGAATCAGTATTGTCAAAATGACTATACTACTCAAGGCACTCTACAGATTCAGTGCAATCCCAATCAAATTACCAATGGCATTTGTCATAGAACCAGAAAAAAAAATCCCAAATTTGTGTGAAACTACAAAAGACCCAGAATAGCCAAAGGAATCCTCAGAAAGAAAAATGAACCTGGAAGAATTAGACTCCCTGACTTCAAACTGTACTACGAAGCTACAGTCATCAAAAGAGTATGGTACTGGCACAAAACAGGATAAAAAAAAAAAACAGAAATAAACACAAGCACTGGTGGTCAACTAATCTATGACAATGAAGGCAAGAATATGCAATTAAGAAGAGAAAGTTTCTTCAATAAGTGGTGCTGGGAAACCTGGACAGCTCCATGTAAAAGAATTAAATTAGAACATTCTCTAACACTGTACACAAAAATAAACTCAAAATGAATTAAAGACCTAAATATAAGATGGGATACTATAAAACTCTTAGAGGTAAATATAGGCAGAACACTCTCTGACATAATTTACAACAATATCTTTTCAGATCCACCTCCTAGAGTATTGAAAATAAAATAAAACATAAACAAATGGGACCTAATTAAACTTAAAAGTTTTTGCACAACAAAGGCAACCATAAGCAAAATGAATACACAACACACAGAATGGAAAAAAATACTTGCATATGAAACACTTTACAAGGGATTAATCTCCAAATATAGCAACAACTCATGCAGTTCAATATCAAAAAAACTCAGAAGCCTATCAAAAAAAGGGCAGAAGATATAAATAGACATTTCTCTAAAGACATATGGATGGCCAGTAGGCAAATGAAAAGAAGCTCAACATCACCAATTATTACATAAATGTAAATCCAAAGTACTATGAGGTACTACCTTTCACCTCCAGAATGGCCATCATCAAAAAGTCTATCAGTAATAAATGCTGGAGAGGGTGCTGAGAGAAGTGACCTGCTGATACTGTTGGTGGGAATGTAAATTGGTACAACCCCTATGGAAAACAATATGGAGACTCCTGAAAAAATTAAAAGTAGCACCACTGTATGATCCAGCACTATATCATGCCCACTCCTGGACATCTGTCTGAAGAAAACCATGTTTCAAAAATATACATTTACCCCAGCGTTCGTTGCAGCACTATTTACAATAACCAAGACATGGAAACAACCAAAATGTCCATTGACAGAAGAATGGATAAAGAAGATGTGGTACATATGTACAACAGAATATTACTCAGCCATAAAAGAATGAAATAATGCCATTTGCAGCAATATGGATGGACCTAGAGATAATCATACTAAGTGAAGTTAGCCAGTGAAAGGCAAACATCATAAGATATCACTTATATGCCAAATCTTAAAAACAAAAAAAAGGGATTCAAATGAACTTAATTGCAGAACAGAAACAAACTCACAGACTTTGAAAAGCTTATGGTTACCAAAGGGAACAGGTTGGGAGTAGTGATGGACTGGGAGTTTGGGACTGGCACATGCACACTATGGTATATGGAATGACTTGCTACCGGGGACCTGTTGTATAGTACAGGGAGCTCTACCAAATATTCTCTGATAATCTGTATGGGAAAAGTCTGAAAAAGAATGGATGTGTATACGTGTAACTGAATCAACTTTGTTGTACATTGGAAATTATCACAACACTGTACATCAACTGTTTTTAATAAAATTTTAAAAATGAAAAAAGTACCTGAAATATTTATTTATAATACCAAATATAATAGGTGTGGCTTAAAGAATAACATTTAAATCATCACTAATGTCTCCACCCCCTTAATAGGTCAAATAGTAACACCAACTCTTAAAGTCTCTGTGTGTTATTTTATGTCCTTCCATTTTTCTCCAGAGATAATTACACCCTTGATTTTTGGGTTAATCAACCCTATGCTTTCCTTCACAGTTTTACGCCTGTTTACTTGTTCTTAAATATTTACCTACTTGTTTGTGTATTTTGGCTTTTATTATCAGTCAAGTCAAATGGATATCTTGGAGTATTTCGCCTTCTGTTTTCTATTTTTCTAAATAATGGATTCTTGATTGTCCCACACTTATTTATTCACTTTTCTACTGTTAATAGTTTGTGTTTTTAACGGTTTTTGCCATCAAAAACAATACTGTTTTCAATGTTTGTATATATGTCTTACAGTGCAAAGAGTCAAACCTTGTTTACAAGGTATATAGTCATCAAAACCTATAGGACTGTAACACACAAGAGTGAACCCTAATGTAAACTCTGGACTTCATTTAATATATCAATATTCATTAATTAAACATAACAAATATAAGATGTTAATAATAGGTGAAACTAAGGTGAGGCAGGAAGTATATGGGAACTCTGTACCTTCTACCCAAAACTGTACTAAAAATAAAATATAAATTTAAAAATAGATATACTAATAAATATATATAAGTAACTAAGTAAATAGCTATATAGATAGACACCTTAGCCAAATTCAGTAGACAAAAGTTAGATTGGTAAGAGTACTTGAAACAAGATGAATTTAATATCTATGACATAGAAAATATTCTTATAAACTAGTACTATGATAAAATAATAAAATGAAGAGAAGATATGAATATCCAATTTTGAAAAAAAATCCCAGTGGCCAGCAAGCATTTACAAAAAAATGTTCAATCTCAGTAGTAGAAGAGGAAATGAAAATTAAAGCAATAATAAGATATCACTTAAACCCATCCAATTCCAAAAAATTAAGAGTGATAGAATTAACTATTGGAAGTGATTGAGAAAATGATTTGTCTTATATACTGTTGGGGAAAACCAATTCATGCAGACATTTGGGAAAGCTATCTGGCAATATCTATTAAAATTAAGAATGTGCCTGTGTTTAAACATAGGAATCTCATCTCTCTCTCAAAAATAAAAATGTACATAAAAATAATATATTTGGAATGTGTTTATTACCTGTAGAGGGATAAAACTACATACAGTATGCTTTTCTTCTTATAGGGAAGTGGTGGAATAAATTCTGCTATTTTCTAAATTATCTGTAGAGCTAGAAAAATGTTAATAATATGATTAATAATATGATCCTAACTAACAATGAGGAAGTCCTTCCACAAGTTGGCATATGGCAAAATGAGCATGGAAAAATTGATGTATGGGCATATGCCAGGTCGTTACCATTTGGTGTTAGAAGAGGGGCCTTTATGGGTGGAGGGTGAAAGTTAGCCACTCCCACAAAAAAAAAAAAAAACATTAAAATAAGATCTCATATCCATAAGTACTTATAAGCTTATCCACCATGATAGTATAGTTTCACTGAACTCTTCATGCAGAATAGTTTCACTGACCTAAAAATTCCCTGTGTCCCACCTACTACTTTCTCCCCCATCACCATCTCAAGTCCTGGTAAACGCCAGTCTTTTAATTGTCTCATAGTTTTGCCTTTCCAAAAAAGTCATATAGTTGGAATTGTACAGTAGGTAGACTTTTCAGACTGGCTTTTTTACCCTTTGGTTCATTTACTCATTCAAACCTATTCCTAGCAGTATGTTCTTATGTTTTCTCCATGTCTTTTCATGGCTTGGTATTTCACTTCTTATTGTCAAATAATAATCATTATATTGATGAATCACAGTTTGTTTATCGATTCATCTATACAAGACATCTTGGTCGCTTCTAATATTTGGCATTTATGGCTTCTATAACAGTTCATATGCAGGTTTTCAAATCAAGGGATAAAATTCTTCTGGAGAGAGAAGTTTGGGAACATTTACACTGTAACTGGTCTCCTGCCTTCACTTTATAAGGCCTCAGTTTAGCTAGTATGATCCTTCAAAACTGTGAATAAGGTCATGTCATTCACATGGGCAAAACCATTTCACCATACTTATAATGTAACATAGTATAACTACTGTGAGCTTCAAGTCTCTACCTGATCTGAATCTCGATCTATTCCTCTCCTCCCGTTGCCTACCACCGAGGCAAACACCATATCTGCAATGTATACTAACAAGGAAAAGTATAGATATGAGAGTCCTACAGATAAGTAACCACCACCCAGTAGAAAATATCATTAGATTTTAATAGACTCCTCAAAAAAGATTATTCAGATGGTCAAAACAGAGAAAATAAGTGTCTTTATTCTTTAAAAGGAGGAATTTAAATAAAAATAGGGGAGTTCCCATTGTGACTCAGCAGACTAAAGACCTGATATAGTCTCTGTGAGGTTACAGGTTCAATCCCTGGCCTTCCTCAGTGGGTTAAGGATCCAGTATTGCTGCAAGCTGTAGTGTAGGTTGCATATACGGTTCGAATCTGGTGGTGTAGGCCTCAACTGTGCTACAATTTGACCCCTAGCCTAGGAACTTCCATATGCCATAGGCACAACCATAAAAGTAAATAAATAAGTAAATAAGTAAGTAAATAAATAAATAAATAAATAAATAAATGCAGGAAGATATTACCACATATCTGACAGAATGCTAAAATTAAAAACATGGACAACACCAAGAATATTTGAGGAAATGGAACATCAGAACCCTATGTACTATTAGCTGGATTTAAAAAAATGCATACAACTACCTTATTAAATATTTTAACTATATCAAATTTGGATACAACCATTCCCTATAAGCCAGTGTTTCCACTTCATTATATATCCTTAAGAAATTGTGTATGTGTGTATGCATCAAAATATCTGTGAAAGAATATTATTAGCAGCAAAGCAGCATAGGATGGATAAATATACTTGAGTATTGAAATATGAGTAGTATACTCATCCTGTGGAGTAGTCTAGAACAAGAAAAATGAATGAACTAGTTAGATTCAGTAACACAGAGGGACATCTTCAGTATATTGTTAAGCATATGAATCTACAAACAAAAGAACATATATGGTATATCTATCTTCATTGTTTTGAATTTCAAGAATAGGCAAAACTCATTTAGGGGACAGTGGTAGAAGATAGGAGAAAATAGGTAGGAATTGGAAGGGATGTGAAGGAGGCTTCTGGGATACCAGTCATTTTCTATTTCTTCATTTAGGCAAAGACTTACTGGTGTGTTTATTTTGTGATAATTTATCAAGTTTTATACTTAAGATTTTGTGTGCTTTTCTGCTGATAGGCACATGAATAGATAATAAAAGGCTTGTATGATCAGACCACTCAGATGACTGTTCTCTTGTTCTCTGTATATCCCCTGCTTGACCAGTACCTGCTTCACCTACACCCTACTCACATGACTCACCTTCCTGTGTAGAACTTCCCCCGCCCAGCTAGTGATTGTTCTTATCAAAAGGGTGGAGAAGGGCATGCCCATCTGCTGGTTTCCCCAGTAACCAACCAGCCAACCTAATGTAATTTCCCCTATAACTGGTAACCTCCCTCTCCCCTTGTAGGAAGACTAGTGCCATGTCCTTCCACACATGGTGTGGAGTCACTTCAGGACCTTGCTACAGATGTGTAAGCTTTTCCATCCACTAAACCATTTGATGTCTCTGTGGTTGACTCTGGGCTCTTCCTTCAGTCTTGAAGCTGGGCAAGTACAGGTCTTGTAGCCCTAAGGGGTGCCTAAACAAAACACAATAATAAATTAGAAGAAAATCAATGTAATCCAACAAAGTGTCATACAATATTCTAGGGACAATAGTTTCGAATATAAAACCCTAAATGACTTGAGTCTGCATGTCTCTTTCCTTTTCACTTTTAATATGTGCAAATTTCTATGTGATATTGTGTATTATTTTATAATTTTTGCATGCACCACTAACTAAAGATATACTTTTTTACATGGTTGCTTTTGTTGAATACTAAAAGAGGAATCACTGGTAAATCCTTACCTTCTAAAGCTTTAGTGAAATTTGTTGGAGGGATATCATCCTAAAATTAAAGGATTTATGGGAACCAGATATTTGTATTTCTTTCTAAGACTATGGTCTTGGTTATTTATTTAACTTCTGTAGTTTCTTGTCTTCATTATTTAATTGAATATAATTTTTTTTCATTGACTTGTTGAAAGGATTAATAAAGGAAGCATTCTGAAGTGCCTGACATGTAAGACTCAATAGAATGTAAATACCTTTTCATGATCACCCGTCTCTCTCCTTGACAGGAAAGAAAGTGCTTGTTCTTAAAAACCACACGAGCAGAGCATTGGACTATATTTTAATTTTAATCAAAATCCAGTAACTTACAACAGGATTTATTTCATACAACCATGTACATCTGCACAAGAATCCTGAGTTCAGAAGGGAAAGAGAGGGGACTTAGCATTTTTTTTTTCCACAAGGAACTCAAGATACAAGTAGGCTGAAAATAACCGTTTTCTGAAATCATCAAAAACCAACACACCAAATCAATATGCCATGTCAGAACTCCTATAAAAAGAAAATTGTTAAATGGAGTTCAGAAATTCCAAATTTATGACAACATCAATGGCAACAATTGGTCACTAAATCTTAAACAGCAAATGGTTAGCTGGATATCTCTTTCAAAGAGACATATTTTGGACTCTACAGTGTATTTAAAGCCATTGGGAAATCTCTTGTATTGAGTTTGTTTTGCAGAAGGCCTTTATTTCTACTCTCTCTTAGGCTTCAGGGATCTGGTCTTATTTCAGAAGCCAAGTTGGCAACTTGGTAAAAGGCGAGATGTCAGCCCTTTCCAACAGACCCAAAGAATACCAAAGTGAATGCAGAAACTCTCTCAAGGTTTCACTTGTCGGTTTGCCTTGCAGAATCCCTGAAAAGTTCAGATGCTTACTAGAAACTTACTTAAGGGACCTCCAGGGCCTCTAAGATTTCTCTGGAAACAGTTTTCTGCAAGCTGTTTAATATTTTCTTCTTTTTCCACACAAATAACACCAAAAAAAATTTTTTTTTCTTCTCAAGCAAGTTGTGTTGCACTTTTCTTTACAGATAGATTCCGGAGGGGTGAGAAAACATTCTAACACAGTGAAACTGGAGACAGTGTGTGAATTTTTAAAAAATTTAATTAATATGTTTTACAAAATGAGCTATGGGTTAGAACGAAAATATAATCACATTCTAATTACTACATTCTTATTTATAACTTTGGGGCCTTTTGCTAGAGATATAGAACCAGGCAGGCATGAAAAATGGTAGCAAGCAATATTCTATATTATACAAGAATATTTTATTCTTGGAATTTTTAATATATTCTCTGTTGTTTTCATATATAAGCACATTTTGAGGAGGGTATCATAAGCCAATTAAGAGACCATTAGACACAAAAGATCACAAATTTTATTCTCAGTGTATAGTTGATATTAATTTCTCCTGGAGTAAAAATCACCAAAATGTTTTGACCTATCTCATTTCTTTCATCTGCACTGGCTAGAATAAACTTATTCATATTTAGAAATGTAGTATATTATCATTATATAATAGTATCCTTATGTATCAATATCTCTGTATGATCTAAGATTAACAAAGAGTTACCATCTAGTCTCTACCTACCTAGCTTTTCTTCTATAACAACATACCACAAAACTTGTGGTTTAAAGCAACCATTTTATTTAGCTCACAAATCCAGGGGTTGGATGGTTTATTCTTTTGGTCCAGGCCACTTGACTGGGCTCTGCTAGCCTATCACATGTGTTTGTGGTTAACTGGGGAGGGGGGCTCATGACAGGGTGATGTGGGTTGCTTTTACTCATATGTCTGGTGGTTGAGAGGCTACTAGCGAGGGTGACTTTGTTCCCCTCCCAAGTCTTCTGTCTTGTAATAGGTTAGCTGAAGCCTGTGTACATAGTGTTCTCAGAGAGCATCAAAACTCCAACACGAACAAGTACTTTTCAAGTATTAAATGGTCAAGCCTAGAGTTCATGCATGAGGAGCTTAGAGAAGGGAGTTACCATGGGGAGATGTGAATAAATTGGGAAGTATCATTACACTATCAACTATGTAGTTCCCTTGCTTCATTTCACAGATTAAGATTTAAAATTTCACACCATTTAGAAGACATTTAGAAGTTATATGATATTTTTGCCTCTAACTACCTCTTTTCACATCTGTCCTGGTCTGTGGCTCAGTCCCTGCACAACTTTAAAAACCTTCTATTTCTTTTATAGCAATTGTTTATGTGTTTGTCTTTCTTATAATATTCTGAGTTATTTGAGGAAAAGGATCTTACTTTAGTACATAATAAGCATAGTATCAGGTGTATGAATAAAGAGTTGAGAAAATAAAGAATTAGTTGGTAATCAGTTTTCTCAAAGGGATTTCTGAGTTGTTAAAGGACAGGTATTTACCCACTCAATCTGCAGAGCTCCTGTAGTAAAGAATATTTTTTTTATTTTTTTATTTCTTTGCCTTTTTGTCATTTTAGGGCCACACCGGCGGCCTGTGGAGGTTCCCAGGCTAGGGGTCTAATCGGAGCTGTAGCTGCCGGCCTACACCGTAGCCACAGCAACGCAGGATCTGAGCCGCGTCTGCGACCTACACCACAGCTCACAGCAACGCCGGATCATTAACCCACTGAGCAAGGCCAGGGATCGAACCCGCAAGCTCATGGTTCCTAGTCGGATTCGTTAACCGCTGCGCCACGATGGGAACTCCTTCTGTAGTAAAGAATTAACCTAACCCCCCACATTTCTGGCCCTTGCCTTCAGCTCTTGCTAAGTGACCTTTAGACTGTGGAATATCCTGCCTGATAAAAGTATCTGTATACCTAGGGGCCTTGGGTGACACTGGGTAGTCAGCCATTTGTGGTGGGGTATTTAGTCCATGAAGTATCTGTTCTGCCTCTTTCTGAGAGTTGGAGTCTCAGCCACGTGTCTACACGATGAAACACCAATAAAAATTCGGAGTAACATGTTTTGAGTGAGTGTCTCTGGTCAGCAGGACCCCATGTATGCTGCTCCCCATCTTTGCTGGGAGGAGTTAGTGCTGTCCATGATTTCATGGAGAAGGCAAACTGGAAAATGCATGCTGAGAATGCTCCTAGACTCTGCCCTGGGTGCTTTTCCTCTTGGCTGACTTTATATCTTTGCATCGAAACAAAACATAACTGTAAGTACATTAGGTTTTAAGTTCTTTAGCTAATCATCCAATATGAGGGTAGTCTAGGGGATCGCTGCACTCTGCAGTTGGTGTCAGAAGTGGCAGTGATTTTTTGGACTACAACCTAAGTTTACAGCCACATATCTTAAGCTGAAGCACTGTTTTCCCAACAAATATAGTTAACATTTCCCAAGCACTGTTCTAAACAGCTAGTCTCTTGTAATCTGCTAATAGATGAACTTTGAAAATAAGGATCTGTATCCAAATTAGGCCTTACAGGCATAGCAGAACGACAGATACAGCCCCTGCTCTTGTAGGAATTGCATTGTGGTAAGGCTGGCAAGAATTAAAAAATTTCAGAGAGGGTTATAAATGCTATAAATTTAATAACAGGATATATGAAAATATCAGCTGCTATAAGCTTTAATAGGAGAGAACATTTAGAAAGAGGAGTTAGGAAATGTATTTCAGAAGATGTGATATTTTTCCTGGCAACTAAAAATGGTTAGGGAGCAGCCATGCCAATATGTACAGCAAGAGATTTCAGGAGGAGATGTTACTGAATGGTCCATGTGGCTAGATTCCAGTGACAGGAGGGCAGAGTTCAGGAGACTGGGTCAGGGTTGTAAGGAGGTACCCAATCATTTGGAAAAGCGGTTCTCAAAGTGTGGGCCAGCATCAGTAGCATCACCTGGGAGCTTATCATAAATGCAACTTCCCAGTCTCGTCTAGATCTCCTAAGTGAGAGATTCCTGTGGTTCAGCCCAGCAATCTGTTTTTTAACAGGTTCTCCAAGTAATTCTGATGCCTGTTTCAAATCTGAGTACCACTGATGTAGGTTCTTGAAGTCCTAGTAAAGATATGGTTTTATCTGGCGTACAATAAAAAGTGATTGAACCATGGAATGGATTTAAACATGGAAAGCGTAAGATTTGATTTATATTTAAAAATGATCCATTAGTGGTTGTGGTGTTATATCAGGAGACCTGGGTAGAAGGGGGAAATCAGTGCTGGTGATGCTGCGATCAACCAGGTGAGAAGATACAGGGGAAGTAGTGCTAGAAAATAGAAAAGGGATGTGGAATATCATTTGAGGTCAAACAGAATTGATTAGTCTTTAAATGAAGGGCTTATCAGAGCTTTTTTAACTCTCAGGGCAATGTGAATCTCTGAAAGAATAACGTTAACATGGGATTGCTCCCCATTTTTATTTCACCATAGGACGCTTTTTCTTTTTGCACCATTACACATTTATAGAAAATCTTCTATAATTCTGTTCACCATGGAAAAGAAACACAATTTGGAGAACATAGCATTAGAGCTAAAAGAGAAAGAAGTTTTAAATACTTTTTAATTAGATAAGTAATAACTGCGTAATTTACTTTAAGGATAAATATAGTTTTCAAGAATATTTAGCAGCTATCACCAGGATAACCAAGCGGTCCTACTTTGGTGAATAGGTAAGAGTTTTGCCTTTTAAAGAATGTCTCCAAGAGAGTTGCCTGTTCTTTAAGTTATAACTACAGTTATTCTCTGCCCAAGTGGTCATTTTAAAATATGCGAAAGTTGGACTTCCCGTGTGGCCAGCAGCATAAAATATGCAAAAGTATTATAATCAAAAAAGTGTATTTACTTTATATATTTATTTTAATATTTAGCAAATCCCTTAAAAAAATTGGAAGGGTTTAGCCCAAGTGCAAATTATAATTTTTAGTTTAGTAAAGTATGGCTTTGAAACCCTTTATTATGTGAATGAACAATCTTTTCTGAGATTTTAAGGAATAAAGGCACATTCTGATGAATGATATTAGCAAAGCAATACTCCACATTCTCCAAAATTAGCTGGAATTCATCCTTTTTTAATGACAGTGAATATAATTCAGAAGTGTCAGACCCACAATGGTCATGTTCTCATGAAAGTTCACTATGAGGAAAAAAAAAAAGTCCACTCAGGATTAGAGGGCCTGAGGTGGCATCATTTTTCTTAACTTACATGAAAGTATTTTTAAAAATCTGTGAACAGCTTCAATACTGAGGACTTTTCTGATGCTTACACTTTTATACTGTCAATAGTTTCATCTTTACTCCATTAAGCAGAATTTTTTTTCTCTCTTTGAGAATTTTCTTTTGAAAATGCTGAGCTATTATCAAGGTACAGTAAACAGAACTCTCCTATGAAGAATACCTGTTTCAAGTAGGCCCCTAGGCCTTCAGACAGGACAATGGAACAAAATCCATTAATTATTATTTCTTAGACTGAATTGGGGTGAACTTGGATAAAGCACTCTGTGGAAAAGCTATCTGCACCAACCACTTCTCTCCATGGGTAGGGTCTTTGACCCCGGGGAACGACACAAACACTGAAGGTATTTCTTCCTCCTTTGCTTATATTTAGAGAGTAATTTAAAAATAGATTACAGAAAGATTTAATATTTTAGAGTGGCTTGCTTTCCTAGCTGAGCTCTCAAAAGCACTTCAGATTGTTAACAATTATATAATTACACCTTCACTCTTGGATACCAGAAATTACAGCACTGTTACTACCACAATGATATCCATTTAGTTTAGATTGACACTTGCACAAAAAGGTAGGAGGTTAAACTGAGACTTCAAAACAAACACTGATGATTGTTGTGTTGAAATTGACATAGAAAATATGGAACATGTGTATAGTAAGAATGTGTTCTTTCAATACAGAATAATTTAAGAATCAACTGTAGACAGGGCTGACCACTCATAAACAAATGTTTGGTGATACAGTTAATAGTACAATAAACTAAAATTTTAGGGAGACCTTCAGGGAATTCAAACATAAATGGTGCTCTTTGTTACTTGACTATCTGAGAGAGCTGTTTCAATTCCTTGTCACAAAAGACCAATGTGTTAAAAGAAAAACATCATCAATATTCAAGTTCCCTTAATTCAAAATCTGAACTTGTCTTGGTGTGTAAGTAATTTGAACCCTAAAAAAATAGTTTTGTTTTTCTTCTCTTTTTTTGTATTTAGGACCCCACCCATGGCATGTGGAAGTTCTCAGGCAAGGCCAGATCCTTAACCTATTGAGCAAGGCCAGGGATCAAACCTGCATCCTCATGGATACTAGTCAGTTTTATAGCCCATTGAGCCACAATAGGAACTCCCCAAAATAAGTTTTCAATGAGCCTTCCCCTTGGACCATGAGTTAGACTTAGAAGTGGTAGTGGAGGGTTCTGCTGTTTGATCTTCAACACCTCCCATCTTCCATGCCCCTCCCCACACTCATTCTCACACAGATTCACATTCACACATATATGTGCTCTTTTTGGATTTACTCATATTTCTACCAGTTATTGCTCCTATCTTATTGACCACTGTTGATTGTCACAGAGGTAGTTACAAGACCCTCAGGGGTCAGAAATCATCCCTGGCATTTTTCCTTTTTGTGTGTGTGTGTCTTTTTAGGGACACACTCACAGCATATGGAAGTTCCCAGGCTATGGGTCACATCAGATTGAAGCTGTAACTGCCGGCCTACACCATAATCAAAGCAACGTGGGGTCCAAGTGGCATCTGTGACCTATATTGCAGCTCATAGCAACACCGGATCCTTAACCCACTGAGCATGGCCAGGGATCTAACCAGCATCCTCATGGATGCTAGTCGGGTTTGTTACCACTGAGCCACAATGGGAACTCCGTCCTTGGCATTTTTTTATTTCCCAGATTTGAACTAGAGCTAGAGATGCTATTCTCTGCAGTGATAAAGCCTGAAGCATGAGATTAATCATGCTTTTTTTCCATTTTCATTAACATTTGTAAGAAAGAATTCCAAGGTATTTAAATGGACCTTCCTAGAGAAAAGCAGAGATAAGAGACACACAAACACATACCACCCCCTCCAACTGCCTGTGATTAAAAAAGATATCCCAGTAACTTTTCAATAATTTCCAGTATTTGCTTATTCCAGGTAAAGTTGGCTTTCTGTATATTCCAGCCTAAAGAGTCCTGTCTCATATAGTAAGAAAAAAATGCTTATTTCTGAATGGAGTATAAATCGAATTTGGTTTCTGATGTCTGAATTTAAATACCAGGTTAATAATTTTATTGGGTGTGTGTTTTGGGATGAGTTACTTGTCCCTCTAAACCTTTGGAGTTCTCCCTGTGGTACCAGTGGGTTGAGAATCCAACTGCAGCAGCTTGGGTCACTGTAGAGGCATGGGTTCAATCCCCAATCTGGTGGAGTGGGTTAAAGGATCTGGTGGTCCAACAGCTGCGTTATGGGTCACAGCTGTGGCTGCGATTAACTTCCTTGCCTGGGAACTTCCATATGCCATGGGTGCAGCCGTTAAAAAAAAAATTATAAAAAACTTTTGATTAAAGAAAAAATATGTATAACAGTACCTAGTTTACTGTAAAGACTAATGATATATCACAACACATGAAAATTTGAAAAAAAAAAGTTCCCTTTCTTTATCTAGTTATTTCTGAAACAAACTTTAGCAAAAAAAAAAAAAATGAAACAAGGCATTTATGGTAGAGGAAGAAAGGAAGTGATAATTTTACATCTACTTCTTATTGATTTTAATGATAGGACATTTTTCTTACAAGTTGACAAGCACCTATTAGTATGTTTCCAATGATAACAATATTGTTTACTCAAAATTAAATGTCACTGGAGGCAAGTTCCAATGAAAGTTTGAAAATATCATATCTAGATAAACAGAAGTATATGGAATGACTTGCTAAATGAACCAGCAATAAGCAATGGAAGAAAATAACCCAGGGAAAAAATAAGTATCTATGTAGTATTTTGGAAAAGGGAAATTCCAAGGTTAAAGTGAATGAATAGCCATATGCAGAAACTTTTGTCTCACATTGAGCTCCAACTTCTCAGGCTTGTGCAGCAACCTTTCATATTAATAGTTTCAGCTAAGTGTGACTTGCAGAGTGACCTTATATATTTAATTTAATCTCCCCCTTACCTCCCTGGGCTTTCTCCATAGAATAGAGATAGAAAACTAGACACTACCCCAGGAAGATAAATGAGCAGTGGTACCTCCTTTGCCAGACAAGGCTATGTGAAAGGTGTTAGAGCCTTTGATGACAGGAAAACTTTTTTTCTTTTTGATATCAGGATACTCATGCGTGGCCATCATGGAGAATAGAGACCTTGCTAAACTGATACCTATTGTAAACGGTGACTGTGCCAATTAAAGGTCTTTCAGCTTACCTTAGCACTTCACTTTATCATGTGTAGAATCCTTTTACATACCTGAGTTTAATTCACCTCCAGCAGCCTGGGCTAATAAGTCGTTCAGAAATTAAAGCTTCAGTTATCTCAGAGGGCTTATATTTTTGCCCAAAGTCACAGCCCTTGAGTGCTGGGGCAGGTTTCAAAGCCAGGCCTACCAGATCCAGCCAGAGTTTGCTATCATCTCCCCATGCTGTCTGTGCACCCAAGCACCTATGAGTCAGGCCACCCCAAGATTCCCTGGGATGCAGTGTGGACAATACTCTTTCTTCTTCCATGCTATTTGTTTTCCCGCACAATTTTCTTTTTTTTTTTTTCTATTCCTATTGAATTTATATTCCTTCTCTGCCTTACTAACCTTACACTATAGCATTTTTGCCTACTTTAAAGGTATATTTTTGGGAGTTCCCATCGTGGCGCAGCAGAAACGAATCTAACTAGGAACCATTAGGTCATGGGTTCGATCCTTTGCCGTGCTCAGTGGGTAAAGGATCTGGCGTCGCTCTGAGCTGAGGTGTAGGTCACAGATGTGGTTCGGATCTGGCGTCGCTGTGGCTGTGATGTAGGCCAGCAGCAGTAGCTCCGACTCAGCCTCTAACCTGGGAACCTCCATATGCTGTGGGTGCAGCCCTAAAAAGCAAAAACATAAAATAAAATAAAGGTATATTTTCAAAGTATTTTTATAGCCATACTATCACTGGTTTTCACAACAATCTTGTAATAGAAGAAAAATTTTCAGCCCCATTTACCTGTGAGAAAAGCTAACGTGCGGTGTTACATGATTATGCATGGCATGAAGGCAGCATCAGGACCTGGTTCCCAGAAGCATGACGATAGGCAGAGCCTTACTGCCCTTCCTTTTTAAAAGCCTTGGATAAGAAAACTAGTTTCACAAAGTTCCCGTTGTGGCTCAGCAGTTTAAGAACCCAGCATAGTGTCCACGAGGACATGGGTTCTATCCCTGGCCTCGCCAGTGGCTTAAGGATATGTCCTCGCCACAAGCCACAGCATATGTCACAGATGCACCTGGTATCTGGCATTGCTATGGTTGTGGTGTAGGCTGGCAGCTGCAGCTCCAATTGAACCCCTAGCCTGGGAACTTTCATATGCCACAGATGTGGCTGTTAAATAGAAAGAAAGAAAGAGAGAGAGAGGGAAAGAGATGGAGAGAGAGAGAGAGAAAAGAAAGCTAGTTTCACGTCCAGAAAAGAGGTTGGAAATATGTTCAAGTTCATTTATCCCGTCTATCACCGTACCTGTCTATCCAACAGAGAATGTTACTCTTGACTCTGAAATGAAAGGGGTACACAAAGATCCAACACTCCCTGCTGTCAAAGAACTCACAACATGTTATGTGAGATGTACTTTGCCAGATCCTGGGGGGGGAAGTAATGAAGAATGAGAGCTACTCTAAAGAAGAATACCCCCTATTGAGGAGATAGGAAGATTCACATATTACTGGGGAGGTCTTTTGCGTTGATGGACAAAGTCTTGATACCAGAGGACTAGGACTGTGTGTGACTTTGGCAAGTTATTCTGTGATTTTAGGCAGAGGAAATAATGTACTGGGGAGGTGGGGTATTTGGATCACTAATCACATTAAGTACTGTGAGAGTTCTAGCTCTTCCTTTCTTTTCTAAATAATGTTACATAAATTCTGTGTCCTAGCTCCTACCCCTACCCCACCCGAAATATAGAAACAGACATATTTTATATTAAGTTTACATGCATGAATAATATCTGCAGTAAAAGTTATTAAGTCCACTGAATTCAGTATTCTGAGATCATTTTTATATTGCCCTTTCTGCTAATTGGTGCCCAAAGAAATGGATGTGACATAAGATGTGGAAAATACAGCACAAAACCAAACAAAACTAACTGAGGCAAAAAACAGTGTAAATACAAAATTAGTTACCTTACAGAGCCTTATTTAGACATACTGTATTTATTGACATGCTAATTGAGGCCAAGATGAGCAAGGAAAATACTGATTAAGAGAATAGAATTTAGTGTTAAAGTCCAGTTTAAAAAAAGAAAAGAAAAGAAAAGAGCTGATGATAATTAATGGTGTTGAAAAAATAGATAAGAACAGTAATATATTTTTAAATAGTGCAAAACAATATGACTGCATATTAGATTGCTATGAGCAAGTAAATGGGAAATAATGTATACATTTGCTATGAAATTATAAATCTTGACAGTGAGTTTTAAAGAATACTTCTTTTGCCAAAATATCTGCATTTTATACTGGCATGTCACATTATTGGCACCCTGAACACACTACTCTATCCATTGTCATTTTGGTTTGCGCCATAATTATCACCCAGAATGTTTCATCTTCTAAATGCATAAGAATGCAAAAACATTTTCACCAGCGCTTCCTAAGTGGTTCTGGCTAGGCTTTAGGAGCAAGTAGCCTGGAGCTAGGGATTTTTAGCCTGTGAAAGAGAATTAGAGGAGTTTAATAAGTATGTTTTAAAACAGTGAAGGGTTAGCTTGCAGAAGAAAGATTGAGTTTTGTTAATGGGCATCAGAAAATAGAATAATCATCAGTAAATAAAGGTGGAAGGGAACAGTGTGGTTCATAAAAAATAAGACCGTCTAATAATTAAGCATGATTTTCCTTGAATGGCATGGAGGTGGCCAGTTCCCTGTCTTTAGAGGCATTTTTTGCAAATGCTTAGTTTTTACTGAGTTGGGAATTAAGGGACAGATGGAAGAGTAAACTGGAGGGCATTTTGAAAACTATGAGTCACACCACATTAAAGGACATGAAGTCAAATTAATAGATCTTGAAGAGCATCTTTAAATTTATTATGTTGCTATAAAAAGTAGTGAATCATGTTTACTACAGAAAATATACAAATATGGGTAAATTTTTAAAATCTGGACAATATCATTGAGAAAATCACTTTAATCCCTTTCTTTTACATTTTTGTTGTTGTTGTCTGTCTAGGGCCATACTCGAGGCATAGAAAGTTCCCTGGCTAGGGGTTGAATTAGAGCTGCATGTGCTGGCATAGACCACAGGTACAGCAATGCAAGACCTGAGCCAAGTCTGTGACTTACACTTCAGCTTATGTCAATGTCAGATCCTTAACCCACTGAGTGGCGCCAGGGATCAAACCCGCATCCTCATGGATACGAGTCAGGTTCATTACCACTGAGCAACGATGGGAACTCCCTCTTTTACATATATTTATCTTATATGTTTAATTATCTATCTACCTATACATGTATATGCGCGTATTGACTACATATTTAAATATATACACACTTTTTTATATACAATTTAAATATATCCATTTTCCTCACATGTTTGGAGGACTGAAAAAGCCCTATGAGACTTTTTAAATTAATGCCGTCCTGGTAAAAATGTGGCAAGCTCTGCGCTTTGTTCTCTACACATGTTATTTTGCAGAGTTCTTAAATCCACAATGAAGTAAATATTATGTCTAGTTTACAGGTGAGGACGCTAAAGATTAGAAAGATTTGTTTTGTTATCTGGGTCATGTTATCTGGGGAATTTATCAAGGCCAAATAAATAGTGTCTGGCCTGGAACAGTGTCTGGTCTAGAACTAAATGTGCTCTAAACCATTGGCTATCCCGCCTGATGTCTCTGAGGAAGGGAAGCAGAGTCTGCAGGCTGGAGCCTGCAGGGTGTGTTTTGTGGCTCCAGGTGGAGGGGGCGGGCAGTGATGTTGAGGAGGTAGTAAGTACAGGTCCACAAAGAAGGGCAGGAAGAGGATGGGCTGGGATGCGCTGAGTGCGAGGGAAGGTAGAGTCAGGCCTGAAAGGCTCCTGCCATAGCCCTCTTCCCAGAGGAAGCTAGATCTCACAGAATCTCACAAGTTCTTAGGAGGCTGGCAGGAGAGTTGTGTGGGAGGAGAAACACCTAGGTGTCATGGTTCCAAAGGCCCCTTGTCCCAAACTCAACAGAAAGGAGTCTGGCGCACACCACCTACCTAGCAAACACCAGTCCTTGTGGATGCCTCTCCTCTGCCGTCCTCCGTGAGTCAGCGCAGCAGCACTTCCACAGCAGCTCCCTGAGGACCTGGCTGTTGAGGACCTGACTCTGGCCAGTGGCTGTGCAGAGGCAGAACCACTGGAGGCCGAGTAGGAGAGTGAAAACCTTTTGTGCTTGAACTTCAAGTCCGTCGACTCTGAGGAGGCCAAAAGGCCAGGGCAGCTTCCTAAGTTTCTGGCATGGGCCACTGGAGCCCCCGGTTGACATCTCCCCGGTCCAGGGCTACAACAGCCTGAGTGTACCGTTCCATTGCACATCCTTGGGGCTAGCTGTTCCTTTGCACTTTGCCCAGAAGCAGTGAGAGGTCTATAAATTGTCCCAGGAGACCAAAGTTGCCTGTTCCTGGAGCCTTTCCCCTGAAGAACAGCCTCAGGCAATTGCTCTCTCTCTCTCTCTCTCTCTGGAAATGTAAATTCATTCACTCCCTATGGAAAACAGTATGGAGGTTTCTCCAAAAATTAAAAATAGAATTGCCATGTAATCCAGCAATTCCACTTCTGGATATATATCCAAAGGAAATGAAAATAGGCTATCAAAGAGATATAGGCAATCTCGTATTTATTGCAGCATTATTTGTAATAGCCAGTGTATGGAAACAACTAAGTATCCATCAATGGATGAATAGGTTAAGATATATATGTATGCATATAATGGAATATTATTCAGCCACAATAAAGAAGGAAATTCTGCAATTTGCAATAATACGGATGGACATTGGATCTTGAAGGCGTTATGCTAATCAGGAAGGTAACTCAGACAAATACTGTATGATAGCACTAATATGTGGAATCTAAAAAAGCAGAACCAGTGGAAAACAGAAGAATAGTAGCTACCAGGAGTTCCCACTGTGACTCAGTGGGTTATGAACCCTACTGGTATCCAAAAGGATGCGGGTTTCATCCCTGGGCTCGATCAGTGGGTTAAGGATCCACTGTTGCCATATGTGTAGCCCTAAAAAAAAAAAAAAAAAAAAAGGAAGAAGAAGAAGAGTAGCTACCAGAGGCTGGAGGGGGTAGTAAGGGCAGTGGCAGGGGAACTGAGGTTGTGTTGTTTAAGGGTACAAACTTGGAACTAGTAGATAAATAATCCCTGGAGATCTGATGCACTGCTGAAGCAATTATAAACAGTACTGTATTATAAACTTCAGAGTTGCCAAGAGACTAGATCTTAATTGTCCCTGCCACAAAAGAGAGATGATAGTCATGTGAAGTGAGAGAGGCATTAGCTAATGCTATAGTGGTAATCATATTTACAATATAAACTGTATCAAAACAGGCCATTGTACACTGTAATCTTATACAATGTTCTATGTCAATATCTCAATAAAGATAATTTAAATATGTTGATAGGTCAGTATTCATGCACTGTAAACTCATTGCATTTCATTTTGAATTCTTTGGTTCCAAAGTTAAATTTTCAGTCTAAAGTTTTCACTCCCTGGAAATGAAATGATTTGTATATTTCTCCTATCATGGCCTCTCATAAATTGTGGGACCTAAGATATAAGTCATTATGTTTCTACAGGTCTCTGTCCATCAGCATTGTATTGGTCAGGGTGGTCCAGAGAAATAGAACCAATAGTAGATGTGAGAAAGAGAGAGGCAGGGAGGGAGGGAGAGACAGAGAGAGAGAGAGGGAGAGGGAATGAGAGAGAGGTAGTCGGTAGAACAAGAGAGGCAGGGTGAGGGAGGGAGCTGCGATTTAAGAGAATTTTATTATGGGGATTGGCTCACTCCATGATGGAGGCTAGAAAGTCCCACAGTACACTGTCTATAAGTTGGACAAGAGGGAAAGCTAGTGGTTTAAATCAGACAGTGTCTGAAGGCCTGCTAACCAGGCTCCTTTGTCTGAGGGAAGGAGAAAATGGATGTCCCAGTTACCAAAGGGAGAGAATTTGCCCTTCCTTCAACTTTTTGTTCTGTTCAGGTCCTCAATGGATTGGACTATGCCCTCCCACACTGGTGAGAGTAATCTTTACTCGGTTTGCTAATTCAAATGCTTCTGGAAACACCCTTGCAGAGACATCCAGAAATAAGGCTTTACCAGCTATCTGTGCATCCCATAGCCCAGGCAATTTGATAAGCAAAATTAACCGTCACCAGCACTTTTTAAGCTGTAATATCTAATACAGTAAAATTCACCCTTTCTAGTGTAAGTTATGTGATATCGACAAATGTAAGTAGTTTGTAGCCTCCACCACGGTTAAGATATAGAAAAGTTCCGTTACTCACCTGCCAAGTCCTCACATGTCCTTTGTTAGTCCACCTGGTCCCCCGACTCCACAGTCTCTGACAACTGTTAAACTATTTTCTTTCCCTCTAGTTCTACTTTTGCAACAGTGTTATATAAAAGATATACAGACTCATACTGTCAGTATTGTTTGTGTCTGGCTTCTTTCACTTAGCCTACTGCTTTGAGAATCATCCACAGTGTCTCATATGTTAATGGTTTGTTATATTTCATTACTGAGTAGTATTCCATCATATGGATGGACCATATTTGATTTATCCATGCTCTACTTGAGGAACACTTGGGTGGTTTCCAGTCTTTTGCATGGGTAGACAAAAACATCTGCATTCCAACAAGGAAAATATGAGAGTTCCTGTTGTTCTGCATTTTTTTAAAAACCACTGCTTGGTATTAACAGCGTTTTTTTTTTTTCTTCATCCTTTTTACTTTAGCAATTCTAGTAGATGTGTAGAGACAGCTTATTTCAGTTTTGACTTGAATTTTTCTAATGCCTTATGCTGCTGAACACTTTTTCATATCCTTATTTGCCTGTCATTCGTATATCAGCTTTGGTATAGTTTTTGTTTGTGTATCATATTTTCATTTTTTAAA
The DNA here is from genome assembly GCA_004024745.2 of Catagonus wagneri. Lineage (NCBI taxonomy): Eukaryota > Metazoa > Chordata > Mammalia > Artiodactyla > Tayassuidae > Catagonus > Catagonus wagneri. Next base: position 20,954,480 of record PVHT021183699.1, read on the forward strand.
AATGTGTTATATTTTCTTATTATTGAGTTTTCAGAGTTCTTTATATACTAGATGCAAGTCCTTTATTAGATACAGAATTTGCAAGCTTTTCCCCAGTATGTGGCCTCTTTTTAATTCTCCTAACAGTGTCTTTTGAAGACAGCTGCTCTTAATTTTGCTGAAGTTCAGTGTATTAGTTTTTCTTTTATGCACCTTGCTTTTGTGTCATATCTAAGAAGTCTTTGTTCAACTCAAGGTTAAAAAGGTTTTCTCCTATGGTTTCTTCTGAAAGTTATATGGTTCTAGTTTTTATGTTTAGGTTTACAATCCATTTGGAATTAATTTTTGTAGAAGGCATTATGTATGAATTGTGTTTCATTCATTTGGCTTGTGAATGTTCATTTATGCCAGCACCATTTGTTGAAAAGACTATCATTTCTATGTTGAATTACCTTTGCACTTTTGCAGAGAGTGGTTTGATCATGTGTGTGGCTATATTTCTGGACTCTCTATTTGTTCCATTCAATTTATGTCTAACATTTTAATGGAAGAAATACATTAGAAAATAAAGGGAAATAAAGGAAAGTAAATTAAAAATGAGAGGAAAGAAATGAACAGAAGAGGAAAGGAAAAATATGTGTAAGTCCCTCCTGGCAAGGGTAAACATTGTTTCATGAAACTTCTTGTTCACCCAAATGTGTGTCTAAGTTTGTGTGTTTATTGAATTATCATGTATAGTACTTTGGAGGTTTCAGTTACAAATGTGAAAACATTGAATTTAGATATCTCTTTCTGCCTTCATCTAAGATCTCTAAGATTGATATTTAAGTTGTATGAATTCATTCTGGCTCTCCTCCTCACCCGTAAATACATTGAACATTTTTTCATGAAACATGAAAAGCAGCTGAAATGGTACATTTCCATCGACAGACAGTATAGGAGGGTTCCTTTTTTCCTCTACACGCTCTCCAGCATTTGTTATACGTAGACTTTTTAATGATGGCCATTCTGACTGGTGTGTGGTGATACCTTACTGTAGTTTTGATTTTCTTTGTTCTAATAATTAGGGTTGTTGAACATCTTTTCATGTTCAACACCATGTTGACCGTCCATATGTCTTCTGTGAAGAAATGTCTATTTAGATCTTTTGGACTGGGTTGTTTGTTTTTTATTTATTGAGTTGTATGAGCTATTGTACATTTTGGAAATCAAGTCCTTGTCAGTCACATTGTTTGCAAATATTTTCTGCCATCCTGTAGGTTGTCTTTTCATTTTGTTTATGATTTCCTTTGCTATGCAAAAGCTTGTAAGTTCGATTAGGTTCCATTTGGTTCTATTTTTTTTTTGTTGTTTGTTTTTGTTTTGCTTTTATTTCTATTGTTTTGGTCAAGTGACCTAAGAAGTCACTGGTCCATTTATGTCATAGAAAGTTTTGCCTGTGTTCTCTTTGGGGAGTTAAATCTATTTGTTTTCTTAATTTAGTTTTTTCTGTGACTTCCAATGACACATCCATCATCCCTTTGATAGTAATCTGACTTCCTCTCATCACTGTGCATGATTCCATTGTCTTTTACATCTTTATAAATCGTAAACCACATCACTGTTGGTTTAGACCAATGGAACGTAGAGTCAACCTTGAGTTTTCTTTTGCTCCCTCCCCATTCAATCCATCAGCAGAATCTCTCTATTCAACCTTCACAGCATGTATAGAAATCACCTTCTCATCATTTGAACCTGGTCTGAGCCATCGTCATCTCTCCTGTGGATTGTTACAGTCACCCTACGGTTGGTGTCTCTTCTTCCACACTTGCTCCCCTAATTCAGTTAGCATCAGAACAACCAGAGGGAGGCTATTTGGAATAAAAAGTATATCCCTTTACCCTCTGCTCAAACCCTGCCAGGGGCTCCATTCTCACTCATTAAATCCAGAGCCCTTAAAATGGCTTTCAAGATGCCAATTTTTCCGACCTCCGTTATTTCTCTGCCATCTTCTCTTCTGTTTTCTCTTATTCTCTGATTTCTATCCACCCTGGCTTACCTACTGTTTTCTCAGCCAGGAACCCTCTTACCCCAGATACACTCATAATTTACTCTTCCTGATTTCAGCTCTCTTATTAAATGTAAACTCATCTGAGAAAAAGGGGTTTTTTCACTTATATAAAATACTATCCCTTTCAACACTTTGCATCTCATCTGTTTTTTTTCCATGTTGTTCACAACACTTGACCTTAAGACATTAACTTTTTAAATTCATCTATTGATTCACAGACAGGAGGGCTTTGTTTTGCTAACTGCTATAGCTACAGGACCTAGAACAGTGCTTGGAATGTATGGTACCCACTCAAAAAATTTCATTGACTGAATAAATAAATGCATAATAATAAGAAGATGGGTTGTATACATTTGAATTATGACTATCAGTGATGATGATTAATTTCTACCTAGAAGGACTTGAAAAATTAACCTGCCTCTGACACTTACATTCCTCTTCTCTCAAGTGGGCATAATAATACTTACCTGAGGGTGCAGATGTGAGAATTAAATAAAAGTTTTCTTATTAAAAATGTTCATGAACAAGAGCTTTCACAAAGAAAGATTCAATAAAAGTTTGATAACTCACTGAATGTTGAAAAAATATAACCAACCAAAGGCATATAATGATTTTGAGGGCAAGTGTCTTGCCAGCTTTCCCAGGCTAGTGACATGAGTAAATTCAGATAATCTCCAAGCATTAAGTAGAATTGACAATGCCTTAATTCAATTCTTCAAAGCATTAAAAATCCATGATTAAGAAATATCTGTGTGTTTTGTGACTCATCAAATGAACACTATTTCCTATAAATCTGAAGCTTTTGGCTGGAAGCTTAGGAGCCTTTGTGGCTTTTGCCTAACCCCTGAGAACAATGTTGGTTGAGAGACTGACACTTTCCAATGCGTGCCTTGTCCCCAGGAAAGACTGCTATCATCATTAAGAGACAGAGAAGGCCCTTTGATTCTTCTATTCACATGGAACATGCCTCCCTGGAGAGTACAGTCAGCTCATACCTAAGTTCCCTTTCCACCGCAATAATCCAGAGATAAAATAATTTGGAAACCTTCCTGTCATCTCTGACATCTTTGTCAGTCTTCCTTTCCTCTACTGGACTCTTTTCTCCCTCATCTCCTGGCCCAAGCTCTTCTAGTCCTTCTGTTTTGGTCTCCAGCTTTGTCCAATTCCTCCTTCCCAAGACTTTTCATTGTGCCCAAAGAAGCCCATATTTCCTCCTTAGCATCTTGAAATTTCTCTTCTTCTGGAATTAGCATAAGCATTTTTCTCTAATAAGGACAGTTGCTCCTTGATGTTATGTCAAACTGTGCTGTTAATGCTTTTATAGTTCATATATCATAGGCTCTGGAGGTAGGTTGGAATTTCTTTTTCTTTCCTTTTTTTTTTGCCATAAGACTTTCTGCAATGAAGGAAGTGTTCTGTATTCATGCTGGTCAACATGGTAGCCACTAACTAAATGAGACTCTGGAGCACCTGGAAAGTGTTTAGTGTAATTTAGGACGTGATTTTTTTATTTGAATTTATAAGTTTAAATTGAATGGTCAAAAATGGCTAGTGTTTACAATAGTGGACATCACAGTTCTAGACCCTTTCTTCTCCACCCTCAAGTAAAAGGACACATTTGATGCTACCCATTAACCTCTGACTAACTGAGTTAATCAGTTGAATAAACCAATTCAGTTCTTTGTCTTCTGGACTACTGTAGTGCATTTCAAGTCCTACCATTATTCTGGGTAACTACAGCTTATACATATGTAATACTTTTTCAACACCTGATGCCCCAATTCTTATTAGTCTTACATGTAACATAATTTACTCTGTCCCATTAAGTTACTCATGCCTGACATATTAAATTCAAACTACGCCACCTTCTGACAAATATGCTACATAGCTGAGAAGAGAATGGTTATACATAAGCCCTTATTTGCCTCTTAAATGGCCCATCTCCTGGAATGGGTTCCCTGGCGTTTCACTATATGCTTAACAAATCTTCTCTACTAGGTACCACCACCCACCTGGTCCAAAACATGGCAGCACTTAATACTGTTCCAACATAATATATTGTAGCACTTAACAGCACTGACTGTAGCTGTGTTCTGACTTCTATATCTTCCTACTAGAACATGGGAATAAAACTTGGTTATTCACTTCCTACTACAAAACAATCAATAATACCAAACACATAGAAGGTTCCCAATATATGAGTGAAGGAACGAGTGAATGAGTGAATTCATTTTATTTACTGAAAGGGTGAGACACCATAAATTGTAAACAGGTCCCTGAAAACTACCTTAGAGGAATTATGGGCAGTGTTCTAGTTTGAAAAATAGAACTGTGTTCCATCTCTTGGTAGTGACAGAGATCCAGGCTGGATCACAGATATATTCCTGATGAGGATTTGCATTTTTTAAAAAATACTATGGCTGCACCCTTGGCATTTGGAAGTTCCCGGGCCAAGGATTGGATCAGAGCCACAGCTGTGACCTACTCCTCAGCTGTAACAATGCCAGAGGATTTGCATTTCTAACTAGAACTTAACCTAGTAGGTCAGCTTTTTAGGTGATAATTAGTAATTTTATCACAGATTTGGATCTAATTATGAAGGTTTTAACAACCCAGGTTTCACAGCTTTTATGAGAATTTACCCTTGGATTTATTTAGTTGATTTTGTTTTTAAAAGAACACTTCATTGAGATATCATTGATATACAAAAATCTGAACATAATTAATGAGTACAATTTTATGAGTTTGGAGATAGGTATGTGGTATGAAACTGTGGTTGCAATCAAGATCATAAATATCCCTTAACGCTAAAATTTTCTCCTTTATTTCTTTTCATATATGATAAGAACACAAGGTTTATCTTCTTAGAAACTTCTTTATTTTTCAGGGTTTTTTTACTTTTTCCATTGTAGTTGATTTACAGTGTTCTGTCTGCTTTTTCTGCATCTATTGAGATGATCATGTGGTTTTTGACTTTTCTTTTGCAAAAGTGCTGTATGAAATTGATTTGCATGTGTTAAACCATCCTTGTGAACTTGGGATGAATCCCACGTGGTTGTGGTGTATGATCTTCTTTGTATGTTGTTGGATTTGGGTAGCAAAAATTATGTTGAGAATTTTTTCATCTATATTCATCAAATATATTGATGAAACTATGTTGACCTATAGTTTTCTTTTTTGGTAGTATCTTTGTCTGGTTTTGGTATTAGCATGATGGTGGCTTCATAAAATGTCTTTGGGAATGTTCCTTCTTCAAATTTTTGGAAAGTTTAAGAAGGATGGGTATAAGTTCTTTCTATGTTTGGTAGAATTCACCTGTGAAACCATGAGGTCCTGGACTTTTGTTTGTAGGGAGTGTTTTTATTACATATTCCATTTCATTTCTAGGAATTGGTCTGTTTTGGTGATCTATTAGTTCTTGATTCAGTTTTGCCAGGCTGTAAGTCTCTAGAAAGTTGTCCATTTCTTCTAGGTTGTCAAATTTGTTGGCATATAATTGTTCATTATATAATTCTCTTATGGTTTTTTGTATTTCTGTATATAATTCTCTTACGGTTTTTTGTATTTCTGCAGTATCCATTGTGATTTATCCTTTTTAATTTCTTATTTTGTTTACTTGGGTTCTTTCTCTCCTCTTCTTGGTGAGTCTAACTAGAGGTTTGTCAATTTTGTTTACCCTTTCAGAGAACCAGCTCTGGGTTTTACCGATTTTTTCTATTGTTTTTTGAATCTCTATTTTACTGATTTTCTCTCTGATCTTTATGGTTTTTTGTATTTCAGCTGACTTTGGGTTTAGTTTGTTCTTCTTCTTCTAATTCTTTGAGGTCATGGGTTAAGTTGTCAATTTGAGAATTTCCCTTTTATTTTTTTTTGAGGAAGGCCTGTATTGCTATGAACTTCCCTCTAAGCACTGCTTTTGCAGTATCCCATCGATTTTGAATGGTTGTGTTTTCATTTGTCTTGAGGTATTTTTTAATTTCTTTTTTTATTTCCTCATTGACCCATTGTTGTTTTAATAGTATGTTGTCAGTTTTTTTCTCATTTCTTTTCCTCTGGTTGATTTGTAGTTTGATGCCATTGTGGTCAGAGAAGATACTTGAAATAATTTCTATACTTTTAAATTTGTTGAGGTTAGTTTTGTTCCCCAGGTCAATCGTTGAGAATGTTCCATGCCCACTTGAAAAGAATGTATATTCTGATTTTTTTGGATGTAATGTCTTGAAAATATCAATTAAGTCCAACTTTTTTTATTGTGTCATTTAGGATCTCTGTTGCCTTACTGATTTTCTGTCTAGACGATCTGTCCATTGATGTGAGTGGGGTGTTAAAGTCTCCTATTATTATTGTCTTACCAGCAATTTCTCCTTTTACATCTGTTAGCATTTGTTTTATATATCTGGGTGCTCCTATATTAGGGGCATATATATTGACAATTGTAATATCCTCTTCTTGAATTGATCATTTTATCATTAAATAGTGCCCTTCTTTGTCTTTCTTTATGAACTTTGTATTAAAGTCCATTTTTTCTAATATGAGTATTGCAACTCCTGCTTTCCTGTGTTGTCCATTTGACATGAAATAGCTTTTCCATCCCCTCACTTTCAATCTATATGTGACCATTGCCCTAAGGTGAGTTTCTTGTAGACATCATATTGTAGGCTCTTGCACTTTTATCCAATCTGCCACTCTGTGTCTTTGGATTGAGCATTCAATCCATGACATTTAAGCTTATTATTGATAGATATGTATCTATTGCCATTTTAAACCTTGTTTTCCAGTTGATTCTATGTTTCTCCTTTGTTCCATTCTTTTCTTTTCTTTTTTATTTTTTTGGTTGGATGATATCCTTTTATTTTATGCTTGTGTACTTTTCTCTTTAATTTTTGTGAATGTAGTGTTTGGTTTTGATTTGTGGTTGCCCTGTTCATCAAGTATGTTAACCCATTCCCTCTATCCTCTTGCTTTAGCCTAATAGTAATATAGGTTCAAACGCATTCTAAAAAAACAAAAAAAAAAAGTGTATTGATTTTCTTACTTTCCCTCCCCACATTTTATCATTTTGAAGTCCTTTTCTAACATCTTCATGTTTGTTCTTTTGGTGTTCCTTGTGTTTATTGTCACTTTTAAAGTAGTTTTTTTTTTTCTCCCTTTTATATCTGTATGCTGGCTTACTTAAGTGATTGCTTTCCAGTTGTGATTTCCTCCATCCTATTTCTTCTTACTTCTTTTTTATTTTTATAGAAGCCCTTTCAGTATTTCTTTTAGAATGGGCTTGGTGTTGCTCTACTCTTCTAGTTTTTGTGGGAGAAATTCTTTATTTCTCCTTCTATTTTAAATGATATTCTTGCTGTGTAGAGGATTCTAGCCTGCAAATTTTTCCCTTTTAGAACTTTGAATATATCTTGCCCCTCTCTTCTGGCCTGTAGTGTTTCTGTAGTTAAATCAGCTGATAGCCTTATGGGGGTTCCCTTATAATTAATGCTTTGTTTTTCTCTTGTTGCCTTTAGAATCCTCTCTTTAATTTTTTGCCATTTTTATTACAATATGTCTTGGGTTCAACTTGTTTTGGGGCCCTCTGTGTTTCCTGTATCTTGATACCAGTTTCCTTTAGAATTGGAAAGTTTTCAGACATAATTTCTTCAAACATATTTTCAATCCCCTTTTCTTTTTCTTCTCCTTAGGGAATTCCTGTTATGCATAGATTGGCCAACTTTATATTATCCCATAGATCTCTTATATCACTTTCCTGTTTTTTCATTTAATTTTTTGTCTGCTGTCCTGATTTTGTGATTTCCATTATTCTATCTTCCAAGTCACTAATTCATTCCTCTGCATTATTCATTCTGCTCTTTGTTGCCTTTAACTCAGTTTGCATCACTGCAAATGAATTTTCTAATTTTTATTGGCTCTTCCTTATATTTTCTAGTTCCTTTCTAAAGTAATCTGCATTACTGTTTATATCCAATAATCCAGCATTTATATCCACTCTTAATTCCTGCATATTCACTGTTGATTCCTTCAGTATTTTCACTGTCTCCTTTTTGACTTGGTATCTCTTTGATTGCAGAGGTCTGTTTCCTTGTTTGCTGCTTCAGAAGAATTTTCCTGACTTTTAACTGGGAAAAGTTCCTGAGCTTCTTCATTTTGCTTATATTTATATTTTAATGTGAGTTTAGGGAAATCAACTCTGTAGATTTGGAGGGCTATTTATATGCAAGAGCACCACTTTGTATTTTGTGGGGGATTTCTATTTATTTTTTGTGTGGAAGTTTGCATATTTACTGTCTCTTCAGTGTGAGCTGTTATCCCCTTGATCAGGTGCTGAGTGTGTTTCCAAGGAGAAGGAGGCAATAGGCAGGGCTATTAGTTAGTGCCTGGTTGCTGGGCTCTTAAAAGAGGCAAGGACCTGCAGGAGGGTGGCACCAGCTACTCCTAGTTGCAGGGCCTTGGAAGTGGTAATGAACCTCAGGCAGATTTAGGCAGTGCCTGGAGCATCTGGCAGTGGCAGTGGCAGGGTGTGTGAGTTCCCAGGGGAGTGAGAGCAATAATAGGTGGTGTTCAGTTGCATTGCCTTCCTCTGTGATGCCCTCTGAGGTGATCTGGGCTACAAGTGGTGCCTGTTCATGGACCCTTATAGTTGCAGGGCATGCCCAACTGTGGAGTCAGAGATAGCTGCAGTGGTTTGACCCCACCACCTGTAGACCACACAAGAAGCGCCCCATCCTGCTTAGCCCACTCAGGATGTGCTGCCCAGGCTGCACCTAGTTGTAGGATCATGTGAAGTGTCAGTAATCAGGCATGTGTGGGTGCTCCCTGAAGTGTATGCAGTGGCAGCAGCAGGGCCGCTGTTCCTAGCAGAGTGAGAGCAACAACAGGTGGTGCTAGGTTGCAGTGTCCTCTTTTTTGCTAACCTCTGAGGTGACTGTGCCCACAGGTGGAGCCTTTTCACAGAACCCCTAGTGGTGGCAGGCCACAGTTCCCTTTGGTTTCTGAGATGACTGCTGTGGTTTGGCTCTGCTGCCCTATAGGCCATGCAAAAGGTTCCATGTTGCACTTAGTCCCACCTCTGCCCTTAGCCCACACAAGAGGTTCCCAGTCACCTGTAGCCCAAACAAGAGGCACCTGGTCTCCTGTAGCAAGTTGTGTTTCACCACCCATAGCCTGAGGCAGAGGCACCCCATGCTCTGAGAGTCCGTGTGTGCACAGGGAAAGAATTTCCTATGGAGGTCTGTCCCTCCCCTTGCTCTCTCCAAAAATGGCATCTGTCTTCTCCCTAAGGCCCTGACCTCCTCCCAGGTCTTTCTCATCTATGTTGTTCAGCTACCCAGTCCATGGCGCACCGCTCCCTAGCCCCTCAGGCTGTCTCCCACAGTCTCTAGTCCTAGTCCTCTCCCTGGAATTGACCTCTGGAGGCTAAGTCTCGGTCCCCAGCTCCCAGCTGAACAGCTCAGGCTGCATTGTCTACATCAGTGGTGCAAATGATCTGTGTGGCTCTCACTTTGCTTTGCCCTCCTCAATCCAGCTGCTGCACTTTTATCGGTGACTTTGAGGTTCCTCTGTCTCAGCTAATCTCTGCATTGATAAGGTGGCTTCTCAGGATTTGGGTTCCTTTTCTCTTTAACAGCTCCCTCTCAGGCGTCCTACACTCATCCTGATTCCTTTTCTCTCTCTCTTTTTTTCTTTTGTTCTACCCAGTTATGTGGTGGATTTCTTGACCTTTTTGGAGGTTTAAGTTTTTCTGCCAGCATTTAGTAGATGTCCTGTGTAAACTGTTCTACATGTAGATGTGTTTTTTTTAATTTTTTGATGTGTTTGTGGGAGAAGGTAAACACAGTGTTTTACTCCTCCACTATCTTGATACTTCTTCACAAATTCCTAATTATATAATACAGATTTGTTAACTCTAGATACTGTGCTGTGCTCTAGGACTCCTTTATCTGGCATAAGTGAAATCCCCCACCCCTGGTCACCACCATTCTACTTTCAGCTTCTGTGAGTCTGACTATTTCAGATTCCTTGGTTAAATGGGATCATGTACTACTTGATCGTCTATCACTGGATTATTTTGTTTAGCATAATACCCTTTAGGTCCATTCATGTTTTCACAAATACATTGCCTTTAAAAAAAAAAATCTCAAAGGTAAGTGACAGTTTATTTATTTAATTCAATGAATTTGATTACATTTATAGTTGTACAATGATCATCACAAACCAATTTTATAGCATTTCCATCCCAAACCACTAGCCCATCCTCCAACCCCAACCTGTCTCCTTTGGAAACCCTAAGTTTTTCAAAGTCTGTGAGTCAATATCTGTTATGCAAAGAAGTTCATTGTGTGCCTTTTTTTTTTTTTTTAGATTCCACGTGTAAGTGATAGCATATGACAGTTGTGTCTCACTGTCTGACTAACTTCACTTAGCATGATAATTTCTAGGTCCATCCATATCACTGCAAATGCCATTAGTATTATTCCATTGTGTATATGTATCATGTCTTCTTTATCCACTCCTCTGACAATGGGCAATTAGGTTGTTTCCATGTCTTGGCTGTTATATATAGTGCTGCAGTGAACATGTATCTTTTCAAGTCATTGTTTTCTCTGTGTAGATGCCCAGGAATGGGACTACTGGATCAAATGGTAATTCTATTTGTAATCTTCTGAGTAATCTCAATACTGTTTTCCTCGGTGGTTGCACCAATTTACATTCATTCCCACCAACAGTGTAGGAGGCCTCCCTTTTCTCCACACCCTCTCCAGAATTTATTGTTAGTAGACGTTTTGAAGACAGCCATTCTGGCCAGTGTAAGGTGGTACCTAAGAGTAGTTTGATTTGCATTTCTCTAATAAACAGTGAGGTTGAACATCTTTTCATGTGTTTGCTGGCTATCTGTATGTCTTCTTTGAAGAACTGTATGTTTAGATCTTCTGCTCTTTTTTTGATGGGGTGGTTTGTTTTTTTGGTATTGAGCTGCAGGAGGTGTTTATAAATTTTGGAGATTAATCCCTTGTCAGTTGCTTCATTTGCAAATATTTTCTCCCATTTCCGCTGGCTGTCTTCATTTTGTCCAGGGTTTCCTATGCTGTGCAGAAACTTTTAAGTTTAATTAGGTCCTATTTGTTTATTTTTGTTTTTATTATCATTACTCTAGGTGGTGGATCTGAGATGATATTGCTGTGGTTTATGTAAGAGAATGTTTGGCCTGTTTTCCTCTAAGAGTTCTATAGTATCCAGTTTTATATTTTAGGTCTTTAATCCATTTTGAGTTTGTTTTTGTGTATGGTGTTAGGAAGGGTTCTGATTTCATTATTTTACATGTAGCTGTCTAGCTTTCCCAGCACCACTTATTGAAGGGACTTTCTTTTCTCCTCTGTATATTCTTGCCTCCTTTGTCATAGATTAGTTGACTATAGGTGCGTGGATTCAATTCTGGGCTTTCTATCCTCTTCCACTGATCTGTATTTCTGTTTTTGTGCCAGTACCATACAGTTTTGATGACTGTAGCTTTGTAGTATAGCTTGAAGTCGGGGAGCCTGATTCCTCCAGCTCAATTTTTCTTTCTCAGGATGACTTTGGCTATTCTAGGTTTTGGTACTTCCATACAAACTTTAAAATATTTTGCTCTAGTTCATTGAAATATGTCCTTGGTAATTTTATAGCGATTGCACTGAATCTGTAGATTGCCTTGGGTAGTATAGTCATTTTGATAATATTGTTCTTCCAATATAAGAGCCTGGTATGTCTTTCCATCTGTTTGTATCATCTTTGATTTCTTTCATCAGAATGTTATAGTTTTCAGAGTACAGGTCTTTTGCTTCTTTATGCACATTTATTCCTAAGTGTTTTATTCTTTTTGATGTAATGGTAAATGGGATCACTTCCCTAATTTCTCTTTCTGATCTTTCATTGTTAGTATATAGACATTCAGTCGATTTCTCTGTGTTAATTTTGTATCCTGCGACTTTGCCAAATTCATTGATGAGCTCTAACACTTTTCTGGTTTCATCCTTAAGATTTTCTAAGTATAGTTTCATGTCATCTGCAAATAGTGATAGTTTTACTTCTTCTTTTCCAATTTGTATTCCTTTTATTTCTTTTGCTTCTATGATTGCCATGGCTAAGACTTCCAAAACTATGTTGAATAGTAGTGGTGAGAGTGGGCATCCCTGTCTTGCTCCTGTTCTCAGCAGGAATTCTTTCAGCTTTCACCCTTAAGAATGATGTTAGCTGTGTTTGTGACATATGGTCTTTATTATGTTGAGGTAGATCCCTCTATGCCCACTTTCTGAAGGGTTTTTATCAGAAATGGGTGTTGGATTTCATCCACAGCTATTTCTGTGTTTATTGAGAGAATCATATGGTTTTTATTCTTCAGTTTGTTTATGTGGTATATCACACTGATTGATATGCAGATATTGAAGAATTCTTGCATCCCTGGGATAAATCCCTCTTGATTATGATGTTCAGTACTTTTAATATATTGTTGGATTTGGTTTGCTAGTATTTTGTTGAGGATTTTTGCATCTATGTTCATCAGTGAAATTGGCCTGTAGTTTTCTTTTTGTGTATGTGTGTGGTGTCTTCATCTGGTTTTGGTATCAGTGTAATAGTGGCTTCATAAAGTGAGTTTGGGGGTGTTGCTTCCTCTGTAATTTTTTGGAATAGTTTCAGAAGGATAGGTGTTAGCTCTTCTCTAAATGTTTGATGGAATTCTCTTGTGAAGCCATCTGGTGCTGGACTTTTATTTGTTGGAAGTTTTTTAATCACAGTTTCAATTTCAGTACTTGTGATTGTTCTATTCATCTTTTCTATTTCACCTTGGTTTAGTCTTGGAATATTGTACTTTTCTAAGAATTTGTCCATTTCTTCTAGGTTGTCCATTTTATTGCCATATATGTGTATGTAGTAGTCGCCTATGATCGTTTGTATTTCTGTGATGTCCATAGTAACTTCTCCTTTTCATTTACAATTTTATTGATTTGAGTACTCTCTCCTTTTTTCTTGATGAGTCTGGCTAAGGGCCTATCAATTTTGTTGATCTTTTCAGGTAACCAGCTTTTAGTTTCATTGATCATTTCTATTGTTTTCTTCATTTCTATTTCATTTATTTCTGCTTTGATCTTTATGATTTCTTTTCATCTGCTAATTTTAGGTCTTGTCTGTTCTTCTGTCTATAGCTGCTTTAGATGTAAAGTTAGGTTGTTTATTTGAACTTTTTCTAGTTTCCTGAGGTAGGCATGTATTGCTGTAAACTTCCCTCTTAAAACTGCTTTTGCTCCGTTCCATAGGTTTTGGATTGTGTCTTCTTTGTCATTTACTTTTAGGTGTGTGTGTGTGTGATTTCTTTAGTGATCCATTAGTTGTTTAGTAGCATGTTGTTTCATCTCCACATATTTATGTTTTGCAGTTTTTTTCTTGTTATTGATTTCCACTTGAAGATTTCCCTTTTTTTAAATATTCCATTGTATGTAACTACCATATTTTCTTGAACCATTTATTCATCAATATACATTTAGATTGCTTTTGTGTCTTGGCTATTGTAATAATGCTACTGAGGTAAACATAGGGGTGCAGACAGCTCTTTGAGATAGTGTTTTCCTTACTTTTGGATGTAAATCCAGAAGTGAGATGACCGGATCACATGGTAGATCTAGCTTTAATATTTTGAGGAACCACTATGCTATTTTCCATAGTGGCTGTACCAATTTACAGTCTAATTAACAGTGCACAGGTTTTCCTTTTTTTCTACATCCTTAGCAAAACTTTGTTTTGTTTTTTATAATAACCATCCTAATAGGTGAACAGGTGCAAGTTAGCTAATATCTCATTATGGTTTTGCTTTACATTTTCCTGATGACTAGTGATATTGAATGCTGTTTCCTATACCTACTGGCCATTTGTATGTCTTCTTTCAATAAATGTCTATTTAGGTCCTTTGCCTGTTTTCTATTTGAATTTTTTGTTTTCTGTTTGTTTTTGCTATTGAGTTTTATCAGCTTCTCATATATTTTGTATATTAACCACTTTTTGGATAACTGGTTTGCCAATATTTTTGCCCATTTTCTAGGTTGCCTCTTCATTTTGTTGATTGATTCTTTTTCTGTATAGAGGACTTTTTTTTCCTCTTTTTTTTTTTTAGTTTGATGTGGTCCCTGTTGTTTATTTTCATTTTTGTTGCCTGTCCTTTTTGGTCTCACATTAAGTATAGTGTTGTCTTTTTTTTTTTTTTTTGGTCTTTTTAGGACCACACCTGCAGCAAATGGAGGTTCCCAGGCTACGGGTCAAATGGGAACTGTAGCCTTTGGCCTACACCAAGCCACTTCAATGCCAGATCTGAGCCATGTCTGTGACCCAGAATACAACATCTCATGGCAACACTGGATCCTTAATCCACTGAGCAATACCAGGGATAGAACCTGAGTCCTCATGGATGCTAGTCAGATTCATTTCTACTGAGCTACAGTAGGAACTCCTATATTGCTGTTCTAATAGTTTGTCTTTGCTTTATCGGGCACAGTTGAACAATACCTCATAAATACCAGGAACTTGATATGGTTTCTGTGAATCAATGCAAAACCCAATTTCCCATGATAGAATATCTGCCATTCAGTTTCTTTATTTTGCCATAACAGGTTAGAGGGTTTTTTCCCTTTCTTTTTTTCTGAATAAAGAGAAATATATACTTACTTAAGTCTTCAGTTAAGTGGGACCAAGGCAGGAGCATGCTAATTCTTCCCATGTTAGCTCTACCCTCTTGTACTTTATGGACAATGTGCTTTGAAATTCTAAGGAAGAATGCTCTGACTTAAGGTATTTTAACACAGCAGTCTCACATATCCTCGGGAAAAGGATGAAATCTTTGCAAACGCTAAGAATTTCTTAAGAGATTTTGGAAATTACTTTTGTTCTTTATAGTTTATTATTATTATAGCTGTAAAGGAAATACAATTATCCAACTCCAATTCAAATACAGCCATTTTAAAATAACCGTATTTATCAAATAATAAAAATAACCTATCATAATAACCTAGGGTTTTGAACATTTGCCTTGGAAAAGGTCTCTGTTCAGTACTCTGTGGAAATTACATAATATAATTATCATATCCATGTTAAGTTGATTATCATTATTAGAATTTTGCAGATGAGGAAGCTGAAGCATAGAGAGCTTAAGAAACTCTACCAATAATAGTAATATTACAAGTATTGCTTGTGAATCCATGCAATTTGCCTGTGTTATTAACCACTGAGCAGTGTTCTCCTACATTCATTACATGAACCTCAGATATCTTTTTTCTTCCAGTGTTAATATGACATTGTTTTATTTACCATAATGTTCATAGGTCTTGAAGCTATAGAACATCTGTTAGGGTGAGTATTTTCTCATTTCTTATGCTTTTTAAAAAGTATGATCTACATTATATATTACTCAGCAATTGTGTATTATGCATATACTCATTTAGAATCAGAGTATGAGGCTCCACAAGGATATGAGGCCCATGAGGATTCTAATTAGCATTATATTTATACATTATTTTAGGTAAAATTATTTTATATATAATAGCAAATATGGTATCTCTTCGTTAAGACAAATGGTTTTCGGAGTTACCATTGTGGGTTAGCAGAAACAAATCTTACTGGCATCCATGAGGATGCAGGTTCAATCCCTGGCCTCGCTCAGTGGGTTAAGGATCTGACATTGCCATGAGCTATGGTGTAGGTTGCAGAACTAGCTTGGATCCAGCACTGCTGTGGCTGTGGCTTAGGCCAGCAGCTATAGCTCTGATTTTACCCCTAGCATGGGGAACTCCATATGCCATTGGTGTTACCCTAAAAAAAAAAAAAAAGACATGGTTTTCATAAAGTTTTATTTTTTTTTTATTTTTTTGTCTTTCTAGGGCTGCACCTGCAGCATATGGAGACGCCCAGGCTAGGGATCAAATCAGAGCTGTAGCTGCTGGCCTACAGCACAGCCAGCAACACGGGACCTAAGCCACATCTGCGACCTACACCACAGCTCACAGCAACACCAAATCCTTAACCCACTGAGCGAGCCCAGGGATCAAACCCATGTCCTCATGGATGCTAGTCTGGTTCATTAACTGCTGCACCACAATGGGAACTCCTCTATTCTTGTTTATTTAGCTCTTTAATGTTACCTGATAACTGTATTTCAAAGAATTTGGCAGAATTATTTGCTACTTTGAATGGCATTATTTTTCCATTAATTAAAAAATCAAGGCATTCCCTGATGGCCTAGTGTTTAAGGTTTCAGTGTTGTCATTACTCTGGCTTGATTTCAGTCCCTGGCCCTAGAACTCTGCATGCTGCATGCATGGCCAAACAAAATCAACATTTTAAAATATATTTGATAGAATCTATAAAGAATATAGTGGGGTTTTTTTCCTTTTTTTTTGTTTTCGGGGTCATGGAAGTTCCAAGGCTAAGAGTCAGATCAGAGCTCTAGCTTCCAGCCTACACCACAGCCACAGAAAAGCAAGATCTGAGCCCTGTCTGTGACCTACACCACAGCTCACAGCAATGCTGGATCTTTAACCCACTGGATGAGGCCAGGGATAGAACCTGCATTGTCATGGATACTAGTCAGGTTCATTACTTGTGAACCACAACAGGAGCTCCCAAGACTATTGATTTTTCAACTTTTAATTTTTAAACAATTTTAAAGAAATTGGGCAAATATAGTATAGGGATATCTCATATATCCTTCACCTAGCTTCCTTTAATGTGAACCTCTTGCATATGCATGGTACAATGATAGAAAGTAGAAAGTCAAGATCTGCACAAATATTATCATCTAAGGACTTTATTTGGATTTCATATGTTATTAAGACATTTTTCCTTTTTTTTTTTCCTGTTCCAGGATCCTGAATTGCATTTAATTTTCTCCATCCTGTGACACTTCTTTTTCACTGTCTTTTTTAGTTTTGACACTTTTGAAGAGAACTGGACAGTGATTTTGTAGAATGTCCCCCAGTTTAGGTGGACTAAAGAATTTCTCATGATTACATGGAAAATATGTCTTTTTAAGACCCAGAAGCAACATGTCCTTTTAAGTGTATTATATCAGGTTACTTGTTGTTAATATATCTTATTACTGGTGATATTACTACTATCACTTGGTAAAAGTGATCTTTCCTGGGTTTCTCCATAATAAGATTTCTATTTTTCCCCTAGTAATTAATAGATATCTTGAGAGATATACCTCGAGACTACAAAAACATCCTGTTTCTCCTGAAACTTTGGTCTACTAACTTTATCATCCATCATTAAAACTTGCCTCTAGCAGTTATTAACATGGAGTGGCTTTACTTGTAAATTTTTTTATTCCACCATTCCTTCTACCTTTGGAATTCTTTATGGTAGAGCTGTCTCTCTCCTCTTTGTATATGTGTATTCAGATATTTATTTGTATATATTTAGACTCATTAATTTTATCTGTGCTTTTCAGTCCACTACTATTATTATTTATTTCCTTCTAAAACCGTTCCAGCTTCGTCTCTTGGGAACACTTTCTGATTGGCTCTCATGCCCTTTTTGACAGGTCTCATCCTTTTTTTGAGAACTTCCTTACTTTCTCCTACCATAAGATGTTCTAGGGTCCCTGCCTCTTCTCTTAGGAAGTCTGGTTGTGTGCTGTGTGTTGATATTAAATTTTAAAGTGTTGACATTAAATTTTAAAGTGTTGATTTTTGAAAAAAAAGTTTGGTAAGATTTTTTTAAAGTTCTGAATTATCCTAAGTACCCTAAGTATCCTAAGTAAATTTCCTAAGTATTTTTTATCTTAACCTCAGTTTGTCATTATCTTTATCTATAGTTTATAAATACTGTAAGAACATGAATGCAATTAAAAAAAAATACCCAGTGCATAATTTATTATTATGAGGTGTTTTTTGTTGTTGTTGTTTTTGTCTTTTTGCCTTATCTAGAGCCACACCCGCGGCATATGGAGGTTCTCAGGCTAGGGGTCTAACGGGAGCTGTAGCCGCCGGCCTTTGCCACAGCCACAGCAACGTGGGATCCAAGCCGCGTCTGCGACCTACACACAGCTCACGGCAATGCTGGATCCTTAACCCACTCTGTGATGTCAGGGATCAAACCCGCAACCTCATGGTTCCTAGTCGGATTCGTTAACAGCTGAGCCACAACGGGAACTCCATGAATGCAATTTTTCATTGACCTAGATAACATAGCGAGAGAATGGAAAAGACTTGGACTTGGCGCAGTTCTGGTTCAGCATCCCTGCACCCTGTCCATACCACTGGGCCTGTCATTGTAGAAGACATGTAGCATCTGCCTACCACAGAGTGTTAAGCACTTATAACCTGTTCTTTCAAAAACATGATGTTTACAGCTTCTGTAGCTGTTCGATAGCTCCCGTTAGGGAGACCTGACACCACACTCACCCCATCCAAGTTCATATACCTCGTATCCAGTGACAGTGACATTCACACTCAGGTTCACCTTGCTTTACAAGCTAGCCTACCCTGCCATCCCTGAAACATGAACAATCTGATGAGATGCTACATTTCAAAAAATTTTTTTGGTGAAAAATATGACTCAGCGGGTATCAAAAAGCTTAGATTTTTGTTTATACTCTGATCAGGCAGTAATTTCAAGGAATTACTTGAGGAAATATAAATAATAGGACCCTTGCTTAAGTTTTAGAATAAGGGTGGATCCCTTTTGTCTGTGATTGCTTAAAATCTTCATTTCAAAATAATGACAACAGGAAAGATAGTTCAGTGGTAAAGAGCTACCAGCAAGAGGATACACACATATACACACACACAGAAATTTATTGTGGCCATTATGTTCTGAATCTATAATAATTCATGTCCTGACAAGCGTGGCTTTTTTCCGGAGACAGTGTTTGAGCTTGGTATTGTCAAGCCACCAGGGATATAGGCCTCTAGAAATTTTACAGACATGGTTTGAAATAGGAGAAACTAATCAATTCTTATCAAATCTGAGAGAAATACAAAATTCCAATGTGCTTCAACAGCAATATGAGCTTTGGAGCTTGACATTTGCCACACATTTCGCAAGTGACTGAATATTTTTTATTTTGGTTTCCTCATTATTGAGATAATTTTAATAATACTATGCCCAGAGGTAAGGATGAGATACTATAGGTAAAGCTGTCAGCACACTGTCTGGTGTGGATGAACTACCCTGTTAATGGTGGGGATAGTTGCTGGCCTTATCATCCTTGACATGAACGTTGCTACCGTTACTCATATTAATATTAATTATAGCCTCCAACATTTGTTCTTGTCTCTAGTCTCAAATTCGGCTCTCTTTTTCTTCCATTGTAAGACAGATTTAGCTGACCAGATGCAGCTACAGTAGAGATCCTTGCAAATGCTTTGCTAAGACCTGAATTTGGTAACTCTGATTGCTAGCTGTGATTGAAGAAAGGACAAGAACCTACTTCACTCAGCAACGCTTTATAACACAGTCTCAGAGAGGACAATTTCCTACCCATGACAGTTTTATTATTACAACTTTCATCTCAACAGGCAGAATAAATACAGCCTTCATAAGAAGTGTTCCAGATAGGCCAGAAAGTATTAAACTGACTCCTGAAGCAGGAAACACTGCTGTTATGAGTATAATATTGTCATGTTTGTTTTGTGCTTTGGAAAACCAGCTAAAATATTAAGCAGAAAGCTGTTTTGTAGAAATGTTAATCACCTGTTAAACTATATTAACATGAAGCAGTCCCTCTTCCATTCTACAGATCTTGTTCTCTTTACCATACAAACATTCAGATTATGGATGAATTGTTATTTATATTAATGTACATGTGAATTCTGCATGAGATTAGAAAACATATTGGCAGTCCCCCAGTGGCTTTGTGGGTTAAGTATCCAACATTAACACAGCGGTGGCTCAGAGCACTTTTGTGACATGAGTTCAATCCCTAGCCCAGGGAACTTCTGCATGCTGTGGACTCACCCCACCCACATCCCTACACATGCACACACACACGTACACACACAAAAAAATAATAAGAAAAAAGAAGAAATGCTGAAATCTGCCTTCAGGTGTTCACCTAAAAGCAATTTAGTGTTTATTCTGTCATTTTTAAAATACCAAGGTAAACCTTACCTTGATAAAAACATTAAAAAATATCTAAATTATTCTTATTTCAGCCTAGTCTGCTCACATCCTTAAATTCATTCTGATGATAGGTCCTAGAATTAAAGTTTCTGATTTCAGAGATGTGTGCTTGAGACAGCTATAACTTAATGATTACTTGGTTAATCTCTAAGGACTGAATTGGGTTTCCTGGGTTCATATCCTGACTTCTTTCCAGCCATGTGGCTTAGAAGAATTATTGGATCTCTCTATGCTCCATTTATTCAGTGTACATTTACTGGGCTTCAACTATAGGCTAGGCACCATCCTAAGTTCTGGGGACAGCTTATTCTATGAAAGGGATAAAATTGTACCCAAATAGTGCTTATATATTAGAGGGAAGAGATGAATAAATTATAAAGAAATGCATGTCAGAATGTATGTCATTGTCAGGGTTTTCCTGAGAAATAGAACCAATAAAATGGGTGTGCAAGTGTGTGTGTGTGTGTAAGTGTGTGTGTGTGTGTGTGTGTGTGTGTTCATCGAGAAAGAAAGGTAGAGAGGCAGACATTATTTTTAAGGAATTTGTTCATATGATCACAGAGGATGGCAAATCCAAAATCTGCAAAACTGGCTAGCTGGTTAAAGACTCAGGAAAGAATTAATGTTGCAGCTTGAATTCAAAGACCATCAGGCCAGCCGAATTCCTTCTCCTCTTTTAGTGGATCAGTCTTTTTTCTTAAAGTTTTCAGCTGAATGGATGAAGCCCATCCATAGTCTAGAGGGTGATCTACTTTGCTCAAAGTTTACTAATTAGGAATTCCCTGGTGACCTAGTGGTTAAGGATTTGGTGTTGCCACTGCTGTGACTCAGGTTCAGTTCTCGGCCCAGGAACTTCTGCATGCTGCAGGTATAGCCTCCCCCCCTCCAAAAAAAAGTATACCGATTTAAATGTCAGTCTTATCCAAGCAGTACCTTCAACTTGTTTAACCATGTGTCTGGGCACCATGGCCTAGCCAATTGACACACAGAATTAACCATCACAAGCTCACCCTTTGTCAACTTTGCATGCATAGACACCTCCTTAACCCTTCATCTTGAAATAAAGAATTGTTATCAAGGTTATACTTGATATGATATAACTATTCTGCATACAAAAACACACTAATCCTTTCTCAGGAGAAGATGCAAAGTACTTGGGTGATTTGTTTGTTATTTTCCTTGATTTCCTATAACTCCATTACTGTAATGTAAAGTTAGAACCTGTTATGTTATATGATGAGTGAGAGAGGAAAGTACAAGTATTTGTGTAACACACATTCTTAACAAAGTAAGGAAGAAATACTCATGATAGTTTTAGTTCCCATTCTATAGCTGATTACATGGTCATAGTTGGTGTTTATAACTACCTTCTTTCTTGAGCCAGTCCATATTCCCTTTGTCCTCAGCAAGCACCTTAGCTCGTCATGGCTCTTTACCTGGTGAAGAAAAACTTAAAGGAAATCAAGATTATCCTATTCCAGCCTGATTTTCTCACCTGCTTATTTCCATGCTTAAGGATATAATCCTCTAATTAAAGTTGCTGATTTAGGGAATGACTTAAGAACTTTCATTCCTGAAGAGTCTGGATTGCTAGTTTTTCTGTCTGGATTGTGTTATAGTTTTCCATTGATTTTAGTCACAGAGTACAACAATACTAAGAAAGATGCCCTAAGGGATCTCTTGTATCCCAAACATACTATCCCTACTTTCATTATGGAGTTACAGTCCAGTTGTTACCTGATAATTAAGATGTATCACCCTAGCCAGCATCTTTATTTCCCCTTTGAATTGAAGGTATGGGAAGCCTATAGGCGCCAGGCGGTGACCTGAGTTCAATAGAATCATTGTTTGTCCTGGTAGAAGCCTTCCTCCCTTTGGAACTAAGACTTCTAGGCCACTAGAATATAAGTTTGTATTGACAGGAAGCAAAACTTTTGCTAGGGGATTACTGGGGTAATAAGAATTGGTGCTACTTTTCATTTTCGCCACTTGATTACTGGACCTGTGTATCCTGATTATTAGAGAAGTAGGACCTTCTGTTGGATGCTGACAGAGCATATACAGCCTTCTGGAAAAACTTGCCCCAGTCCTTGCCCAAGCTTTTACCACCTAACTGGCACTAGGAGTCTTTATAGGGTAGGAAATATGGTAACAGTAGTGAATTTCATTATCAGGAATTCATTGCTGCACCTCCTTTGCTGTGAAGTGATTAATGCTTAATCACTTATCCATGCTTGTTCCATAAGCAATGCCATGTGGAATATCAAGTTAATGGATAGGACATTCTGTAAGTTCATGGAATGTAGTTTTTTGCCAGAAGTACTGCATACAAAGAAGGCAAACCCATACCCAGAGTAAGTGCCTCTTACAGTAAGAACTAAATGCTGCCCTTTTCATGACAAAAGTGGTCCATCAGGCTTCTCAGTCCGCTGGGTAGCTGGTAATTACCCCCGGGAATGGTACCGTATCAGGGGCTCAGCGTTGGTTTTTGCTGTCAACAAATTGGTTACTCACCAGTGACTATAGCTGGTTTGCCCTGGTGTCTAGAATTCCATATTGCTGAGCCTATGTGTTTCTTCCATCCCTTCTGCACAGGCCAGATCGGCAAGTGGAATGGGGACCCACATCAACTTAGAGAACCCTGCATCCTTTAAGTCCTTATTTGTGGCACCAGTCTCTGCAGTTCCTCCCAGAATGTGATGTTGGTTTCCACTTGGCCTTTCCCACCAAAATAGCCCTTATCCCACATTATGGAGGGTGATTTGCTTAACTCTGCTAATTTTGTCTAAAATAAACCCTCATGGAAACATCAAGCAAGAGCAGTGTTTGGCTTGATATCAGAGGACCCCAGCCTAACCGAGTTGACACATAAGATTAACCATCACACAATGAGACAAAATACAGTAACTTCACAATTTTATTTAAGCTTAGGCAAAAACAATGTCAGTGTGCCTCTCCCAAAATACCAAACATCAATTTTGTGGCCCAAATAAGTGACTGCTACTTCTTGACTGAAGAAAACTGTATCCTCATTTCCCCTCTTTATAGGGAAGACCTGTTGAGATCACCAAGCATTAAATTGCCCCTACTTTCTGAAAATATCCAGTCTAGCACAAACCTCCATTTCCTTAGATTTTCACCCAAATTTGAACTTACTTTGAAGAACATAGAAGTTAATCATGTCATTCTGTCTACCTTATATTTAAGGAAGAATGGGTACTGGAGATAAAAGATTATTCAGATTCTCAGATTTTCTGATAAAAACTTGGGGACCACAGGCAAATTATTTAACATCTCTGTGATTGAGTCTTGTCATGTGGAAAATATGGTAGTAATAGTTACTACCTTACCCAATTGCAGCCACACTTTCAGTTAGAAAATGTGTGAAACAAAGACCCTGTTGAATGAAAAGCACTAACTAAATGATAGTTATTTTTAATATTTGTACTTTTAAGGGAATATTGTTAAGAAGCTTATAGGAGTTCCATCGTGGCGCAGTGATTAACGAATCCGACTAGGAACCATGAGGTTGTGGGTTCGATCCCTGGCCTTGCTCAGTGAGTTGACGATCCGGTGTTGCCATGAGCTGTGGTGTAGGTCACAGACGTGGCTCAGATCCTACGTTGCTGTGGCTGCGGCATAGGCCAGTGGCTACAGCTCCAATTAGACCCCTAGCCTGGGAACCTCCACATGCCGCAGGTGCAGCCCTAAAATGACAAAAGGCAAAAAGACAAAAAAAAAAAGAAGCTTATAAAAATATTCAACCTCAGGAGTTGTCAGATATCCCTGATAAATGAAATGCTAAGTAGTAAAAAGACCAGTTTCTATTTCAACTACTGATGGATCAAGAAAATAACTCCTCGAAAATATTAAATAAAAAAGATTGTAGAAGTTCCCCTGTTGCACAGTGGGTTAAGGATCCACCATTGCTGTGGCTGTAGAGTAGGCTAAAAATAAATTTAAAAAGGAAACCTGGATCTTCAACAATAAAAAGCACAGGTTCAGTCCCTGGTCCCAGAAGGTCCTCATATCACGGATGTAGCCAAAAGTAAATGATTGTAATATGTGATTATTTTACGAAATTGGCAAGCAGAATTTTAAAATGTGTGTGTGTGTAACTGCATTGCATAAACGTGTAAAAAAAAAGCTGAAGGAATAAAAAATTTAGCAGAAACCTATATACAGATATATGGAATGGGGGAGTCTTTATAACTAGATACATTGAGGGACTATCTTTTAAATCTGAAAAATATAATTCAACAATATAATTAAAGAACAACACACCATGACTTTATTTTAGAGTTATGGACTTCCAGAAATGCAAGGATAGAAGAGTATTAAGAAATCTGTTTTAAAAATCTACCATATAAATGGATTAAGAGAGAAAAACTATATGAATATATGCTATAATATTAAAGAGACAATAGCAGATCTTAATGAAATATATATGTATATATTAAAGAGACAACACCATATCTTAATGAAATATCCTAATAAAATGTATAATATGGATGTTTTCTTACCATAAAAAATATAGGTGATTATTGGGAAAAATTAGATGCATTTCTAATAAAGTCAGAAGACCTAAAACCAGTTCTAGAGGTCTCATCTAGACCTCTAAAAATAGATAAAATAATGGTCAGGATTAGTATTGGGAAATTAATATTTAACAACAATAATACTTTTCAGATGATAATCTATCAGTAGAAAGACTTAATGTCATAAAGGTAATTATTTAATCCAAATCACTATGTGAATGATAGGTTATTCCCACAATTGTTTATGGAACCAGGCTAGACAGTCTTTGGAGGTTAACTCCTAAGCAGTAGGTTTTTAATCCATTCTCTTTTCACTGGGGCATGTCCATTGAAAGAAAGAAAGAAAAGTGCCCAGGTTAAATACTTTGCAAACTTTTAGTGAAAACCCACCTAAAAACAAAATAGTTCTATTTGCTGGTAAGGAGAACTTTATCCATAGAGTTCTGTTTTCAGGATATATCTGGTTATCAAGGATTTCTTTTTGAAAATAGCCTGTGGATCTACAGCACATGGATCCATGTAAACCCTGTATCTGAGTCTAATATGGAGATATCTCATGACTGTACGCCTTGCTTAGAGACCGATGTGTTTACCTGGACCCAGAGAATGTCTTTATGCTAGAGGAAGGAATCTACATAGCGCTGGCGGTCCTAGATGTCTCCCTGCTTTTTGTTTTCTTTGAGACTATTTTATTTGCACCCTTGGAACTAGTGGTATAACCTGATGCTGGGTAAAGATCTGATTTGTATTGGTCTTATGTGGCAATCTGATCCTTGTATGAATCCCCAAACCAAAAATTAATGTGGAAGAATAAAGGAGGAAATTAACTTATGGATTGTTATTTTAGAATAATTAGAAGTATTGACTGACTATGACAGATATCAAAGATAACTTTAAATCCATTGCATGAAATTAGGTAGTAAAATTGGATGAAACAAAAACAGTAGAGCCAAAAATGGGATTTTAGACCCATTACATTCAGTATCTCATGCTTGTAATAGTCACCACTCAGCAAAAGGTAAACTTAAGAATGGCAGAATATATTTGTAAGGCAGCATATTTTATGTTATGCATTTGTACTCACTAAGAAAATTAATCACTTTGAGATTGATTAACAAGTTCATTTTCAGTCAATATCATACTTGATGGTATACTTTTTAAGGTATGCATTTATCAAACATCTAAAAATGGATTGGAGGGTCATATTCAATGTATTAAGCAGATTGGAAAAACATCAAATGAATTTTTTAAATAATGTATGATCTTTCATTTAAAATATTTATGATAAATCATTCACAATTACAAAAATAGCTCATTGCTATGAAGTTAGAATTTTTAAAGAAGATTTTCATTTCCCACAAGCTGGGCGAGTGACTGTATGTTCTTCAGGGTATCATTGGTTTAATGTTTCTATGATGTGCCACGTTTAGATTGTTTCCATGGAGATAATTTCTGCTTAAGCTTAGGTGAGAATGCAAGTTAATTTTAAATGAGCTGAAGGAGTAGTTAGTTTATAAAGTGATTGGTAACCATATCTGTCTATCTAATCACTTTTAATCCCTCAAGTTGGTAAAATTTTTAACCATATTTTTCTTTTTGTCCTTTCCCTGTTTCCACCCCCTGTCCTCCCTTCTTTCTTCCTTTTTTCCCTCTCTACTGCTTCTCATTTAATTGCCCATTGTCCTCTTCTTCTTCCTCCTTTTCCTTAATACAAATAATTTTTAAATGTAGTATAAATTATAGAAAATTGCTGGAAATAATTTTTCTTTTTCTAAATTTAATATGCTCCTGTCTTGACTCTTTTGTTGTCTGTCACACTTTGTGATGCCTGCAAGTACCAGTGATCTCTGACATGATGTTTTCCAGGGTAGGAATTGTTTCCCTCTTCAGCCTAGAAGGAGAGGTTTCAGAGATCCATCTGGAGAGCTTGATATGTGTGTGTTGGGGTTAAAGTGACCCAGTAGAGTTCAAGTCAGACCCTAGTAATAGGTTGGTGAGAGGAATTCCCTTGTGGCCTAGGGGTTAATGATCCAGCATTGTCACTGCTGTGACTGTGGTCACTGATATGGCATGGGTTCAATCCCTGGTCCAGGAGCTTCTGCATGCCAAACATACAGGAGGGTGAGAGGCTGGCTGCAGTAGTTTGTGCCAGCAGAGGTGAGGTGTGCCATTGGAAACTAGTTCACTTGCACCACTGGCAGAAAAAAGTGCAAAGAAGAAAGCCCAAGTAAAAAAGTGGAAAAAACTAAGACTTCATGGGCAGTGGAACCCCAGGTAAGAGAGCTAGTGACGAGGTAAAGTTATAGATTGAAAGGTGAGTCCTTTGTGGACAACCAAAGAACCTCCACATTATAGAGTTCCCTGGGAAAGGGGGATTCCCCCAAGAATCTATGAATCACCCTACAGGAAACAGACTCAACTCTAAACATGAGTCTCAAGAGGGTAAGAGAGACACATTTCAAAGGGGACTAATTAAGACATTTTGTGCCCTTTATCTGCCTCTCTTCCTAGTTCAGCAGTGGAGGGATCCAGGTCTGAGGCTGAACTGGGAAGTGGGAGGAAACAGGGATAGGGCAAAAAGATAAAACTTTTGCTCTATTCTCAACAAGTTTAACATCATCAGGGGACCTGAGATGGTTGAAAAGAGAAGCTTTATCTTGAAATTATTTCATAGGACTGGACATCTAAATTATTAAGTTGAAACTATTCCTAATAGACAGAAGGATCCTATGGCCTTCTTCTTTAATTACCTGAAAGTAAATAGAGAAGTGATGTTTCTTGGCTAAACAGTCACTCAGAGACAAAGAAAAGAACTAATCTTAGAGGAAATTTCAGAAACAACAGTAGCGTCAGAGAGGAGTGGAAAGCTAGAGTTATTTGATGATGGTATCCTATTCGTTGCGTTTCTCCTTTTTTTCATTTTTTTTTTAATTCACCAGTGCCACTAAAGAAACATCCCATTTTAAGCCATTGATCTTTTAACCATCTCTAGAAAAAGTGCTTATTATTTTAGAATCCAAAGATTTACTTACATACCCCTTTAATTTGGGGTCCAAGTGATTGTCTAACTTTTTTTTTTTAGCATTTCTTCAAATTTATTTATGGTAAAAGTTGTTTTTACTTTGCAGATGGTGAAGTATCAAGTGACACTAAAAGGGTAATTATCCTAATCTATTTCCATAAATATGGGCTTCTAGATAGTATTTCTTTTAAGTGTTAATTTCCTAGCAGAGCAGAAATATCATATAATCAATATAGCAGCATATTACTGTTATACTGACAAAGCGGAATGCAATATTTGCAAAAATTTTCATTAAAATCACTAGTCTACTTTAAAAAGGCCATATTTTCAGACTAATACTTCTAAATTAGTGCTTGTATTATCAAAGGAATTTGCTGTTCATAAACAAACAACAAATCATTCAGAAAGTGTTTGATAAATGCAGATACACATCAATTTTGTAGGATACATCTAGTGAATAAATCAAGAGTTAGCTTAAGAGGAAAGCAAGCAATTTGATGAATAACAGTTACTGTATCCTCTCAATGTTTTACCAAGACCCTGTTGGTATGACAAATTTTCATTTATTTTGGATGGAGAAAAAAAAATAAACTAAACTTTTAGTGTACTAGATGTGCAAATAGGGCAGACCTTCTCCTGTATTTCCTTATTTGATCTTTCCAAAACATGTCTCTAGGGGAGTTATTACTATCTGCCTTTGACAAATAAAGAATAATTGATCACAACAAATTCTCAAATCCTGTTTCACTTGATAATGCTACCAATCTCAAGAAGTACGTCTCCAGTTCCTTAAAACCCCCTCCTTTCTTGGCTTTGGAAATGCTGCTCTCTCCTGGTAATTCTGCCTCCCAGGGTCTTATTTCTTCTCTGTCATGTTCCTGTTAAGTACATAGTTGAAAGCTTTCCTGGAGAAAAGAGGAATAAGAGCAGAACATCTATCATCACCACTTCTGCTATTATTATACAGCAGGTCCCAGCTAGTGCAATATGGCAAGAAAAATATGACCTCAATTATAATCAATAAATGACATATATTCTTTTTGTCTGATGACATTATTATGAACATAGAAAAATACAGAAGCATTGACAAACTATTAGGGTTAACAAGTAAATGTAGGAAGTTTACCATATGCAACTTACCATAAAATTAATTATAATTCTAGCAGCAACAAAAATAGAAAATAAATTGCATAAAATTCCATTACAATAACATCTAACATCTCAAAAGAATAAATCTAATAGAAGCCGTATGAGCCTCTGCCCTGCAGACTATAATCATATTAAGAAAAGTGAAAGAACATCTAAATAGACCGTCATACCACGTTCAGATGTCAGACAACTCAATACTGTTATGATGCTTCTGTCCTCAGATTCATCTGTGGATTTAGTGAAATTTCAATGAACATCCCAGCAGCAGTATTAGAAACTGACAAATCAATTCTAAAATGCAAAACGAAATGCAAAAGGTCAAGAATGTCAAACTTGAAAAAAGTAGAACAAATTTAGTTTATTACAGTGTATTATGTATTAATTTAAAGCAACCTTTCTTATCCAGTTAATTCATAATTTCTAAATTGAAGCTTAAATTCTAGCCTTCTCAGAACCCCTAAAGAGTTGGGTACTATAATCTGATATTTTCCATTGGGCCATTATTCATCCTTTTTTGTATATTCATTAATTGTTTGTAATTCTTAAAGTTATAAATATTTCAAACATACAGGAACTATTATACATACCAGAGCACATCAAATTTAAGACATACTGATGTATATTAATTTATCAAATTTAAGACATATTGGTGTATATTAATTTTAATGCTATATTCTAGTAACCATTTACATGTAATCATTATACTTGTATAAGTGTGTATCTGTATAAATCTAATCATATCTAGTGAGTGGAGACGGGAGATGATGTAAAACATTCTGCAGCACGCATGACTGTCCATCAAACATAAAATTATCTCACTCAAATGACAGTAGTGCCTTTGAAAAATCTTCTCACACACACGTCTGTACACATACACATATCCTCCAGTCGTTTTCCTCCTTCCCTCACTAGACAGAAATAGCCATGTTCTTGAAATTAATATGTGCATTTACTACTTTAAAATGCATTCTTTGCTGGATCATGACTCTCCTGAGGGCTGGGATTGTATCTAGCCATGTCTTTACTACACCCCAGCATCTAATATAGTGAGTTCCACGCCCTTATACTTAATATATTTTTTATCTGATTGACTAGATTATTAAATACTTTTCAGTATTCTATTTTAACTTATCTCCTGGCATCTTGACTTCATCTCATTATTATTATGTGTCACTGCCTTGCCTCCTCTAGGGGACGGCACTATACTTAATCTTTCACAATCTACTTAGAGCTAACATCGTGCCCGCCAAAATGTGGACACCTTCCGTAGAACAGCATAGGTCACTTTGACTATCCCCAGTGTAATTTATGCTAAAGAATTTCATATACATTATATCTGAATATACTTAAATACCCAGCAGGAATTTTTTGCTCTAAACTATTGTATCTATACTGTATAAATAAAAAATATTTTTTCCAAATATCTACCATTTTTGTTGCTTTTTATTGTTGAAGATCCAGGTTTCCTTTTTAAATTTATTTTTAGCCATACTCACATCATGCAGAAGTTGCTGGGCCAGGGACTGAACCTGCACCCAACAGTGACCCAAGCCACAACAATGATAATGGCATATCCTTAATCTCTAGGCAACCATGAAACTCCTATCCTGTTAGTATTATTTCTTCTATCCTAAAGAACTTTCTTCAGTACTTCTCATGGAGTATATATGCTGAAGAACAATTCTCTCAGTTTTCTTTCATTTGAGAACCTCTTTATTTCATTTTGTGAATATGGGCTTCTCTTCTTGAAGATCTGATTCCTACTCACCATAGTGTAATGATGATTCCCTGTTTCCCCAGAGGATTTCTCTCTCTCTCTCTCTCTCTCTCTCTCTCTCTCTCTTTTTTTTTGCTTTTTAGGGCTGCACCTGCACCACAGCTCATGGCAATGCTGGATTGTTAACCCACTGAGCAAGGCCAGGGGTTGAACTGGCAACCTCATGGTCCCTAGTCGGATTCGTTAACTGCTGCACCACGACGGGAACTCCCCCAGAAGATTTCTTATAACCTTCTAATGGGTTGCTTACAAATGACTTTCCCTTCTAGGATGTAAGATCTTTGAGAATAGAAAGTCTTCTTTCTCTCTGTGGTTATAGAGCCCTACACAGTGCCTGATATTTATAAGAATTCAAAATATGTTTGCTGAAGAAGTGAATGAATGAGACTCAGAGAACTGAGCTACTTCTAACTCCCACACCTAAAATACTTCTATTAAGTCAGTTTATGTTTAAGATTTTACCAAAAATGTATTTTATTGACTGGAAGATAAACATACACACACTCACATGAAGGATTCCCCCGGTGGTTCTTCCACTTTGATTCTGGCTTGAGAAGATCTGCATTCCCTCTCTCTCTACGTTTATTTTCACTTGAAGGCCGTATTAAACTGTGGGGCAAGAAAGCACGCCTTCTTACCTTTTATTTCCCCTCCTCTATCTCCTGCTATATAATCCTCACTACAAGATTCACCTTTGTACATTTCCTTGTACTGAATGGCACAAAAATCCTTGTAAGGAAAAGGTGGAAATTTGTATTATTTAAATACGTAGTTTTTGTCAGATGCTTTATTTAGATTTATCTCACAGTCCTATAAAATTAGCATGTTGATTTCCACTGTCTATATGGGGAAATTGAGGTCAGAAGGACTTAGCATCAGATATTTGTTAAGTATCAGAGTGATGATTTGAACAGATAAATGCCTGTCTCCCAAGTTTGCTCCAGTGCGTTATGCTGGATGGTTGTTTTTTAGTACTGGGGCAACCTATAGTATGGCTGGGAAAATTTATTATAATTTATTAAACAGTGTATTATAAATCGTATAGGAAACTAGGCCAAAGTGAGTAATTAGAAGTCAGCTCTAATTCTATCTAAAAGATAGAAATGTGGACTGAAGGCCAAAGATCCACTGGAGGAAAGAAGGATTGTGGGAACTCAGGCTAAGGGAGCCTGGAAGGAAATTAGAAGAAACTTTTGCTCTTGGTGTGCTTCTTTCCACACTTCCGTATCCTTTTTGGAATCTTAGTCCATCAGATGTTTCTTTCTTTCTTTCGTCTCTTTCCTATCTTAAATCCTGTCTACTACCATATTTTTACTTAATTTTAAAACATTGCAGAAGGACAATTCTTATGCTCCAAATGCTCTGATTTTGAATTCAAACTTTTCTTTTGGCTGCAACATACTATGAAACCCATTCTGAGCTTGGTGACCGCTAAGTCAAATTTCCTTTACCATCCCTCTCAACAATTCAACAGACCTTATGGATTAACACTCATGGTTTTCTTTTAAAGTATGTATTTCTTGGGCTTCTCTGTCTTGATCTTAGAGTTCTCTAATTGTACTGGCTTCTTAGGCATTTCCTTTTCTTCCCTCCCTTGCAACATGGATATTTTCTAATCCTTGTCCTTAGTTTTCCTTTCCCCTCAAACCCATCACCACATACAAGTTCCTTCCATTCCTCTGGTCAGCATTGCTTCTGTTCTCTGGATGACTCAGTTCCCTTGAGATGAATCTATACTTCTGATTAATAAAACGATAGTGAATGAACTCTGATTGACTTTTACTCTCATTCCAGAATCCATAACTCCAAACCTGACTCTACATCTTAATCTTTAGCTTCACATTGGACATTGTCATTTCAGAGTCTCTCTGATAGTTAAAATTAAATATAACCTAACCAGGACTGGTCTTCCTACCATTCCTAACATCTCTATTTTTTTTTCTTAGTGACAATATAATGGCTCAGGTCATTCAGGCTTGAATCTCAGGTTTCTCTTTCATTTCTTTCTCTCCTCTGACATTTCCACCTTTACTAAAGAGGCAGTCTTTGATAAACTTATTTCTGAGGTGCCATGTTCTTTAGTTGAGATGTAGTGAGGTTTATTGGGAAGCAGAATTTGGGATTGACTGCCTCGTCTTGGATCTTAGTTCTACCACTAATTAGATGGATGAGCTTTCATAAAACACTTAATATAGACAATTGGGATAATAAAAGTTCATATGATGGCTGAAAAATCAAATGAATTAATATGTATAAACCACTTGGCAGGACTCGATAAATGTTAGCTTTTATTATTGGCCAGGAAATTTTTATTAGTTTTCACTTAGGTTGTTCCATTTTCCTCCAAAATGAATTTCTGCCCTCCAGAGTTACCTACATCAATTTTTCTATGGCATTTAGTTTATAAAGTTCCAATCACATTTATCACACCCTTCCATGCATTATAGTTATATGAATTTTCATTGTCTCTATCCAATGAGAGAGTAATCTTCTGATGAAAGAGACTGTATTTCAAATAGCTATACCAAGAACTATTGCACCAAGAAAAATGTCAATAAATATTTGACAAATGAACTAATGTATACCAGTAGAATCTATGTTATCCTTTTAATACACACAGACATGAATTTAATATCAGTTGTATCCCTAATTAAGTAGTTTTCCTTCTCATATATAAAATAGGAACAACACAGATATTGTCTAATATGAGAATTAAAATAATGTGTGTGAACACACAAATCACAGTACCTAGTGGATGTAGATGGTTAGTGCCTGTTAATGTGCTCACATGTTGCCCAAATACTGGGTGGATATGTATAACTTTTAAGAACCTTTTCTTGCATGGACAGTATAGGAGTCCATTGATTTTCATTCCAATCTCTTTTTAAAATATACTTTTTCTTTTCTTAAGGTTTTCCTTTTTTTATTAAACTGCAGTGAATTTAGTGTTGTGTCAATTTCTGTTGACATAGACAGAAATTGTTTATAGTGGCATAGTAACCCAGTCGTTTATGTGCGTGCGTGTGCACACGCGCACACACACACACACACACACACACACACACATATTCTTTTTCTCATACTATCTTACATCATCTCCTATCACAAGAAATTGGATATAGTTCCATGTGCTGTGCAGTAGGACCTCACAGGACCTCATTGCTTATCCATTCTAAATGTAACAGGACATAGGATAGATAGGGAATTTGGGGTTGGTAGATGCAAATAATTACATTACCAATTTCTTTAAACTGCCCAGAATAAGAACCTGGGGAATCTACTTTGATATTGATATTGATACTCTGTTTTCTCTCTAGTAAGAGAGAGATTTTTTTAATAGTTAATATCTGTACTGCACAATTTGCATATTTGGAACTGTTGGTTTTTCAAAGAATTCAGGATAGCTGACAAATGCCCAAATGACTATAATGAAGGCAGAATTAGAGTATGTCACCACGTAGCATTAATGACCTTTACTGAGAAAGTAGGTGCTCAGTGTGTTCTCAAATCTTACTAACAAGATGACATTATTTAGAGTTTTTTCAGTTGCTTGGTTACCAGTCTCTGAAAATCTTTTCATATTGCTCATAACAGTTTTTTTTAAGGAAGTATCCACAGTTTTCCACTTAAAAATAATACATAGACAGACAGTCTTGAAGAAGAAATCTCTCTTCATAGGGAAGGCATGACTGGAGACGAAGAATTATAAGTGATTGGAGGGACTGACATCATCTAGGTAAAATTCTGGGGAAGGAGAAGCTGATAGCTAGATTATTGTGGAAGAGAGATTAAACAAAACAAAAGTTGTCATTGTTGAGTTTGTTTCCTTATATTAAGGTTACTAATTCCTTATCATATATATGATTTGCAAATGTTTTCTCCCATTTTGTAGGTTGCCTTTTTACTCTGTTAATAGTATCTTTTGATGCACAATTAAAAAAAATTATGAAGTCCAATTTGTCAAATTTTTTCTTTTACTAACTGTGCTTTTGGTATCATAGCCAAGAAATTACTGCCAAAACCAGTGTCCTGAAGCTCTTCTCTATGCTTTATTCTAAGAGGTCATTAATTTTATGTCCCACATTTAGGTCTTTGATCCATTTTGAGTTAATTTTGTATATAGTATTAGATGAGAGTTTGACTCCATCCCTTTGCATATGGATATACTAACACCTTTGTTGAAAAAAAAAAAAAACTGTTCTTTTCCCCACTGAATGATCTTGGTCATTTTGTTAAAAATTATTTGAACAAATATATGAGGGTTTATTTATAAGCTCTTTATTCCACATACCTTTCTGTCTTTATGCCAATATCCTACTGTTCTGATTATTGAAAATTTGTAGCAAGTTTTGAAATCAGAAAGTATGAGTCCTCCAGTGTTGTATTTTCTTTTTCATATTATTGGGATTATTTGGGGTCCCTTGAGATTCTATATGAATTTTAGGATGGATTTTTCTTTTGCTGCAATATGTCATGTGGATTTTGATGTGGATTGCATTGAATCTGTAGATTATTCTGGGTAATATTGTGATCTGAACAATATTATCTTCCAATTCACGAACAGGGAATAGGTCTTTCCAATTACTTATGTGTTCTTTAATTTATTTCAGCAATATGTGGTAGTTTTCATTATACAAGTCTTTCATTCTCTTGATTAAGTTAATTCCTAAGTGTTTTGTTCTTTTTGATGCTATAATAAATAAAATTTTTTGAATTTTCTCTGAAGATTATTAGTATGTAGAAATGCAGCCTATTTTCCTATATTACCTTAGTATCCTGCTATTTTGGTAAATCCATACATTAGGTCTAACAAATTTTTTGTGAAATATGTATGTTTTGCTGTATGTAAGATCATATACTTTGTGAACAGAAACAGTTTTACTTCTTTCTTTATAATTTTGGCGCTTTTTTATTTCTTTTTCTTGCCTAACTGTTCAGGTTAGAACTTCCAGAACTCTTTTTAGTAAAAATGGTGGAAGATAGTATCCTTGTCTTGGTCTTGATATTAAACAAAAACAATTAGTTTTTCTTGACATTAAAAACAGACAAATTAATCTTTCTTCATTGAATATGACACTCTCTGTGGATTTTTCATATATGTCATTTGTTATGCTGAGGTAGTTTTCTTTCTTTTCTTTTTTGTCTTTTTAGGGCCACACCTGTGGCATATGGAGCTTCCCAGGCTAGGGGTCAAATTAGAGCTGTAGCTTCTGGCCTATGCCACAGCCACAGCAACACCAGATCCAAGCCATGTCTGTGACCTTCACCATAGCTCACAGCAACCCCTGATCCTTAACCCGCTGAGTGAGGCCAAGGACCGAACCTGCATCCTCATGGATTCTAGATGATTTACGCTGAGCCACAACAGAAACTCCCCTTAGGTAGTTTTCTATTCCTATTTTGTTGAGTATTTCTGTCAAGAAAAGGTGTTGAATTTTGCCAAATTTTTTCTACATCAGCTGAAATGATTTTTCCTTTATTCTATTAATGTAGTATATGTCATTAATTCATTTTTATATGTTGAACCATCCTTGCATCCCAAGAGTAAATCCCACTTGGTCATGATGCATAATCCTTTTGGTATGTTTCTGAAATAAATTTGCTGCTATTTTCTTAGGATTTTTATACAAATATTTATATGGGATATTAGTCTGTGTTTTTCTTATAGTATCTTTTCTATTCAGATTAATGATGACCTCATAATTGGTGGGAGAAGGGGCATACACGGATCAAGTAATATTGATTAGGACTAAATATTTACCATTTAATCTAGCAACATTTTGTTCACTGGTGGCCTTGATAAGATAAATTACTTTGGAATTAGAGATGTAAAACCTTATTGAAGTGGATTCAAAAGAGAATGGGAAAGAGAAATGAAAGTCAGTCATGATTTCTTTCTGGGAATTAGCTGTCAGAGAAAGGAGAAAAATAATACCTCATTGGAGGGTGAAGTAAGTCAAGAGGTCCTGGTTTGTATGTTTGAGTGTTTGTTCAAATTTAGAAATAAGAACCTATGTGAATAGGAATATTTCAATAGTAAGAAAAATCATGTTGTCAGGCATAGTGTACAGTTGGACGAGATTATCTTAGTAGGAGCATGGATAGCTCATCTTGCTAATGGGAGAGAGGGTAGAGCATGTGGACCCAGATGTAGGTGGCTGGGTTTATATGGTGGGACTTGTAGATATGCTCCTTTGATTGTTTATGTTCCTTCAGTGGAATATAAACAAGGGCATCTGCTGATAGTGAAGATGGAGAGGAAATAATGGTATTTTAATTTGCCTGGCATTTTGATGATATTTATCTTTTCCATTATAGTTAGTTTACAGTGTTCTGTCAGTTTCTACTGTACAGCAAAGTGACCCAGTCACACATATTTGTATACATTCTTTTTCTCACATTATCTTCCATCATGCTCCATCATAAGTGACCAGATATAGTTCCCACTGCTATACAGCAGGATCTCATCGCTTATCCACTCCAGATGCAATAGTTTGCATCTATTGACCCCATATTCCTAGTCCATCACTCTCCCTTTCCCTTGGCAACCACAGATCTTTTCTCCAAGTCCATGATGTTCCTTTCTATGGAAAGGTTCATTTGTGCTGTACATTAGTTTCCGTATATAATCAATTTCATATGGTATTTGTCTTTCTCTTTATGACTTACTTCACTTAGTATGTGAGTCTCTAGTTCCATCCATGTTGCTGCAAATGGCATTGTTTTGTTCTTTTTGATGGCAGAGTAGTATTCCATCGTGTATATATACCACATCTTCTTAATTCATTCATCTGTCAATGGACATTTAGGCTGTTTCAATGTCTTGGCTATTGTGAACAGTGCCGCAATGAACATACGAGTGCATGTGTCTTTTTCAAGGAAAGTTTTGTCCAGATATATGCCCAAGAGTGGGATTGCTGGGTCATTTTGTAGTTCCATACTTAGTTTTCTGAGGTACATCCATTTCTGTTTTCCATAGTGGTTGTACCAATTTACATTCCCACCAGAATTGCAGGAAGGTTCCCTTTTCTCCACACCCTCTCCAGCATTTGTTATTTGTGGACGTACTGATGATGTCCATTCTGACTGGTGTGAGGTGGTACCTCATGGTATTTTGATTTGCATTTCTCTAATAATGCCTGGCATTTTGTTTGTTGATTGTTAAGATTTTATTTTAAGTATATTGAGTCTTGGGAAAGATACCTATTAATGAAAGTCAGATGTGTGAGATGTGACATACTTTTCAAGAGAGCTTCTATACTTTTCTAAAAGTCTTTTTTCAGGTTCCACTGTTCTTAGACTGGGAGAATAAGGAATGTTGCCAGCTTTGGAAAGTTGTTGTCAGGCATAGTGTACAGTTAGATGAGATTATCTTAGTAGGAGCACTCCTAATAAAGAAAACACAGCATATGAGGCAGTAGGCAATGAAGAATATTTAAGCCTAATAATGTTTCCCAACATACATGCATCTCCTCACATTTACAGAGACAAAAGAGAAAATAGCCAGTCACACAGTATTTAAGAGCAATAAGCAAGTATGAGATTTTCCAGAACATACAATTTCCCAACTAATAACAGCTACATTCAATTTGTCAGGGATGATCACTCCTCAATCTCAGATAATAAAAGATCACAGAAAGATTTCCAGGCACAGAAAGGTTTCCATTTAAACAATAAACTCTAGACACTCTTTCTAGGTAAATGACCTGAAATCCATTCTATAATTATGACAAATAGGAGACAGCAGCACCACACATTGAGCTCATCAGCACCCTGCATCTCCACTGGAGACAAAATTCAAATAATCATTCATCATTTCAATTGTATTAGCCACCATTTGTCTGCATTATTTTAGCATTAACCTTTCTCACCTAATATCTTTCAACAGAATTTACTTTAAATAGCTCAGAGAGGAGACAGCTAACTTCTATCAGTTTATACATATGATGGGGAGTTAGAGGTACATATAAAGTGACAAAAATTATGCAAATTATCATTGAAGCTAAAAGATAACCAATAAAGAACTGAGGATAGCTTGTGTGTGATAGATTTGTTTTAGGAAGGGGTAAAGGAGGTAATAGTATCATATATTGTATGTGACACTTGTATATGTATGTATATGTGACATACAAATTCTTATACGTAGTACAAAGCATCCAACATCAACATAAATGTGGATGCCAGGCCAAAATTTATTAGTTTTTCCCATTTCAAGATAAAATTGGCTTGTGTGGCCAAAATAAGAACTTTTTCATCCTTTCAGTCTCCTTATTTGGTTAGGGTAGAAGTGACAGTGGTTGATGGAAGCATTTCCCATTCCTTGAAGTGCCTTTAGGGAGATAGGAGTTTCTAGATGGCACAGATGCCCAGCTGATGCCTTATGCTGGGATGAAAAACAGGCAAGAGAAATGGAAACTCTAAGTGTTTTTAGAGGCCTTAGAGTTCAATCTCATGGGTTGGCAAACTTTTTTCCTAGAAGGAGAAATAGTAAATATTCTATTTCTAATTCAGTTCTATGGCCCATATTATATTTGTCACAACTATTCAACTCTACTATTGTAGCTCCAAAGAAGTCACAGACGATATGTAAATAAATGGATGTGGCTGTGTTCCAATAAAATTTTATTTACAGAAAAAGGGGATAGGAAACCCCATACTAACCCCAGTCTCTCCTATGGCATGTCACCTTCCTTCTCTTAATAAAAAAAAAGTGGTTTGTGTTTTTCACCACAGGGGACAGGAAACAAAGAATTAAATAAATCTGGTTGGAAATAGAAGCTTTAAGGACACAGGTTTAGAGATCATATTAGTAAAAAAAAAAAAAAAATACCCATTGCATTGACCTCAATTAATAAAATGAGTGCTTTTGTGAATAGAAGGTTCTTTTACCAGCACCAGGTGCATTGTGTGTCAAGGTAGTAGAGAGGTTCCTGGAAAACCAAACATCAAGCATAACTCTTGTCCTTTACTTGATGTACACTTAACTGGATTATTTGTGATGGGCCTTAGCCCAGGATGTACAGTCCATTAACTCTCCAGTGGACTCACTGTGTCTTGAAGAAAACAGGGTATTAAGGAGAAGGTACAGGGTCTCCAGACTTCTGCTGGCATTTGTGTCTTTGCTGTGGAAGTGGAGTGGTTCAGAACATATGCATTTCTGCTATAATGCCGTGTATGCATATGTGAATACATGTGTATGTACCTATAACTATGTGTGTATCTATGCATGTGTGTTTGTGTGTACATGTATATCTATATCTGCAGTTGACCCTTGAACAAACAGGGACTAGGAGTATTGACCCTCTGCACATCAAAAATCCGAGTATAACTGACAGTCAGCCCTCAGTATACCTGGTTCCTCTGTATTCACCTTTCTGCATCTGCAAGTTAAACTGATCATGGGTCCTGTAGTACTGTGGTGTTAACTATTGAAAAAAAGTGGGCCCTGTTGTTCAAGGGTAAACTGTGTGTGGGTGTCGTTCAAGGGCAAACTGTGTGTTTGTGTATGCGTTTCAGGAAAATCTCTGCGATATAGCACACTCAAATTTACGGAGCTTACAGAAAAAAAAGAGAGACAAAAAATCATTTAAAATGATTGAAACTGTAACCATAACACTGGAAAAATATTAAAAATCAAATGAAAACAAAACAAAAACCTAGCACTGTTAAATCTCCCCTGTCATCAACATCATTATCACAAACATCTCCACCACCTGATTCTTTGCGGCTTTAAACTGGGCTTCTTCCTTCAAATTGAGGTCCTTGAGGTCATTTGCTTGCGAGAAAGTTTCTTTAAAACTAAAAATGTAATCTTGAGTGTTCATGTCTTCACATTCAATTATTTTAATCCTGGGGGAAATGTCTTCTCAGCATCTTCATCTGTATTCCCAGTTTCCCCATATAATTTAACATGATGGAAAGTATGGCAGTTTTTCAAGCCACTAAAACAACTATATTCGTTTTCTATCACTGTGTAATAAATTATCACCAGCTTAAGGACTTAAGACAGGGCCCATTTATTATCCCACAACTTCTAAGGATCATAGTCTGACTGGCTATGCTGGGGCCTCTGCTGAGGGCCTCACAAGGCTGCAGTCCAGCTGTCAGCCAGGTTGTGTTTCTTTGGGGAGCCTGGGGGTTGGCAGAATTCAGTTCCTCGCTCTTGCAGAACTGAGGTCCCCCTTTTCTTGCTGCCTGGCCACGAGGGCTGCTCTCAGCTTCTAGTGGCTGCCCAAAGCTCCTTTCCTGTGTCCTTCTCACAGGCTCTCACTCAGCCCCTCCTACAACTTTGCAGCTATTTCTAGGCTAGAAGGAGAATCTCAGCTCCATCTCCTAAGAGGAAGTCTTGCATAACCTAACTTAATTACTGGAGTTACTGTCCTATTACCTTTGAGTTACTTTTTTATTTCAGTTGAAGTATAGTTGATTTACAATGCTGTGTTTCAGGTGTACAGCAAAATGATTCAGTTTTATTTTATTTTTATTTTACTTTATTTTATTTTATTTACATTATACCCAGCTTTACAGCATGGTGACAGGGTTACACATTACAAGTGGTTAGACGTAGTTCCCAGTGCTATACAGTGGGATCTCCTTGCTTTTCCAGTCCAGAGGCAACAATCTACAGCTATTAACCCCAGAACCCCCTACCATTCCATTCCCTCCCCCACCCTTTTGGCAACCACAAGTCTGTTCTCCAAGTCCTTGATTTTCTTTTCTGCATAAAGGTTCATTTGT
Organism: Catagonus wagneri; assembly: GCA_004024745.2. NCBI lineage: Eukaryota > Metazoa > Chordata > Mammalia > Artiodactyla > Tayassuidae > Catagonus > Catagonus wagneri. Next base: position 20,995,873 of record PVHT021183699.1, read on the forward strand.
GCAGTATGTTAGATTCCAGTTATTAGTGATATCATATGGTATCTGTCTTTCTCCTTCTGACTTACTTCACTCAGTATGAGGGTCTCTAATTTCCATCCATGTTGCTGCAAATGACATTATTTTATTCTTTTTTATGGCTGAGTAGTATTCCATTGTGTATATGTACCACATCTTCCTAATCCAATCATCTGTCGATGGACATTTGGGTTGTTTCCATGTCTTGGCTATTGTGAATAGTGCTGCAATGAACATGCATGTGCAGGTGTCTTTTTCAAGGAAAGTTTTGTCCGGGTATATGCCCAAGAGTGGGAATGCTGGGTCATATGGTAGTTCTATGTATAGTTTTCTAAGGTACCTCCATACTGTTTTCCATAGTGGTTGTACCAGCTTACATTCCCACCAACAGTGCAGGAGAGTTCCCTTTTCTCCACATCCCCTCCAGCAATTGTTGTTTGTGGACTTGTTCATGATGGCCATTCTGACTGGTGTGAGGTGGTATCTCGTAGTAGTTTTGATTTGCATTTCTCTAATCATCAGTGATGTTGAGCATTTTTTCATGTGCTTGTTGGCCATCTGCATCTCTTCTTTGGAGAGCTGTCGATTTAGGTCTTTTGCCCATTTTTCAATGGGGTTGTTGTTTTTTTTGCTGTTGAGCTGCATAAGCAGTTTTATATATATGAAAATCTTTTTTAGATTCATTTTCCTTATAGGTTATTACAGAATATTGAATAGAGTTCCCTCTGCTATACAGTAGGGTCTTGTTGGTTATCTATTTTATGTATAGTGGTATGTTAACACCGAATTCCTTATTTATCCCCACCTTTCCCTTTACTAATCATAATTTTGTTCTCTATGTCTGTGAGTCTGTTTCTTAAGAGATAACTTTATTTGCTTGAAGATAGTAGCAAGTTCCAACCACATTCAAGGGGAAAGGATTCTTTAAATATGCAATTCCTTCTGGGGTCCTCCTTAGGGTATATTGACCACATCAGCTAACCACTACTTTCACTAAAAGAAAGTAGTTTTATTAAGACTTCCACCTTTTCAAATTTGCTTTTATATGTTGCTAAGTCTTTCTCTTTACATGTTGGGGAACTTACTCTTGAATGTTTCAAATCTCTAATGTATTGGGGAAAATCTTGTATGACCAACATATGTTTCATATTATAATCATATCCCTTTTCTGCTTAGTGTTTGAATGTGAGATAATTTGGATATAAAAATGGGTTTCAGTGAAACAGTTGTATTTTTCTCACTCTATACTCTAAATTGACTCTGAGTCCTAACGTAATAAGAGAGGGTAGGTGAAAAAATTTGAAAGTTTATCAGCCAGTGAGTGTCACTGGGTTGGATGGCGTGGGGAAGGATATATCTCAGGGTTCACTGGTTCGACTTGTTTCAATCTCCCTTTATTGTGAGGATTACAAGGATGGGTCGAGTTTTGGGATCAAGAAGATATGTTGTAAGATGTAGGGGCGTGTAATAGATAATGTTGCAGAAAATTTTAAACATAATGTATCGTTTTATATAATGAATTTTTTTTTCCCATGCCATGGCATATGAAAATTCCTAGGACAGGGATCGAATCCAATCCTCAGTTGTGACCTAAGCTGAAGCTGCAGCAATGCCAGGGATTGAATCTGCATCCCAGAACACCCAAAGCAATGTTGATTCCATTGCACCACAATGGGAACTCCAGAAATATTATTTCTTTTACTCTTCCATCCTCAATTTTCTATTATTTATGGTTTTATTGAGAGCTACTGTTTATTTTTATTTAATCTTTAGATATCTTTTTACTTAATATCATGTTTGTTTCCTTAATATTGATGATAATTCTTGGTATATTTAGATTCAATTAAGCCACATTATTTTTTCCCATCTATTTACTAGATTTGCTCATTTTCTTTCTGGTCACTGTTTTTTCCTATTGAAAAATTTGCTGTCATTTTATTTATTATTCCTTCCAAGGTAATCTCTCTTCTTGTTTGCTATTGAGATAGTTTTGGTCTACAATTTTATGCAATTTGTTTAATTGTAGATTTATTATTTTAGGAACTGAGGTTGGCATTCCACACCTGGGGCTAGCACATGCTTGTGTTCCTCCTGGCATTGGCCTAATGACATTGTCTCTAGACACTGCTCTCTAAAGCTTTCAGTTGTAATTGTTGCTGCTGCTATTATTGTCATCTTCTTTCCCGGCATTGATGGGAGACAAGATTACTACTTATTCTCCACTATAAGTGGGTTTTCTGGGGCTGTTCCATCCCAGACCCAAGGTATCTATCTATTTCCAACAAACGGTGCTCCTTTTGGCTTCATTTCCTACTTCCAGCCATGGCTTAGAAATCCATTGTCACTCTTGGCACTCTGAATTCCCTGCTTGCTTCTGAGACTGACTGTACACCTTATAAATATTTCTTGTTATATTTTACACATTTTTGTGTGTAAGAAGTATGAGGGAGGCTGAAGCTTCCTGTTCAACTCAGTTCGCATACTAACCAAAAGTTTAAAATAGTGAATAAGGGGAAACAAATAAAAGAAAACACAAAGGGGACTCCTGCTTCCAAGAAGATTGTTGAAAGTCCTTCCTACAATGACATCTAAAAAAATCTCAGAAGCTGAAAGCACAGATACATCACATTATTAAAGATATCATAAAGATGTAGGAGCAAAGCCAGGGAGACCCTTCCTGGGTGAGCTGAGATGATTTAACACTTGCTAAATCTGAAGATGCATGAGCACTCTGGCTTGTCACAGTTCGTGTGTCTTTACTAGGAAAAAAGAGTTTGTGTGTGTGTGTCTGTGTGTGTGTGTGTGACTGGATCACTATGCTGTACATCAGAAATTGGTACAACATTCTAAATAAACTATACTTTATTAAAAGAATTATAAATAAAAAAACAGAAAAAAAATCCAAAATGAACTAGCAGAGTTTTGATACCTGCATGTTTAGTTTTCTCCAAAAACCTTTTGCTGGGATTAGGGGCAGGAAAATTATGTTCACCATCATTAGTCATCAGGAAAACCTAAATCAAAATCACAGTGAAATAGCATTTCTTATCCACTAGGATGGCTAGGATCAAAAAGTCAGATAATAACACTGACAATGACGTGGAGAAATTAAAACTCTCATGCACTGCTTGTGAGAGTAAAAAATGGTGCAGAAATTTTAGAAAACAGTCTGAAGATGATTGAATTTAGAACTACCTTATGACCCAGCAATTCCATTCCTTACTATATACCAAGATAAATGAAACATATGTCTATATAAAGGCTTTTATAGTAGTGGTTATAGCATTACTTACAGTCAAAATAATAACCAAAAGGTGGGAACAACCAAAATGTCTCTCAACTGATAAACAGATAAAAAGTATATCAATAAAATGGAATATTATTCAGCTATAAAAAGAAGCAAAGTACTGATACATGCTACAGCTTGGATTATGCTCAGTGAAAGAAAGCAGTTACAAAAGTCCACATATTATATGATTCCATTCATATGAATGTCCAGAATATGAAAATCCATAGTGATATAAAGTAAATTAGTGGTTACATAGTGCTAGTAGTGGATTGGTAGGGTCTGATAACTAAGGGCTAACTTTTAGAGCTGATGAGATGTTCTAAAATCAATTGTGGTTTTTATCATACATATTTATGCATGATTAAAAGCCACTGAATTGTTCACTTTAAATAGTGAACTATATATTACATAAAATATATTTCAAATAAACTATTAAAAAGGGAATTACATATAAATGGAATCTTCAGGGGGAAAAAACAAGGATAACAATTAATATAATGTAAAATAATAAAGGAATACAGTGGATACTACTTTGTTTAAAGAATACAAACCCTGCATCTGAAATGGGCTTTATTGTGAACTCCCCTAATCACTAGCTCTATGACTTTAACCACCAGAGGCTCTTTTCTCACTTGGGTAATGGAGATATCACTTCCTTTAAAAGTTGTTTTTAGAATTAACTGAGAATGTGTGAATATCATTCGCACAATGCCTGGCACACAGCAAGTTCTCCAAAAACGTGTTAATTTCTAATTCCACCTCCTTGTTCTGTTACACTAGAGTCACATTAAAAGTACCATGGTATCACAGGCAAGGGAGTAACAGCTTCTGTCAAAAGGGACGATTAATGGTTCCAGGGAGGTGAGCCTGGAGATGGGTTCAAGAATGCTAAAGATTTTACTAACAGAGATTGGTGGCAGGTGGAGAGGGAGATGGAAGTTAAAGGAAAACAGGCATGTGTCCCAAGGACTAGTGGGTTGAAAGTATGTGATAGATACATAACTTGTACATTTCAATTTCAAAGGCAAGCATACTGAGGCTCCAGTGGGTAAATGACAGATCACTTGGTATATGGCCATGGTGAGGCATGACTACAGATCTTCTGACTCCAATCTAAAACATCTTTGTTGTGGAAAATGGAAATGTCCTTCCCTTTCACAGTTTCTATAGGTAGAAACCTTTGTTCTTCATAACCAGAGCCTCACAATACTCTAATTTTGAGGTCATCCCATTTGGGTCAGGATGCGTGATCCTCACTCTACATTCTTTTCCTGAACCTGCTGCCATGTCCTCGGTGAGACTGTGAGCCTCAGAGCAGGAACTGTGTCTAATTCAGTATCCAGCAAACACAAATATTCATGATCAGAATAAAATGTGTTATTTAAGTAAAATGTATTCAGTTGTAGAAGGTGCAGTAATACATCCTGAGTGTTCTTAAACTGTAAACATCCTGGAAATGTCTTCAAGAACAAATCATTTTTAAAACACGCCTAGGTGAGACTCTCCAAAACAATCAGGGTTATTTCCAAATGTTTTGGACAAAATAAAAAAAGTATAGTTTCTGATGTAGTTAGAGAGGCAAGGAATGAAAAATAAGTGTTGGTATCAAATATTCATTGGGCTATGTAATGCAGAGGTTTCTTTTGCAGCAGCATAATATTATAATTCCCCTCCTGTGACTACTCAAAATATAAAATTCTGCAGCAATTTCAAGAGAGGCTCCTTTATAATAAATAGATAAAGCCTGTTTTTGCCTTTGTACAAGCACATAATGGTAGTACTTCAGTTTTTATCCCTCTCTGCTGTCATAAAATCATATTTCAAACATTTTGGGGGTTGAGATGTTCAAAGACACCTGACATCTTGATGCAGAAATATGTAAAAATTATTCCCAATAATAATGAAATCCCAAGCACAAGGTCAAAAAAAAATCTGTAAAAGTTTTCTGCAAGTTTATTTCACAGCCTCTACACATAACCACAGATGAACAAAGCTGTGATTGCACTCAATGGAATAGTCAAAGTACATTATCCTTTACATATTTCAAACCCATCACTTCAAAGAAGCTGTCTGTACATATTCTTAAGGGGGTTCTGTGTACACATTGAATGTATCAAGGTATACTGTAGGGTACCACATTTAATAGAAAATCAATGAAAATCATCTAACTGTCCTTCAATAGAAAACTGGATAAATAAATTACATTATATGCTTCTTACAGAACATTCTACAAGCTTTCATAGGAAGTAGATATCTATGAACTATGATGAAATGGGACTTATGGCATATTTTAAGTGAAAAAAAGTTGCAGAAAAATGTTCAGTATATAGTGTTTATGTCATATATTATATACATGTACATATGAATATACATATATACATATGTATATAATTTACATACCCAGTGGACATTACTAGAAGCTCATAAATGATGTGCTTAAAGAACATAAAGTTAAAAGAAGAATCCTAATTCTGCATTTTATATATATTTTTTATTGTTTGGATCTTTAAAACTGGTGCATATGTATACTATTTTATAAACTTGGAAACACTGAAGAGGAAAAATTTGTGTTAAAGAATTTTAATTTGAAGTAAAAATATTTTTCGAGTCTCTTAAGCATCTTTATACCTACTCTTTGAAAGCATCAACCACCCTTGGTCCAAATTTTATTTTTCCCCTTTTCATGTTTTCCAAATCTTGTATTACTCATTACAAAATTATTTCCTCCGAGTATATAGTTGGTGATATAGGAGAAAAGTTGGATGATGTGTGTGCCTTTATGAACAGATTTGGGAAACGAATACTCAGAACTGCAGTTCCCCAGTTCATTTTTATTTCAAGTTAATGAGATTATGCACCCGATAATTACTTTCATTCAGGTCTCACTTCACCATTACTCAAAGCTAATTTAAAGATATGAATTACTTTTCCTCTCCATCTGAGGCAGAAAGAAAGGTGGAACCTGTCCTTTAAAAAGCAAGTGAAATCTTCCTTCTAAAAGCATTTCAATTTATCGAGACATGTGTCAGTGAAATTTTAATTGTTCCCATCTGCTTTGTGAAAGTGGAGAAGTTACCTATTTATTTTGTGGAATATATTTCTTAAGAGTTAGTATGTGACTAGTCTCCTACTAAATCCCCCTTTTGGATGATGGGGTATAGTGACTGGGCTGCTGGACCCCTATCACTACAGCATATTTTCATGAAATAATTTTAAATATTTGGGAATAAAATTAACCGACAAAACTATTACAAAAAACTGTATTGGAATTTTATAATTTGATATATTGCATCAAAAGGAGCTCTTGCCAGGGGAACATGTTTAGCTATCCCATGAAATATGGCCCATAGTATTAAGTCTAGTTATCTGGCTCAACTTTATGAAAGTTGAAAATTTCCAGATTGTTGATTGGGTAAAATGTATTCACAGATGTCTTCACTGACTTCTGCTTCAGCCAAACTGTTTTGATCAATATATATGTATATATTGTTAGGAACTTGGTGTAATTCCAAGATTAATTTATTGTGTACTGCAAGACAGAAGAAATGTCAAGCATGGAGTTCCCGTCGTGGCTCAGTGGTTAATGAATCCTTGAAGGAACCATGAGGTTGCGGGTTCAATCCCTGGCCTCGCTCAGTGGGTTAAGGATTCGGCGTTGCTGTGAGCTGTGGTGTAGGCTTCAGACATGGCCGGTAACCCTCATTGCTGTGGCTGTGGCGTAGGCCGGTGGCTACAGCTCCAATGGACCCCTGGCCGCAGGTGCGACCCTAGAAAAGGCAAAAAGACAAAAAAAAAAAAAAAAAAAGGAAGAAATGTCAAGCATGGTAACTCTCTTTTAGGACAGGGCAATTAACAAACAATAAAAGTAGACACTGATCAAAAGTTAAACTGTGATTATAAAAAAATCTGCAGGAATTCCTGTTGTGGCTAGCAGTAATAAATCTGACTTGTATCCATGAGGATATGGGTTCGATACCTGGCTTGGCTCAGTGGGTTAAGGATCTGGCATTGCGGTGAGCTGTGGCATTGGTCACAGATGCAGCTCAGATCCTGCATTGCTCTGTATGTGGCGTAGGCCGGCAACTGCACCTCCAATTTGCCCCCTGGCCTGGTAACTTCCATATGCTGCAGATGTGGCCCTAAAATGAAAATAAATTAAGTTAAAAATTTTTTAATCTGCATAAAGCAACTGATATGAATTATTTATGCTATGCTACATTCCCCAAAGTAATTTATTAGGTTTTATAAAAAATTAATTATAAAAAGGAGCTTCAAAAGTCAAATTTCTTTGATGAGCTCTTGTATTACTGAAGTTAAAGAGGGCATAAAGGATCCTTTATTGCAAGAATACACAGTATCTATTGTGATAGTTTTGGTATTATTGAAGAAGGGTTTATACAGCATTTGCCAAACTTGGTAAATGTGGAAATCCTCCCACAGAGCATTACTTGGCAGCAGTTTTAGGAATTATAGATAGACAAATTAATACATAAAAAAGAGAAATTGGACTTGCGATTAAGTTTAAATAATAATACCCTATCAAATATTAAAGGCTTTATATAAAAGAATCAGGCAAAAATAAAACAGTCAATAAGTAAAATAAAGCCACAAGCATATTTTAAGCATTTCATAAAATTTTATTGATCAGTTACTTATAAGAGGACAGAATGACCCATTTTCAAGAGAAAAGGCAAAAAAGGAGACTAACCATGAAATGAGGTGTGTGGAATTGTCAGACAAAACCTGTAAGAAGCCTTTGTATCTATACTCAATGATATAGAGAAAACATGTTCAAAATAATTAGTGATATATATCTCAGCATGTAAATACAAATTAAAAATTTAGAAATGAAAATTTCAGTATCTAAATTAAGAATTCTCCCACTGGTTTAATAGAAAATGAAGATTATAGAGGAAAATATCAGAGAATGTACTGATTAGTCAATATAGTTTATCAAATAAGAACAAGGAAATATGAGATTGAATAAACATGAGCAGAATCACATGGGCCTGTGGGGCAGTATCAAGAGATCTAACACATACGCATTTAGACTTCCAGAAGGAGAAGGGAATGAAAACAGGAAAGAGGAAACGTTTCCCAGATTTGGTTAAATACAGACATTTATGAACTCAAGGAACTCAATGAAAAGAACCCAGGATAACTCAACAGTGTATTAGCACATAATATTCAAACTGCTGAATGTGAAAGATATAGAGAAGTCTTAAAGCAGCAAAGAAAAACAAAACGTTGTATATGTAAAAGAATTAATGCTGACTTCTTGGAAGAAAAAAAGCTGGAAATCAAAAGACAGGAAAACAGCTTTGCAGAGCTGAAAGAAAGAAAATAACACTGCCAATTCAGATTTCAGTATCCCGTGAAAATATTCTTCAAGAATGAAAATGAAATTAAAACATTTTCAAATAAAATTAAGAGAATTAAGCACTAACAGACCTAAAATACACCATGCTAAACAACATTCTTCAGCCTGAAGGAATATCCACCAGGTGAAACATGGTTCTTCAGGAAGCAATGAAAAATATCATATATGACTGAAAAAAATGGATAAATATAAAACAACTCCCTTTTCCTTTCAGACACTTTCAGATTCGTTGGTCCATTTAAAGCAAAAATTCAACATTTTCTTGTGTGGTTGATATTGTATTGCTGATGATATATATTACAATTCTATTCTAAAAGCTTCTCTTTCCTGGTAAGATGACAAGGCTTGGAGAAGGCAGATGCTTCTGTTTAACAACTTGCAAAAGCTAAACAAATTATCAAAAAAAATTTAGATTTTGGGTTTTGGCTAAGGATTAAGGTTTATCCCTCACATAGGACATCTTCTGGATAAAAGCACATAAAGCATTTGGCCATCATGCAGAGCTGATGTAGAAATCTGGAAACTTCAAGGGTCTGAAAGCATGAACAGTTTTCCCCAGTGAATACCTGCTAAATTAGGGGCTTTTTTAGGAGCCTGGGGAACTTGGCTGGAAACTTCCAGGAAACAGAATAGAATCTCATTTTGCCCCACAGTGTTTAGGAGACAGTCTTGCTAGGGGTAAGGGCTTGCCTCAAGCATATATCAGCTTTTCCATTTAAAACTCTAGTAGATCAGTATTCTCAGAAGCAGAGCCTGAAACAGGATTTTTTTTCTTATTTTAATTAGAGTATAGTTGATTTACAATGTTGTGTCAATTCTGCTGTAAGAGTAACCCAGGTATAAATAAATAACTAAATAAATAAATATATATATATATATATATATATATGTGTGTGTGTGTGTGTGTGTGTGTGTGTGTGTATATATATATATGTATATATAGATGTAATTTATTCTCTCTCTCATACAATCTTCCACCATGGTTTATCCCAGGAGACTGGATATAGTTCCCTGTGCTATTCTGTAGGATTTCCTTCATTGCTTATCCTTTCTAAATGCAATAGTTTGCATCTACCAACCCCAAATTCTACTTCCATCCCACTTCTTCCCACCTCCACCTTGGCAACCACAGATCTGTTCTCCACGTCCATGAGTCTGTTTCTATTTTGTAGGTAGGATCATTTATGCCATATTTTAGATTTCACATGTAAGTGATATCATATGGTATTTGTCTTTCTCATTCTGACTTAACTTTACTTAATATGAGAATCTAGTTGGATTCATGTTGCTGAAACTAAATATGGAACTACCATATGACCCATCAATCCCACTCCTGGGCGTATATCTGAATGAAACTTTTCTTTCAAAAAGATACATGCTCCCCTATGTTCATTGCAGCACTGTTCACAATAGCCAAGGCATTGAAACAACCTAAGTGTCCACTGACAGATGAATGGATTAAAATGTGGTACGTATGTACAATGGACTATTACTCAGCCATAAAAGATAAAATAATGCCATTTGAAACAAGGATTCTCATGAAAGTGGTTTATTTTGGGGATGGGTCATTCTTAATAAGGGGAGTGAAGGAAGCAGAAAGGGGCAGAAGAATAAGCTACAGGCATGTTCCTGGCCGTAGCTGGCTTCAGTCTCATTTCATGGGAGCACTGTAGTGTTAATTGTACTGGAGTTGTCCCTCCTTGAGGTGTGGTGTGTCTTTGCACCTTAATGTCAGTCATTCCTTGACTGCTGTCTACCTCTGCTAAAGTGAAGGGGAGCATCCTCCCTGATTTCCATTCCTAGTGAAAGTCTCTAAGAATGAATGGCATCTCTGAGCCTTCAGAAGTAAACACTCAACCTCAGCTGGGGGATTGATACAGTGATCATGAAGGGGATCTGCCCCAGGGCAGAGTATCAGCCACTAGAAATAATTATTGATTCTACTATTTGCCCTTCTTTGCCTTGTGCAGATAATTCTCTATGTAAATGCTGTATTTCCTTCCTTCTAAATCATGGAGAAGAACTCACATATTCAGTGCACTTTGTAAATATGTAAAGGAGATTCAAAAGAAAATGAAATTTATAGCCCCCAAGTAGAGGAAGGCTTTATATTACAGGCTAATTACATGTGCAGGTACTCTCCCTTTTTTGTGTGTGGAGGGTGTGGATATATCCAAAGTCACATGTGAAATATATTTTGTAGTAAACTAATCACACACACAGTTTTCAACACACCATACAGTATTAAGAGTCTAGCCATATGAGACAGTTGACTTGGGTGTATATGTATTTTGGTGAGCAACTGTAAAGAAGGATGTCTTATTGGTTTCTTTCACTGCTCCTGGTTTTCAATAATGTTGTGATTTTGCTGACAGAAATTTATTGCCAAATTGAAGTATTATGGTTTACACATTTCATGTACATGTAAAATTGTTTTATACCCTTTTCATCCAATAATTCCATTATGAATTAATTACTTTTTATGTTCCTGCTATATAACATCACATTTTTCTAAGCATCCTCCAACATCCACCATCCCACCTCCAACTTTTTCATACCAGGATTCTGGTGCTGTGATTTATGAACATAAAGAGTTGATAAGTATATTGATTCCTCACAATGTAGAAACGTATAGGTGTCTGTTTTAGTACAGGAAAATTGGTGGTCTTCAACTTGATCCTGAGGAGGAAAAAGTGACCAAGTTCAGCTCTTAGAGCAAATATATTTTTTCTTTCTTTTCTCCAAAAATTGGCCTCAACACAACCACAAGGTGTGATGTGATTCTGGCATTTATAGGTCCTGTTTCAGCTGTCTAAAGTTCAGCAAATATAATTTTGCTTGCACTCTAATTACTATGTAGTATCTCAGAGCCTCTCAATTATGTCTCTTGCCTAATAACTGTTTAACTCAATTTATTTTACATAATGATTTAAAGAATTTATCACTAGAGTTTACCGTATATGGAGTCTGCTTTCTCCATTTTGGAATTGGTTCATTTACTAAGAAATGGTGGCATTTGAGTCTAAGAAAACTGTTAAATTCCTCTTTTGTACAGAGGGTTAGGTTTCAATTTTATGTTTATTAACAACAGAATTAAAATTTCTGTTCTCATCAAAATAACCTAGAACTGCTAAGAGTGCCAAACTCTGACTGAGTGTGATATCTTTCACCTGAAATTCACAGTCACAGCTATGAGACTTTAGGAAAGTCTTTTACATTATCTGACCATCATTATCCTCTGTAGAAAGGACTGTTGGTCTAGGTGAAAGTTCTGTCCAGTTCTCATACTCATTTGTGAGTGCTCTTCACATGATAGAAACTGTGATATGTTCTAATGTGATGAACTTTGTCTCAATGAATAAAACAGGTGCATAAGTAAAATTTCAGTCACTTAGAGTGACTCAGTAGGTCAGCTGCATCCTCGATCTGTTTTCTTTTGTCTCTCTTCTCTGCCCAAACTTCTGGTTTAAAGTATTTCTAACTGAAATCTAGGAAGAGATACCCTGACCTCTTATAGCTCTTCCAGAATAGGGAAAACACTTCCTCCAAAACCCCATAATTCTTGTGATTATTGACTTAAACTGAATACATAATCAGAAGCGGTTCTTGAGGCAGGTAAATGTCATGTGTGGATTGTTATAATATTAATTGAGGAAAATGTGTCCTGGATGGCAAGGGCACTGTCAAAGACTAGTGGTACAGTGTCAAAAGGAAACAAGAACTGATTTGAAAATCTCTTACCATCAAAGATTAGATAATTTAAGCATAAAAAAATATTAAGTCTTAAAATTCTGGAATAATATGTCAGACTTATTTTCCCTGCCAGCCTCCTCTAAATAGAACTCGATATCTTAGAAATAATTCAACAGACAATGATAAAAGAATTCTGAAAGCTGGGGAAAAAACGGCAGACTGGCTAAAGACTTCAGGACTTGAGGAATGGTGTGATGTATTCCATAGGTTTTCTTTTTTTAATTTTTTTGTTCATGGTGTATGAGGTTTCTGATAGACGTGGAACCTGGAACTGCCAGTAGGCATAAACAAGTCTTCTCTTTCTGACCAAAGGAACTAAGAAAAAGTAAGTTCAACAGAGACATAGTGGGAAGCCCAACCCCTGCTTCACATCCAGGTTGCCTCTGGTCTTACTGATCTACCGTACAGCCCACGTGTCAGTGGAGCCCAGCTTCTCCCTACCTTCTACTCAGTGACATAGACACAGGCCAAACAGCTCCTACTCTCCTTCCCCACAACAGAAGGTGGTCCAAAGATACCAGTCACGGATATGCTGCCATGACAGGTGGTAAAATCTCTTCCTCTGACTGTGGAATTCTTTTTTGCTTCAAGTATAGTGAGGCTTTGTTTTTAGGCACATATTCATTTACAGTGCTATGCTTTCTGATTAAAATCTTCTTTTCATTTCTGATACTGTTCTTTGCCTAGAAGTATATTTTATCTGATGTTAATATGGCCAAGTCAGCCTTCTTTTTATTTCCGCCCAATGTGTTTTTACGTTTAAAATGCATCTTTACTAGATCTTGTCTTCTTTTATACTCTGGCCATCTCTGCCTTTAAGTGTTTAGACCCTTAATATATAATGTAATTATTCATTTGGTTGGAGTTAAGTCTCTCATATTGTATTTTTCTGTTTGTCTCCCTCTTTTTTGTGTGTGTGTGCAACTCTTCCTCAATTCTTTTTTCATAATTCTTTTTAAAAAGTTTTAATTGAAGTATAGTTGATTTACAATATTATGTAAGTTCCATATGTACAGCAAAGTGATTCTTTTTTTCAGTTTATATTCCATTATAGGTTATATAAGATATCGAGTATACTTCCTTGTGCTGTTTACCTGTTTTACGTATAGTGCCTTCTATCTGTTAATCCCATACTTCTAATCTGTCTCTCCCTCCCCTTTGGCAACCATAAATTTGTTTTCTATGTCTGTGAGTCTGTTTCTGTCTTGTATATAGATCCATTTGTATTATTTTTGATTGTCTGAATTATTTCCTAGATTCCATTTTGACTTACCTCTTGGTTTTTTGGCTATAATCTTTGAATTACACTTTCCGTGGTTTTCTTTAAAAATTAAAATATGCATTCTTAAACTTTCAAAGCAAAAACATGTAATACATTTGTAACCACATAGTTTTCTTAACTACCTACTGACATACTTTATGATATAGTTGTCATGGGTCTTACATTTATATGCAGTGAATATTCAACAAGACAATGTTAAAATTTGTGTATAAATAATCATGTATTTTAAAGAAAAATATTATTTGATATTTATCCAGATATTTACTTTTTCTGATATACCTAATTTGTTTTCTCTTGTTTCTAAAAATTCGTATTTCTTTCTGATAGAATTTGCCTTCAGCCTGAGGAACCTATCTTAGCAGTTTTTTCCTTGTAAAATTAAGTCTGCTGGCTATTAATATTCTTTTTTTTTTTTTTTTTTTTGGTCTTTTTGCCTTATCTAGGGCCACAGCCGCGGTTTATGGAGGTTCCCAGGCTAGGGGTCTAACAGGAGCTGTAGCTGCCGGCCACAGCCACAGCCACAGCAACGCGGGATCCGAGCTGCATCTGCAACCTACACCACAGCTCACAATAATGCCAGACCCTTAACCCACTGAGCGAGGCCAGAGATCGAACCTGCAACCTTATGGTTCCTAGTCGGATTTATTAACCACTGAGCCACAATGGGACTCCTGGCTGTTAATATTCTTAATTTTCTTTATCTGTAAGTTTGTTTATTGGGATTTTATTCCTAAAAGATAATTTTACTAGATACAGTATTCTGATTTGCCACTTTTTCTGTTCCTTTCTGTGCTTTAAATTCTGTTTTCCATTGTTTTCTGACTTCCATAATTAATCATGAATTGGTATTTAGAATTATTTCCTTGTATGTAATTGCCATTTTTAAAATACTTCATTTAAGGATTTTATTTTATTTTTTGTCTTTTATAAATCTAATACCAAGAATCCAGCTTTAAAAACCTTTTTTTACACATGTATTTGTCCTCTCTGTGTTTACTAAAACTCTTGATTCTGAAATCTGATGCCTTTCAATAAGTTGAGTAATTTTTGACCAATATTTCCTCAAATAGTTTTCCTATTGTACTCTTTCTCCTTTTTCTTTCAGGTACAACCCTTACACTTACATTATAACTTTAATGTTGCCTCCAGTGGCCCTTAGCCTATATCTTTATTTTCAATATTTTTTTCTTTATTTCTTACGCATAGTAGATGACTTCCATAACTTCCTTTGTTTATATTCTACTAGCAAGTCTAGTGAATATTTTATTAAATATACTCTAATTGTCAGCTCTAAATTTTTCATCCCACTCACTTTTATATCTTCTATTTATTTATTGAGATTCCTCATGTTCTTATTCATTTTGAGTGTATTCCCTTTAGTTCATTGAGCATTGTTATAACAGTTGCTTTCAGGTCTTTGTCTACCACTTCCAACATCTAGATTGTTTCGTGGTTGTACATCTCTAATTGCCTTTTCTTTTGAGATTAGTTTGCATACAGCTTTTTGGTTCTTTGTATGTTGGGTAACCACTGAATTTTTTAGACAAGTGAAATGATAAAGGAGTCAATTCTCTAAGAAATAAGAATTCTTAATGTATATGTACCTAACAAAACATCAAAATATATGAGGCAAAACCGGCAGTGCTGAAAGGAGGTATAGACAAGTCCATTGTTAGAGTTAAAATCTCCCACACTTATTTTCCAATAATTGATAGATCAAGAAGGCAGAAAATCAGTAAGGATATAGATGATTTGAAAAGCATATCAATCACCTTGGCCTAATTGATATTTATAGGATAAAACGGTAGCAGAATTCACATTCTTCTCAAGCTAACATGGGACATTCACAAAAACAGAACACATTCTGGGCCATATAATACACCTTAAGTTTAAAATCAGTAAAATCACATAAAATGTAGTTTCAGACTACAGTGGAATTAAACTAGAAATCATTAACTAAAATAACTAGAATCCCCTTCCTCGATATTTAGAAATGAAACAACCCATATCTGAAAAAAACCCTGAGTCAAATAAGAATTCTCAAGACAAACCAAAAAAATACTTTGAACTAAATCAAAATGAATGTGCGAGTAATAGAGTATATATTTATTATCTGCCAGAGGGCCATTCTAGTAAGAGCTTACTTGGTCATTACCTTTTAAAACTGCTCTTTAGAAATATTTTCTAATTTGGTTTTAAATACAAACTTATTGTCTGTCATTTGTCTGATAAATTTAATTTTTTCATGTGTATTAAATTTATTTGATATATTTGTTCTTTTTGGTTTTTAATTGATCAGTAGTTCTCTGTACTTTCATTTTCTACTCTGGTCTTCCTGGACTTATCACATTTTCATTATTTTCTCCACTTTTCTATTTTTCAGTAATAGTTACTATGATATGATATGATATATGTATGGTGTAACATAACTCATAAATACAAATTAACATTGCAAATCCATAATTAACTTATTCCCTTGGTGTCGATTGTCTTTCTGATACAGCATTTTTCAGATTTTAGGAAAGTGATATAGCACATCACACCGACTCCATATTATGTAAAACCAGAAGCAGAATCTGGAGCAGCATCTCATAATGATAGTACATATCAACATGTCTGCACTCAGTCATGTGGTTGTTGATACTAAGTGGGACAAATTAGGACCTTATATAACCTTACACATTGGTTCAGGTCATATTTTGCCGCCAAATTAATTTTACTTCAAATCAAGGGAAAAGATTTTTTAAGTAATTGTCTTAATTTCTTATACTTCAGAATATCAAATTAAAGGTTATATAGACCTGGATACTCCTCCTGTAGTACAGGTACCAAAAAGGAAAAAAGAAAACCCAAAACAAAAATACTTCGTTTTGAATCTTCCAATTCCAGGTACTGTGTTACCCTTTACTAATATTTTAGTTTTATTTTGAACTTAAATTCCCCAGTAAAACAATTACTATTTTTACAGTTATATTTAGTTTCAGTTTAGCAATAAGTGGCCTATTGTTTTGTTTCCTTTATTTCTTGCACCCCACTCCATTCTTTTGTAATCTGCTTTCATTCTGAGGAAAATGTTTTAATATTTCTTCAGTTAATCTATGACTGGTAAGCACCTCTTAGTCTTTGTAAGCCTGAACAAGTTTTCTTTTTGAACTTTATTATTGAATGATAGTTTAGTTGTGCACAGAATTCTAGGTTTATGCTTTCTCTAAATGCTTTAAAGACAAATGTATTAGGCTCCCATTTTAGCTGATGAAATGTCTTGATTCATAATCTTTTTAATTTTCAAAAAAATTTACATAATATTTTTTTGGAGAGAAGTTGGGGATTTTTTTCCTCTGATAAATTTTAATATTTATTTCACCCTTTGAGCTCACTTGTTTGCATTTTCAATTTGAAAGGCTATATTTTTATGTCTAGATTTTCTGTTTGGTATTTCTCTGGATATTGCTATATTCTTCTATTCTTGCTCCTGATCATATTTATTTTTTAAATGTCTTGATTACCTGAAGCCTCTTTCAGATTGTTATTTCTTCAAGAGCTTACAGTACTAATCCACTGTATTTAAAGGGTTTGTCATCTCTATTCTGGTGACATCTGGGTATTTCTTAGGATCCACATGGGTCGTCTTACTCGGTGCATCAGTGCACCCTGTGCTTCTCTACTATTATCCCTGTATTGGTTCTGAAATTCTGAGTACACATTTGCTGGTATTACTTCCACGGTCAATGACATCCTGCATCAGGCTCATGACTCTTCTGCCATGACCATTCCTACAGACATAGAAGCTCTAGTGTCAACCCTTTCTGAAAATGTCAAACATGGAATCAGTTATAACTAGATCCTTTTGATAGTGAATACTTTCTAATTTCACATTAGCATCGCTGCTGTAACAAATTAACTAAGAAATCCTTTTTGGGAGTTCCCGTTATGAATCTGACTAGTATCCATGAAGATGTGAATTCAATCACCTTCCTTGCTCAATGGGTTGAGGATCTTGTGTTGCCGTGAGCTGAGGTGTATGTCACAGATGTGGCTCAGATTTCACATTGCTGTGGTTGTGACGGCAGCCACAGCTCTGATGATTCAAACCCTAGCCTGGGAACTTCCATATGCTTCAGGTGAAAAAAAGAAAAAAGAAAGAAAAGACAAAAAGAAAAGAAATACTTTCTCCTCACTGAGATATTTTCAATTATATGGAAACCTTAATAGAGTATATGGCCATCATGATATTATAACATTTAACAAAGTTTTGGGTTTCACAAAGAGATGTTTTTATCTCTTAAGAAATATCTTTTGGATTTCTAAAGTTCTTAGGTCATGAAGCTTTCAAGTAATATGTACTATACTCAATCCAGAACTAATATTATTCTTTGAAACTCTCTGTTACTGAATTTGTCCTCATTCTCAGGGCCTGCAGAGAACTCACTGAACATGGGCATTTGTCCCACCCCCACCCCAACCCTCAAAACCTCAGGTCAAAAGATTGCTTGTTTGTTTCAATTTTTTGAGTAATTAAAATTCTTACTATGGAAACATTTTCATAGGAACTATGTGCATTGGAATGTAAATAAGGTCTACTTTGGCAACTCTCTACAGGTCAGAAATATTCAAATACATCTTTTATGTCCTCCTACTGGTGGGCAAAAGACATTTTCTCTCCTAAATTTGCTTAAAATCCAGTAGTGAATGCAGATAGAGAACAGTGCATTGTAGCCCTATGCAAGTG
Source organism: Catagonus wagneri (assembly GCA_004024745.2). Taxonomy (NCBI): domain Eukaryota; kingdom Metazoa; phylum Chordata; class Mammalia; order Artiodactyla; family Tayassuidae; genus Catagonus; species Catagonus wagneri. The sequence goes on from PVHT021183699.1 coordinate 21,014,321, forward strand.
CCACCATGTGGATGAATACTAGGTCCAACGAGATGTCCTGAGCACAAAGGACTTGCTGGACATATCTCAGTGGGGCTTAATTTTACATTTGTATTTCATTTTGTTTAGTAGCTACCTCAAACAACAGACTCATTAAGCTAAAAAATCAAAATAACTCATTTGTGAAAATATTTCACTGCTACTCTACTATGGACCCACAGTTGTTTTCGGAGAAAAAAAAAATAGGAAAAGAAAAACAGAAAGTTATAACAAAATTTTTAACAAGATTTGTGCCATCCTGGCTTAACTGTTAATTTAGTTTCACACATTTTTTTCCTGGCTTTTATTAGCCTTAGTAGTGAAACTTATAAAAGTAGAATGAGTAAATTAACTTTCTATTAATAGACAGAACTATGTTGCAGATTGTAGTTTAATTCAGACAAGCATTATAACTAAAAGCAAAAATAAGTGTATCTAATAGTTTTCGCATGAATAAAAAGGTCGTATGAAGCCTGGGATGTGCCAGTTAAACTATTGAGAATGGAGAGAATCTGATAACTATCACTCATTAATTTATTCATTTATTCAAGAAATACTTATTGTCTACTGTGGACCAGCCTGTTCTAGATACAGGCAAAGCAGCAGAGAGCAAAACTGTTGAGAATGTATGTTCTTCTAGGACTTCGGTTCTAGTGTGAGAGAAAATAATGCCACATTAACTAGAAAATATGTAATTATGAACGTGGTTACTGCTGTGGAGAAAAATAAAGCAAAGAAGTAGGAGAGAGTGTCAGAAGGCTGTGATTTTACCTTGGACACTCAGGGCACTTCCTCACTGAGCAGGTGATGTTTTGTGTAAAGATCCAATGGAGGGGAGAGAAACAAACCATCAATCTATCAGGAGGGAGAATATTCCGAGGGAAGGAATAGTAAGTAAGGGCAGGAACTTGCTTGCAGTATTTATAAAACACACGGAGATTACTCTGGGAGTGAATGAAGGGAAATTAGTAAAATGCAAATATAAAACCAGAGAGGTATTCTTTTTTTCAATATCATGGAGTTATTTTGAATATGCACATATGCCTTAAATGTTCCTAATTAAAATAATTAAAATGCAGATTTCATCTTACCATGGCAGCTAGCTTCATCTTAACTTGCCAGTCAGTTTCTTCTTGTATCTTCACAATAGTCTATGCTCTGATCTTACTGATTTCTTGCTATCTTCCATGTTGTCCGTGTTCTTTCTGGCCTCTGATATTTTCACAATGAACTTCCTTTGCCTAGAGAGATCTCCTACTCTCTCACTTTATCCCAAAGAGCATTCTTCCTTAAGAGCTAAAATAGCCCACTAGAATTGATTATGCCAACCTCTGTGTGCTACCATATTGCACTATGGCTAACCTTTTAATCATTTCAGTCACACTGTATATTAAATGCTGATCTACTTACCTGGCTATCTATGCCTCAGGTTTCTTGAGTGCCAGAACTTTGCCATATATCTATATCTATAGATATCTATGGATATAGATATAGGGATAGATATTCAGCCCAATTCTTGGTACAAATATTTGTGAACAAATGCAAATTCATTTAGCCTTAAAAATGATGATCAGCATGCTTAATTTAACTTCCAAAAACCACAATAAGGATTAAGATGGAGGAATAGAAGGAGGACTGGAGCTCAACCTCTCTCCCAAAAAACAACAAAACTACAACCAAATGCCGAGCAGCCTTCAACCAACTGGACTGTAAACTTCCAAAAAAGATATTCTACTCCAGAAGACAAAGAGGAGACCACATCAAGAGGTAGGAGGGGCGATTACGCTATAGAAGCAACCCCATACCTTCCCGGGTGGGAAGCCCCACAGACTGGAAAGTAACTGCATCACAGAGACTCAGCTACAGGACTGAGAGTTCTAAGCCCCAC
>PVHT021183699.1:21022518-21052679 GCA_004024745.2 Catagonus wagneri
AGAAATTCTTCTGCTAATTGCTAAAATCTTGTTAGTCCACAAACAACCGCATTTGCTCAGTAGAGAAATCCATAATATTCACTTGGCTACTTAGGCAAACGAAAGTTTGTCTCCTTTGTCTTTTGATTATGCTTCTCGTTAATGAACCAAATAGATTTCTAGGAGATAAGAAATTATGCTGTTTCATCAGTAACACTTTAAAGCCACATCCATACAGAATTAGAGTTCTCACTGAAAGAAATGTGCCATGTAAATAAATTTAGGTTTTCTAGTTGCCTTTCCTTTAAAATTATCCTTTGAAGTCCCCACTGTGATGCATCAGGTTAAGGATCCAGCATCATCTCTATGGCAGCGTGGGTTTGATCCCTAGCCCAGGAACTTGCTTCCATATGCCATGGGTGTGGCCCCCCAAAAATAATAAATAAAAATTAAAAGCTATCTTTCATGCTTCGAAAGAACACAAAACAAAATTCCCCTCTCCCTCTAGCGCTCGCTCTCTCTCTCTCTCTCTCTCTCACACACACACACACACACACACCCCTTGCCTCATTACACCAGGCTTTTTTTATTTAGTAAGTTTACCTGATTTTATTTACATCAGAATATACATTCAGAGTTCAGTTCCAACACAGTTGAAATGAGATGTGCATAGAACATGAGATGGCAAATTTCGTAGTAATCTTTTCATTAGCAGAATCCAATCTCTGCACGTGTTGTCTTAGAAATAAAGCCGGTCTGACAGCAATAGAAAAAAACAACTCGTTTCTTTTCAGCCTAATCGACTTAGGGAAAGCAGTAATCCCTTGCTAATTTCTTCCGTCAGAGCAAGCATATGTTGTAAAGAATCACATTTAGAACAAATGTAAACTGCATTAAGTGCCAAGAAATAATACTGAGGATGGTTTGCTTTCTGAGTATGTTGGATTTTCAAAGTTCAAAGAAAGGGTCTTTTTGTATGGGATGCGGCTTTCTAAACAAAGGCCATGAATTCTTGAGGGATTCTAATCTTGCTGTTTCTGATTATTTCCGCGTACGATACTGACTTCTTCCCTCGTGGACTGTGTTATTTTAAAGTTACAATCTATGTCAAGGCAATTTGGGTTGCAAAAAAAAAAAATGTGAAAAGTTCATTTGTTTAAAGTGTTAGAAGTATCCCCATATTGTGCCAGCTGGCTTCTCCTGCAAAGCAAACCATCCCAAAACATAGTGCCTTTGTCTTATTCTGTTCAGGCTGCTCTATCAAAATATACCTTAGACTGCGTGCCTTAAACAAGAAACATTTAATTTTCATCGATCTGGAAGCAAGGAAGTCCAAGATCAAAGTGCCCGCAGATTCAGCCTTTAGAAAGAGCCTGCTTCCTGGTTCACGGGTGGCCACCTTCTTGCTGTATCCTCACATAGTGGAAGGAGCAAGGTCTCTTTAAAAGGGTACCAATCCCATTCATGAGAGCTCCATCCTCATGGCCTATTCACCTTCCAAGGCCCCCCATCTCCAAATATTCTCACGTTGGATATTAGGTTTCAACATATACATTTCAGGGGAACACAAACATACAGAAGTCCTAAAACAAGTAACAGTTGTAGAGATCAGAGATCAGCCCATTATGACTCGTGGGCCAAATCTGACCAGCAGCCACTTTTAGCACAAAAGATAGGAATGGTTTACATATTTTAAAGAATTATAAACCAACATAAAGAATATGAGACAGAGAAGACATATGGGTCACAAAGCCTAAATTATTTGTTATTTGGCCCTTTCCAGAAAACCTGTGCCCACCTCTGATTTAGAGCATGTTTTTGATAGTGAGAAACTTGCACTAGTGTCTGCAGTGTGGCTCTTTCGGTCTTTGCTAGGTTCTGTCATGCATTTGTTGTCAGCAGTCTGGCAGTTACATGGTTCTGCTGCTGAGGATTAGTGGCTCTCAACTGAAATGCTGGGAGTGACTTGGCCACATGTCTCTTAGTATCTAATAAGTAACCCAGACTTGTTCACGTGGTAGCTGGCAGAGCTCCAAGGCGTGAAGAGGTAGACAAGGCCTCTTGATGCCTGCACTTGGAGCTGACACAGTGTCACTCTCTTCACATTCTCTGGGTCAAAGTGTTATTGAACCAAACTTGGATCTGCTTGCCTATGCAGTAAAGCTAGCCTACTGACACTGGGTTGTGGTGAAGGAAAGTGCAGCACTTATTGCAGGGTGCCAAATAAGTCCAGGTAGCTGTGCTTAAAAGGTCTGCACTCCCCAAAGGCTTTCAGGGACATTAAAGACAGGGTGAGGGACGGGCATTGTGAAGTGTGTTATCAGCTCATGGACATTCTTCTGATTGGTTGGTGGTGAGGTAATTGGAAGTCAACATCATCAACCATCTGAGGCCATTTGATCTGGTGGTCTGCATGCATACAGTTAACTTCTTCCACCTGGTAGGATTTTCAGTATCTGCAAAATAGCTCAAAGGATATGGGTTGGAATATTATCTACAGCCCTTGAGGAGGAACTAGACATCCTTGACTTTGTTTAATGGTACACTGTTATGGTGTCTTGCTTGATTGTTTTCCTGTCTGCGTTTTTTAACTTATCTGATTAAATTTACCCTTTGGAATTAGGGGAAGGCCTAAGAGACTGAAGTTTTTCTATAGATAAGAGGCAAGTGGAGGACATGGGCCAGGGGCAGGGGGTTGCTTAGGGAAGAAGGTCCCATGGGGTCCTGCTCAGTTCACAAAATTAAGTCACCAGACCAGAAGCGGGTGTGTAGCTGTTTTTGCAGGCTACTACACCCAGAAACCAAGGGCTACAAGAGCAGAAGAACTTTACCTGGAACAATAGCTGGGAAGAGTACTCTCAGCTACCTACACTGTGGCTCCATCCCAAGGCTCTCTTGCGTTCAGATTTACTTTTTTTGTTTTTTCTATCTCTGTACCTCGTGGTCCTTTTGTCTCTTCTGTGGTGCCCACGCCTGCCTCACACTTAGCTTTATACAGTCCAAATGTCATGTTTCTCTTTGCATAGTTGCCAAACATGCCTATCCCAGACTGGACACCTTGAGCTCATAGAGTGCCTCTGGGGGAATTAGAAAATGGGGTCCTTTTTTCTGTTATACGCACTTGACAATGAAATACAGTCTGAGTTTCAGCCAAGGCAGTGCATAGGATAAAACCTGTAAACTTTTTCAGGAGCCTGGATGCCAGCCTGTTCCCAGATCTCTGTGTCTGTTCACTTTGAGTCTCAACTGGAACCAACTCCAGTAAGCATCTGAATGTGTCTTATTTCAAGTAGCTATTCCTAGTCCAGTTATTTGGAGTTCACAGGGTGGTAAGTGGCATCCTGTGTCCCACAACTGGGAGAGGGTATCACTACGAGCTCTGAGAAGTACGACTGGTCAGATTTTTTTAAATAGAGGAAATGATTAAAAAAAATTGGCTTGAAAAAAAATTAATGTCCTGGACTCATGATTATATTTTGTGCTGGATATTGGAAGAAGGCTGTTTTATTTTATATTTACCTGGAAATTATAGATGATACAATAACCCATTCTTATCTTTGCTGTGTACTCTGTTATTATATCAAAATAACATATGCTGCACTTAGTCTAGAATAATCCTGATTAAAGGAAAAGGTTTTGCTTCCATAACTTTTTCAACAATGCACCTGAATATTGATGTACATTTTTAAATAGTGTCCTCTCAATCCATGTATCATTACATCAGTATCTGGAGGAATTTAACACCTGAGAAATTTAATAAAATAACACAAAGATGAGATAAATGTTGCTAGACACATGACTTTGCAATGAAAACTATGTAAAATTTACTAGAGAGTTTACTCAAGCATAATTGCACATAATTTAAGCATGCTGTAAGATCTGTTATGAATTTTCAACTAATGAAAATATTTAATTAGTCCTGAATAAGCAAGCAGGCTATCTAACTGGTATAATTCAGATGATTCAAAGAAGGAGAAGGGATTTATCGAAGGTCACATTGCTCATTACTAGCAGCTAGAAATTGTGCTGAATCTTCTGACTTCCAGGCTGGCACTAAAAAGTGAGATGGAGTCATAGCATGAAGCGTCTTGAATTCTACAGAAAACAATTAGACTCACTACTGTAGGCAGTCAGAAGCCAAAGGAATAGCATGGCCTGGTATGGGGTTTAAAAAGATAATTTCAGAACTAGTAGAAAGAATGTGATTGGAGCTGAAAGGATTAGTTAAGAAAAAACAACAGTGGTGGTATTTTCTGGACAAGATCTAAGTAATATCATTGAGAAGGATGCTAATATAATCAAGAAAATTGCCTAAGAGCTAGCATGTCCTAGGTGCAAGGTCTAAAAAATTTTACTGAAAGAATCCATTCTCAGTTGATCTAGTCATCTATGCAACTCTATAGTGATGTAATGATGACTATTTATAAGATCCTAAGGGTATAAGAAGTTGAACTTTTTCCTCTTCAGCTTCCGTTTATCGGAGAGAAAGCTGGCATACTGAGAAGGTGGTCTTGTTAATTATTATGTCTTCTTCTTCTATGGATAGAGTGCTGGCTGCATAAGGTGAACCTGTGACTATTGTTTCCACTGAAATACATCATCAAATACCCATCCCCAGCCTGTGTGCTGTACTGTTTAATATTCCCCACTTTCTCTCCCTACCGTCAAACAGATTAGCCTTCCTGTTTCTATGATCATTCCAATCAACTCAAAATCTTTTTCTGTTTCTCCTAAGCTTCACCTCAGAAAACTAATATATGTATTTAGCGAAATAATTGATCCATGTATCTAAGAATACTAGAGACGGTGCTAATTGTTCAGCTTAGTAGTACATCATTTAATCACCTGTCTGGCATGTTACCCCCAAGTAATTTCCCCCAACATGTTTTCTGTCCATCAGTAGCTAGTCTTATACTTCTGAGCTTCTGTTTTCTACTGCGGATGAGCGAGTGCACTTGGCTGAGGGGATGCATTGTCAAAGCTGATTTATGCTGTTGTCAATCCAAACTGCTTAGCTCTGCTGCTAAAATTATCCTTACATGCCCATTGTTCAGAGTTCAGAAAAACACCGTCTGTTCTATTGCTCAGCCATAGTCAGGATACAGATTTCCTGAGCTGTTGTTCTTTTTTCCTATGCATCAAGCTTTCCTGCAATAACAGATGACTCTGCTGCTTTTGGAAGCCTCACAGAAAAGGACAGAGCAGTGTTTATGTGCAGCAGTGTACTGGAAGTGATGTAGGAAGAACATCTGGAAACCTAAATACTGTTGGCCATTTTTATTTTTATAGAATACATTCAGGTACTAGTGAGAGAAATCAGTTTATTTTTTTCACTATAGCCTAAGCCACTAAACCTGTAGGTCTCCTTGCTCAGACAAGAGAAAGAGAGCAGCAAGTTGGAAATGTCCGTAATGTGTGCTCAATGATTATATGTGGGAAACCCTGAGTGATTTACTCAGAGGTAAAGAATAAGGTTTTCCTCTTATACCTTTCCTGTGTCAGTCAGGATCCAGACAGGAAACAAAGAATAATTAGAGAAAGATTAACTTATAACTGAAGTGTCAAAGGTTTAAAGGGGGGGGGCAAGGAGTACACCGATCTTGAGAAACTTTGCTGCTCTTAACCACCCTCAGTCCTGAGTAGATAGAGTGGCTACTGGAATCTGGAACTGGGAGCTCTGCGGAGGAATCCGTCGTAAAAGGAAGCGTGACTTTGGTCATAGGACACAAGCAGCCCTAGCTTTGTCTCAGGGATGGAGCCGGTGGAATATGTAACTCACTGTCTCCTCTCCTTACATTTATGGGGGCTTCCGCATTGGCTAAACACAACCAGGAAACAGAGAACGAAGAAGCCTGATTCTGCAGCTATAGTGGTTACACATCAGCCTCCAAAACAAAAGCAGGATGCAGAATGGAGAGGGTCAATTCGAAGATGTCAGTGAAAGATGTGGTTAATACTCTGATTTGTTAATACTCCCATTTCTTATTTTCTCCTGAAAGTCACCCTCTCTGGTGTTTCTAATTCTTGGCCCTAAGTCCCTGAGTACTCTTTGGGTCTGGGGAAGCTGCTATAGATGCTGTCTCTACTGTATGCTACTATTTAGAAGACTTCATAGCTTCTTGAAATTGTATAGATCTTGCTTAGGTACGCCAAGTTTTCTCCTTTTAGCTAAGTCAAACCTTGCAAGTTCCCTGGTGGTGCAGCGGGTTAAGGACCTGGCATTGTCACTGTTTTGGCTCAAGTTGCTGCTGTGGTGTGGGTTCAGTCCCTGGCCTGGGAACCTCCATGCCTCTGGCATGGCCAAAAAAGTATCCTGAAGAGTAAGTCATGCATAATAGGCAGCAAGAGTAGGACAGTGGCAACAAGTTTGTTTAGAGTTAGGATAACAGCTACTGGACTGAATGATTTATCTTTGGCCTCATCATTATTCAGAGATTTCATATTATGTGGATCTAAACTCTCCACTGAATGGTTTTGGATGAATTTAGCAACAATTCTGCAATTCATACCTTGAGGCATAAGGGCAGCCTTGGGCACGCTCTATCCCATCTCTGCTGAAAGAGAGGAAGGACTCTTTTCCAAGTGAATTCAACTTCTCCTAAGGTCATCTTTTTAGGACTATACTATTAGGGGGCTTAAATCCCATCTGTTTTTCACAAATGATAGCTAGCACTGCATCCACAGCTTGTCACGCATTTTGAAGATCTTCCCTTAATGAATGACTTGATAGAATCCCAAGACCTAAAGATAAAGGTCTCATTTTCCTTGATGGTTGTAGTAACAGCTTAAATCACTTTTGCTTTTAGTAATGGCTGTACTTCTAAAGCAAGATTCTGCATTTCCCCTTGGTGTATGGAAATGTTATGTTCAAATTCAAAGTGACCATTTTGTTAGCCTTAAATTAAGCACGTTGAAAAACATCAATATGCACATCCACCAGAAGATGAGAATCTACCGTAAAAATGATCTTTTTCTGTTTTATAATGTAAGTTAAACTGAAGAAATTCCTGGGCTTTTCCCTTTTATAGTTGGCTTTCAAAAGTTTCTTAGTAAAATGCATTTCAGAAAAAAATTCAATGAAGTCATTTTTTTTAACTTTTTTCTTCCCACATTTGTGCTAACGAACAAGAAGCAATCACAGCAATGAATTAATTACTCTAATAACATCTCTCATAATCACATTCTTTCAAGAACAAGGGTCTTTTTCCTTCTTGTGTTGAACAGCCAATCAAAATAGAGAGATAATTGTTCTAAAAACTCCTGGCGCTCCCTTTTAATGTAATTATTTTAAGTATCTAGGGAGAAAAACTAAGATACAATCAGAGGAGGAATTAATTACGCTATTAACTTTGCTTTTATTCAGTTCCATTTATTCACAGTTCTGGAAGGGGCTCTCCTGAGGTCACCATTCCATGTATCTGCTACCTGTCAAAAATGCTTCTCGACCATACAGACAGATGGACAGCCTCCTAATAGTTTAGCTCCATCATTTAAGCTTCACTTCTCCCTCTTTCTCCTTCTCCCTCTTACCCCCCCACTCCCGCTTTGGTCGTAATTCTGTATGTTGTGGGCTCTAATTACCCAAAAGAGCAAAATTATATATAGTTTTTCAGTTTTCATTCTTCTCCAGTTCTTCCAATTTCTTAAAGATAATATGTTATAAAAGCATACTTCATTAAATCTAGAACATATTTTAGGGAAATAGCATATCTTCAAAAATGTTTTCATTTTAAGGATGTGAGCTGAAATAGTGCAGGCTGGATGATGATAGCACTTGGGAAGTACTCCAGGGAATAGAAAAAGGATAGAGAAACATGTTGGGAATACTGCTTCATCCCCACTACTGCCTATAAGTTACATTTTGAACAATGACATTTATTGTTGAGATTCTCTTTAATTCCCTGCATGTTTATCGCCTTTTAAACATTCCCTTTAAACATTTTAAAGAGAATAAAAATAAATTGTTGTTCAAAGTAAAAGTGGCAGGTTTTTTTTTTTTTTTAAATCTAGTACAGTGATATTCTTTTGAAGAAAATTATGGAATAAGCACAAGAGTCTACTTTTGGAGATACTTTAGGAAAAACTCCTCCAAACCTTACCCCAGACAATGGATGACCCTTGAAATCACTCCTATACCAATTCTCTATATTTTTCTCCTTGATATTCAGGAGTTCAGAGTTTGAATTAAAAACTGAATAGATGTGAGTTGCAATCTCGGGTCAACATTTAGGGCCATAATAATTCTAATTTTTGAGGAGTTTTGAAGCAGAGACCAGGTAATGGATCTTTACCAAAAGTTACCACATAGGAACTTCTGTGGAACTAAACTGAGAGGATTACACATTCCATATGCCAGTCTAGATTCATGTTCAAAGATATCTAATAATCTCAAATGTTGCCCTCTACCTCTCTTTTGCCTTTGTGTCTGAAGAGTTAATTAGCAATAATACAGAATCTTCAGCATTGGCTTTATTATGTTCATTTCTCCATCTGAGAAATTGCAAAGAGAAACAGACTAGAATTGTGCTCTATTGGTTTAAGTTGATTTGGTATCAAACCTCTCCCAAGATAATGAAAACAGCTACCTGAGCTTTTGCTGTAAACAAACACCTCAAAACATAATATCTTAAAACAACTATTTTCTTTAGCTCAGTTATGTGAGGTGTCCTTTTAAGAAGGGGAAAGGACAAACAGATATACACACAGAGGAGAAGGCCACGTGAAGGTTGATGGAGAGATTGCAGTGATAAGCTACTTGCCAGGGTAAATCAAAGTTTGCTGGGAGACACCAGTTAGGGGTAAAGCATAGAGGAGACTTTTCTTTATAACTCTTAGAAGGAACCCACCCAGCTGACACGGCGATTTCTGACTTCTAGCTTCCAGAAGTCTAAGAGTATAAATGTCTCTTGTTTCAAGCCACCAATTTGTAACACGTTATGGCAGCCCCAGGAAACTAATACATGCTGGTGTCAGGGTTCCAAAGAAGGAAAGGGATATTCAAGGGATTTTCAAGTCTTTGATTCACATTGGCTAATGTTCCATAGGCAAAAGAAAGTCACATGGTTAACCAGAATCAAAGAGTGAAATAATCTCTGACTATGGCTGGGAGGAGCTGTTAGTTGCGTTGCAAAGAGGCATGGACACATATGAGGAAAACATCTGGCTGGTTTTATCAATACATCTCTGCCTGCTTGAGACATGGCCTCTACCCTATGATTCATGGGTAGCTCAATCTAGCATATGGCTCAAGTATGTCCCTAAGGTACAGGTTCTTTGGAAAATGCTATGAAGGACATCATTAGATTAACTGAGAGAAAGACCACTGGAATTTACTGTGTTTTTTTGTTTTTAAGTATAATTGTTTCACAAAGTTATATTACTTTCACATATGCAACATAGGGCTCTCATATTCTTATAGATCCTACTCAATTTAAAATCATTATAGGAGTTCCCACTATGGCTTAGTGGGTTATGAGACTGACTAATATCCATGAGGATGCGGGTTTGATCCCTGGCCTCACTCAGCAGGTTAAGGATCCAGCGTTGTATGAGCGGTGGTGTAGGTCACAGACACAACTCGGATCCCATGTTGCTGTGGCTGTGGTATAGGCCAGCAACTGCAGCTCCAATTCGACCACTAGCCTGGGATCTTCCATATGCCACAAGTACAGTCCTAAAAAAACCAAAAACAAAAAAATTACTATAAAATAATGGTTCTATTCTCTGTGCTATACATTATTTCCTTTTATTTTATTTTATATCTTGTAGTTTGTACCACTTAACCCCCTTCCCCTATCTTGATCCCTTCCTGCCTCCCCTCTCCCCACTAGTAACGGCTAATTTGTTCTATGTATATACCAGTCTGTTTCTGTTTTGTCGTATCTATTCCTTTGCTTTAGTTTTTGGATTCCACATATAAGTGAAGATACATAGTATTTGTCTTTCTCTATCTGACTTCACTAAGCATAATATCCTCCAGGTCCATTCATGTTGTTGCAAATGGTAAAATTTTATTCTATTTTATGACTAATATTCCATTTCATAGACACACACACACACACACATTTCTATGCATGCCACATCTTCTGTAAACATGCATCTGCTGATGGACATTTAGGTTGCTTCCATATCTTGGCTATTATAAAAAATGCTGCTATGAACATTGGGGTGCATATATCTTTTCAAATTAGTGTTTTGTGTTTCTCATATATACTCATGAGTGGAATAGCTGGCTTATACTGTTCTCCATATTGCCTGTACAAGTTTATACTCCCGTCAACAGTCTATGAGAGTTCCCTTTTCGCCACATCCTCAACAACATTTACCTCACACACCTCTTTTACCATTCTTTATTTGGTGATAGGGATTCCGACAAGTATGAGGTAATATCTCATTATGGTTTTAATTTGCATTTCCCTTATCACAGATGATGTTGACTGTCTAGGCAATTGGATTCAGAGACCAGAAACGTGGTCATTTGGTAGTGAATTGCAATTTAGATTCCAATTGGATATTTTGACTGAACAGTTACAATCAAACTCTCATAATTACTCTATTAACATCTTTGAGAAGATAGGTTATCCCTGGAAGTTCCCTAAAGTTATATTTCTGTTACTTTGTGTGATCTTTTGTCCTCTTCTTACATAACTATGTCAGTTTCTTGGAAAGGTGTAAGTAATAGGTAACAGAGCTTCTTTGTTACTGCCAATTTATTTTAGTGCACTGGGACATAAAGAAATTATCCCCTACAATTTCTTATATATGCTTGTTCAGGTAATGTATTCCTCACTAAATTTATTTTTTTAAATATGGCATTTATTTATTTTTTGCCTTTGCCTTTTTTAAAGCATTTTTCCTTTTTTCATAATAGTTGGTTTACAGTGTTCTGTCCGTTTTCTACTGTACAGCAAAATGACCCAGTCACACATACATATATACATTCTTTTTCTCTCATTATCCTTCATCATGCTCCATCATAAGTGACTAGATATAGTTCCCAGTGCTATACAGCAGGATCTCATTGCTTATCCATTCCAAAGGCAATATTTTTCATCTATTAACCCCAGATTTCCTGTCCAACCCACTCATTTCCTCTCCTCTTTGGCAACCACAAGTCTTTCCTTGTGGCTCGCAGCATAACTACTCAGCGTAGCATCTCACTAAGTTTAAATTTCAAAAGACTTTGTTCTGTTGAGAATGCTGTAGGGCATATTATTAAACCAACTTATAGAATTGCTATATGGATAATTAGGAAAAAGTACTATATCAGTATACACTTAAGAATTTATCAACTCTACTGGTGGATATAAGAAAATATTTCCAAAAAAAAAAAAATTTCCAACACCTCTTGGCACAAGGGTAACACGTCTGACTTCAGAAAATATTTCCATTCTTGTCAAATATTCATTGAAGTATTAGGAGTAAAAGGGCCATGATGTATACAGCTTATTTTCAAATGGCTCAGAAAAGAAGGGAGTTCCCGTCATGGTGCAGTGGTTAACGAATCTGACCAGGAACCATGAGGTTGCGGGTTCAGTCCCTGGCCTTGCTCAATGGGTTAACGATCCGGCATTGCCCGTGAGCTGTGGTATAGGTCGCAGACGTGGGGCGAATCCTGCGTTGCTGTGACTGGGGCGTAGGCCAGTGGCTACAGCTCCAATTAGACCCCTAGCCTGGGAACCTCCATATGCCACAGGTGCAGCCCTAAAATGACAAAAAGGCAAAAAAAAAAGAAATTAGTTAAGCATGCCCAAATAGGGTATTTGTTAAAATCTTAACAGGTACATAGAAATAAAACACAGACAGGTGTTCTTTTTTTCTTTTTTTCTTTTTTTTTTACCATTTTTACTGTTTATTTTTGCAACATTTCAAATTTTTAAATTGTTTCAAAATATCTAATCTAACATTAAAATATTTTGTTTTTTTTTCATATAATGAAATGGCACCCAAGTCTCATCAACTCTAATTTCTTGTTTCCTCTCTAACATTGCCAAGTCGTCATTTTTTTCCTGGGAAAGAGATGACATTGCCTTATGCAGAATGACTTTTACCAGGTCAGCTCCACTTTGAAAAGACCAAGTTCTTATGATATTTTACTCATGCAGAGGGTCTAAGTAGGCAGGCAATCTGTCTGTCAGGCTGCACCAGATGTCCCAGCTATTAAGTTGATATAGTACCAGTGCCCACACTCTCTCAAAGGCAGGCTAACGGGGGAGAAAAGCAGGTAAGTGAAATGTCAAGGAGAACGGCAGTCAAGGCTGCGGATTGTATTCTAGTCCGCTTTGTAAACAGGAAGATAGATAGAAAGCAGAAGCATTATGTTCAATGGCCCTCACTGAACATGAACAATCACTTTTTCTATATTAGTAAATGGCGTTAGATATATTCATACACCCCTTTTATCACAGCCAATATAGCCATGGGGTCACAAACCCAATGATAAAAAAGAAAAATAGTTCATGTCCTAAATATCTTTTATTCACTAACCAGTTTGTCAAGAAGGCTCAACTTGGTGGGATTTAAAGGTGAAAGAACTTTATTTTTTCCTGCACTGCTTGGTTGAGTTTCACATTGCTATCCATTAATGATATCATGTGAATTCCACAGTTTTCCATTCACTGGCAGTTATTAAAATTTGGGCCATGTTAAAGCTTTAAAAACCAAACCCATTCACTGGCAGTTATTAAAATGCAGCCCATTTTAAACCTTCAGAGCCAAATTCAATTTAAAATTCATTTCCTCACCATCCTCTACATAATCCCCCACTGCCCTGCCCCCAGTGACTGCTGCTAGTGCAAGACTGAGCTGAGATGCTGACCACGGAGGGAGAAAGGAAAAGGATGTCTGACTCTAAGAGCCATACACCTCTTCCAGCTCATCTGGTGAGCTGCACCTGGAAAGAGGGGGAGGCAGAAGTAAAACTTCTCCCTAATTACAAGACAGGATTTTAATGCTGTCATTTTGGACCACTCCTGTTGCTTTCACCAACACTGGTTGACTTTCGTTGTCCTCCAAATGGCAGACCCATAATTCCTGCCTCTTTCATGGATGCATGTTTTAGCACGTTACATTTTGGGCTTTCTTCCTTCTACCTTTCCCTGTTCCCTAGTGAGGACATCTAAATGGGACCAGGTGACTCAAGATCAGCTACCATTTGCCATTTGGGAAACTCACACATTCCTCCCAAACCGCCCCACTGCCCAGGTGCCAGCTCACTCTAATTCTCTTCTTACATCTACAGATAGACCCAGCAGCAGATTCACGTGCCCCTTGCCCAAGTAAGTGTCCAGCCAGACACTGGAAAGCCAACCTCCTCCCCACATCACAGCCACCCTTAATCACTTGGAATCACCTTTCATTTTCTTTCAGAAGGAAGAGCTGCCTCATTCTTCTCTATCCATAGACCCCGAAAGACTTCAAATCCAAATAAAATATGATGTGGTTTTCTATTCACTATGGGTTTCAGACACGATAATTTCTTCTTCCATATTCTAGTCTGAATATGCCCCCCAAATTCCTCAGGGGTAATCTAGAATGCTACTCTCATAAGGCACTCTATCCCTACCTCCATACTGCAGGGTGACATTAGCGTAGGGGTATGTGGGGAGCTTGGACTTACACCTTTGCTGGGCAGTACTGATCCTCGCTAACCATCCCACCCCTCCCACTTCTCTATTTCCCACACTTGCATGTCAGAAAGACTTCTTTGCCAATGGCTTGCTGTCAGAGGAGTTCCAGAGGAGAGTAAGGATCTAACACCCACTGGGTGGTAACTGGACCACTCAACCCCTGACATCACCTCCCACTCCCACATGGGAACTTACAACTCCTAACCTTATTCAGCAATAGTCAGATGCCCCTTTCCCTGGATATTAACAGAGGCTGTTTAGGGAAACTAGACTTCTGCCCCCAGCTGGCAGTAATAGGGTCACAGTACATTTTTTCCCAGTGAAGCAGTGTGAGAGGAGTCCGGCTTAAATGAAAAGAATTAAGTAAGATTCAGGCAGTTCCCCACATTTTCAGATTTAAGTTCAAAACAATAAACTATCATACCAAGCACTACGAAAATAATTTGAATGAGAAAAGAAAACTGGCAGACACCATCAGAAAGGTGATTAAATATATTCTAATATCCTAATAGATAATATCTCATAGATATTAGAATTCTCTGACAAGGATTTTTTTTTTTTTGAGGACTGTATGTTTTAGCGCACTTTCTGATTTACAGAAAAACTAGAATATAGTATAAGGAATACCAATATCCCCACACCCAGTTTCCATATTTTTACCATCTCACATTAGTATGGTACACCATACTAATATTAGTAGTATATAATACTATGGTGTATTAATCTATAGTACACCATACTAATATTGGTATCGTTACCGTAAAGGAACCCTTACTGTTATTTTACTGTTAACTAAAGTCAATACTTTAATCTGATGTTCTTATTCTTTACCTAAAATCCTTGTCTTTTCTAGTATCCCTTCTGGAATACCACATTACATATGGGTTTTGTGTCTCTTTCGGTACCTCTTCACTGAGACAGATTTTCAGACTTATTTTGATGACTTTGAGAGTTTTAGGAATTCCAGACAAGTGTTTTGTAAGAGGCACCTCTATTGGAATCTGTCTCAAGTTTTTTTGCCGACATACACTGGTGCTGTGTTTTTGAGAGGAAGACCACAGATGTAAAGTGTCTTTTTCATCATATCATGACAAGAATACCTTCTATCTACATGATTTATCACAATGGTCTTGACCTTGATCAGCTGGCTGAGATGTGTTTTGTTACTGTAGTGTTACTCTTTTTTCCCCTTTTCCATACTCTCGTTTTCAGAAAAAGTCTGTATGCAGAACTCTGACATAAAGAATGGAGACTTGTGGTTGCCTGCATGAAGACAAAGTAGCCACATAAGTTATTTTTAATTCATCTGCAAGTAAAATTTATCTCTTTTATCCATTTATTTATTCAATCATTTATTTAGGTCAATATGAATACTGATGTTTTTAACTTTAGAGTATAATCCAATGCTCCTTTATTTTTTTTTACTTCAGTCCTTTGAGTTTTGGCCATTGAAATCTCTTCCAGTTGGCTTTTCTACCAGTTCCTTTTAGGCTATCTTAGGTTGCAAAGAAATATATGTATTTATGCTAAAGTGTGTGTACAAATGTTTATAAATATTTCTCTACTTACCTATTTGTAACTATATTAAACTAAATACAAGTTCTTACTGATGTCTTTAAGCCATTCCATTAATATATGAATCATTTTAATTTCCTCTTTGTTTACATGTGAATTACCACTCAAATAGTAAGAAACCTGGCTACCACTATCCACCATTTATTTAATTAGTTGTTCAATTTTAGTATAAATGTATACGTTAGTGATTTATGGACCTAGAGAATATTATGCTTAGTGAAATAAGTTAAAGACAAAGACAAATACTGTATGATATCTCATATGTGAAATGTAAAAAAAAATATGAATGTACATAGAACATAAATAGACTCATAGATTTAGAAATCAAACTTATGGTTACCAAATGGTGAGAGGAAAGATGGGAGAGATATATTAAAGGTATAGAGTTAAGAGATACAAACTATGTATAAAACATATAAGCAATAAGGATATATTGTACAGCACAGAGGATTATATTATCTTACAGTGATTTTTAATGGAAGATAAATTGAAAAAATACCTAATCACTATAATGTACTCCTAAAATTAATGTACATTGTAAATCAGCTGTACTTCAGTTTTTTAAAAAGACAAGAAAAAGAAGTAAAATGCACATTGATCAGAAAGGAACAACTAAAATTTTTGTTTGCAGATGACATGATAATTTTCATAGAATTCCCAGAAATCACCAAAAAATACTTTTAGAGCTAATAATTTAGTTCAACAAGAAAACAGAATACAAGATCAGCATATAAAATTCAAATGTATTTCTATATTTTAGCAATGAACATGTAGTAACTGAAATTAAAAATATATCATTTATAATAGCTCATATAATGAAATACCTAAGTGTAAATAGTGGACTTGGATTTTGAAAATTAAATCTACATTATTATAAGACATAACATTGTACTTAGTTGTCTATGTATCTGTCTTTCCTACTCTGCATTTCTTTAGCAGAACCTGTGTTTAAACATCTTTTGTATGTCAGTATTAAATAGATGACTTACAAAGGATCAATAAGTAGGGAGTTACCTTCATGGCTTAGCAGTTAATGAACCTGACTAGGATCCATAAGGTTGCTGGTTCAATCCCTGGCCTTGTTCAGTGGATTAAGGATTCAGCATTGCTGTGAGCTGTGGTGTAGGTCACAGACACAGTTCGGATCTAGCATTGCTGTGGCTGTGGCTGTGGCCAGCAGCTGTAGCTCTGATTCAACCCCTAGGCTGGGAATGCTGAAAAAAAAAAAAAAAAAACGGAGAGAGAGCAATAAGTAATAAGTAGAGGAAATGATGACAAGCATGCATGTGGAGGTTTGGAATGTAGACCATGGTTTGGAAGTTGAACATCTTTTAATTATAAAAGCCAGTTCAGGCAGTGAAGTTCTATGTAATTGTGAATAATGCTACTCTTCACTGTTACTAGAATCTTCCAGCTGCCTCACAGCTTTCTCCATTCTTCCACATTCCCTCCTAAACACACTTGAACTTTAGTTCTGGGGGAAAAAAAGGACTTATGTGAGAAAATAATAAAAAAAAAAGAACAGGTCCAATGTGTAGGAAGCCTGCAGGAGGGAGGGAGAGAAGTTGCTGATTGCTGAATTGCTGATGTGTATACTGAATCATTACTTGCCTTTTTTCCAAAAGAACTACCTGCTCATCCCAAGAACAAAGAACAGTTAGCTAATTAGTGTCCTTGAACTCCCTCAAAAAAAAGGTATCCCAGTAACTGTGACCTTTGTTATATTTCGAGTTCTTAATCTCTCCCTCTCCTGTGATTTCAACTTTTGCTTTGTTTGGGGATAATTTATATCATCTCACCTTCTAAATTATATGATCCTTAAAGGCAAGAGAGTGGTGTTATACATTTTTATGTCCTTTGTGGGCTCAGCACATCCATAAGGCTTTGCTCATAGTAAGTGGCCAAAAGTATTCACAGAAAGAAAGAACTTTTTATTGCCTGTGTGCAAAGCACTGTATTACATCCTGGAAGCACACCAGTGAGTAAAAGAGTCATTTAATTGTAAAAGGTATGTCTCAAAATAAATATTCATATATGTAAATGTAGACATGCAAATTATTATAACTAATATTAAGAGGGATAAATGACTAATACAATATAACCTAGATGGAAGTGGGAATTATGCCAAGGGTCAGAGAAATGCATCTCTGAGTAAATGATATTTAAGTTGAATTCTGGGGAGAGAAGTTCACCAGGTAGAAAGCAAAGCAAGAAGCATTCTAGCAAGAAAAAAAAAACGCTTTTATAGAAGGTAAGCAGTGGCTTGAGGGACTGAAATAAGTTAAACTTGGGAGATTCTCTCCCTTTCTCTCTCTCTTTTTCTCTCTCTCCCTTCTCCTACTTCCCACTGACCCCAATAATCCTTTCCTTTTCTTCTATGTAAAAAGTTAGAAGAGGCCCATCTTCCCAAAGAAATAAATTCAGTCAATAGGAGTCTGCTCCCTCATGGTTACATCTAAGATCTGCAGCAGCCAGGAGCTTCTATCCATAGTGAGAAACACAGACATGTATCACCCTGATTGTCTGAGGAAGTATTTGTTTCTGTTAAAAAAAAAAAAAAGCTTATTAATCAAAAAAGATTAGGAGAGACACTTAAATAGCCAGGTGACTTTGATGCAAAAACTATTGAAGTGTCTTCTTTATTCTAATGATATTTTTGTCTTCAGTAGGTTATTGCTAACTCTTGCTGCCCTAAGCTACAGCCTAAGTACTATTTCACATCATTTTGAGAGGTCCACTTTTCTCATTTGACAATTTTAAATCAAGTGCAGTAAAATACTTTTTAGATACATGTTCAAAGTAGAGATAGAATTAATGAACATACCACATGAAATTTTAGGAGATGAAAATGCATATGTAAGAATTACTTTGACTGAATTTTATGTGATTTGAAATTAGTTATTGGTGAATATACAATAAATTGCATTTTTTCACCTACTTGCTATTATTGAAACTGTTTCTTTTTTAAAAGGCATTTTAAAGGGATTATCATTAGACAAATAAAAATCTGAAACTCTTATCAGCCTTGATATATACTATAATGACCATACCTGCAATTACTATTAGCCACTGATGTTCCAAGTAATTTGAAAGCATAGAGAAGACAGTTTTGTCATAGTACAGGTCAGGTCAAGTAGAATAAACACTAGGCTAAAAAATTAGCGTGTTCTAGAGAATTGTGATGAGTGATAATTTATCCATTTTTATTTCTTTTTGTTTTCTTTTTTAACTTGCAAAATTATCTAGACTAGTCTTTTGTATTTGTGTTTCTGTTAATTGTCAAACAAAGCCCATAGCTTAATGTCCTCATGGAAACAACAGCCTCTATTAATTGTCTGTTGTTCCTTTAATTATGGTTTACTGGGATGAGTATGAGAGACTAGTGATGAAAATTGGAGCGGGGTGCACTAGGAGGAGTATTTGTGTATGTTAGTCTGAGGAAATATTTCCATTCAAAATCATTCTATTCCGGGGAGTTCTGTCTGAGGCACAGTGGGTTAAGTACCCAGCGATGTCTCTGTGGTGGTTTGGGTTTGACCCCTAGCCCTGCACATAGGGTTAAGGATCCAATATTGCCACAGCTGTGGCATAGATCACAGCTGCAGCCTGGTTTTGGCCCAGGAACTTCCATATGCTATGGGTGTGGCCGAAAAAGAAAAAAATACATACAATAAAATCATTCTAATTCCAACTTCCAAAACCTCTCAGGAAGTTATAAAAGATAAATGACTGATCTACATTTGACACTGAGTTTTAATAATTAATGTATTTCAGTAATATTTAGGTTTGGGATCATTTAAAGATCACTCACACCTCACACAGAAAGAATATAGTTTAGTAGAAAGAGTGCTTTGGAAATAAGTATGGCTATTTGGACCTCAATATTTGACTAATTTTTATGTTTACCTTACTTCTACACCTGTACCTCCAATACACAGGTGGATTCTTATCTCCTTTTTAGCTAAAAGGAAAGGAGGTAGGTACACAGATAATCAACAAGGACCTAGTGTATAAGACAGGGAACTCAATAGTGGTAACCTATAAGAGAAAAAAAAAATCTGAAAATAAATATGCATATCTAAATCACCATCCCATACACTTGAAACTAACATGATTTTGTAAACCATCTGTACTTCAATTTAAAAAAAAGGAAGTAGAGATAAGTCAGTTAAATAATTTTCACTCAGAAAATTCCTGGTGCCACCATGAATGTTCTGTATTTGAATAAATGACTTAGAAATGACAACTGGGCCTATGCATTGAAAATCTCCCATTTCTCATGGAAGAATAACAAAATAGTTAACATTATAGTCAGTACTCCTCAAAAACCCAGCGTATGAATAAATCAATCATATATTTTGAATTTTTGTTACAACTTTTCTTTAAAATTTTAAGTTATAACTTTTGATAAAAAGGTAATTAGATGTAAATAATATAATTCTGAGCCATGCCTGGAAATTTTAATGACTGAGACATACTGGGTAAGTTATTCATGCTTTTTAGGTCTAGGTTTTCTCAAGAATTAAAAGTTTGAATATTAAGCAATTAAAACAATTAAAAGTTGAATATCATGACTTCAATATAATATGCTCCAGTAAAGTTACAGGATATAAAATTACAAAAATGTACTGCATTCCTATAAACTAAAAATGAACTATCAGAAAGAGAAATTAAGAAAACAATCCTATTCACCTTTATATAAAAAATACCTAGGAGTAAATCTAACTAAATAATTAAAAGTCCTGTACTTGAAAACTATAAGACATTGATGAAAGAAATTAAAGATGACACAAACAGTTGGAAAGATACTTGTTGTTCATGGATTAGAACAATTAATATTGTTAAATATTACAAAAGGCCATACTACCCAAGGCAATCTACAGATTCAAGACAATCCCTATCAAAATACCAATGGCATTTTTCACAGAACTAGAATAAATAATTCTAAAATATATATCAAAACAAGATTATCACAAATGGCCAAAATATTCATGAACAAGAACAAAGCTTGGGACAGCATGCTTCCTGATTTCAAACTATATTACAAAGCTACTGTCATTAAAACAGAATGGCCTTGCACAAAAACAGACATGTAAAACAAAGGAACAGAACAGAGTCCAGAAGTGAACCCACACTTTTATAGTCAATCTATGACAAAGGAAGCAAGAATATACAATAGGGAAGAGACATCCTCCTATGGAATATTACTCGGCCATAAAAATAATTACATCTTGCCATTTTCAACAGCATGGATAGATCTAGAGGCTATTATGTTAAGTGAAATAAGTCAGAGAAGGGAAAATACCATATGGTTTCACTGTACATGGAATCTTTAAAAAATGAAATGAACAAATGTAACAAAGCAAAGACAGTCATATATATAGAGAACAAATAGATTTTTTCCAGAGGGGTAGGCGGTGGAGGGATGAGTGACAGAGGTAACTCCAAAATTTTAATTACATTAACAGTAATCATTGAATAATTACTTAATTTTCACTGTTATACAAACTTTACCCCCTTGAGCATGTTGGGAAACATAGAAAATCTAAGTTTATTTAACTACATGGAGATACACATATAAAATCATCTTCCTGGCAAAAATACTACCATAATTAAAATCAAATACAAATTACAAAAGAAAGAAAATTCAAGCATTTATAATAGACAGTGAGCAATGTCTTTTTTTCCCCCCTGGCTTGCCAAGGGCATGTGGAAGTTCCCAGGCCAGAGATTAAACCCTCACCACAGCAGTGACCTGAGGCTCTTCAGTGACAATACCAAATCCTTAACCTGCTGCATCACAAAAGAACTTCAGCAATGACCAATGTCTTTCTATCTGGTAATCCTAACAAATTATAAAATCAGGCTGACTTTACTAATATAACATTTGAGGAAATTATATTTTACACAATTCACAAGGCAGATATCAAGAGCACTTACAAGAAAAAACTTCAAAAATGATCAAAGTAACATAAATTTAAACCATATTATTTTTCAGTGGAAGATATTTAAAACTATAATACCCAGTAGGGCAAAATTTTAGGGAAAATAGCATTTTCACTAATACATGTTTAGCAGGGAAACTGGAACATCTTCTGTGGATGACAATTTATCATCACATACCAATAGCTTTAAAAAATTGAACTCAATGTGACCTACCATATTCACTTTAATTAATTCATCCAAATGTAAGAAGGATTTTAGTTCTCTATTGAACATTTAATGAGTATGTTCCATATGCCACTCACTGTAAGCACATTACAAACACCACCTCATCCGACACATGCAAACATTGAGAGAAGATAAAAACTTAGTTATCAAATGCTGCACAGTTACTTGGATTAAGTAGCTTCTCTTTTAAATGTGTGTGTGTGTGTGTGTGTGTGTGTGTAAATGTATACATACACACCTATATGTTCCATATATATATATGTGTTTATATATATATGCATACATATATGCATACATACACACACATACATATATATAGGCTGTTTATATCGATAATCATCTCAAGTTCCCTGGTCCCTTGAAAGCCAGAAAATGATTTTATAAGCATTGAGATGCTTCTAAGGTTTTTGAGTAAATGAGTGACAGGCTTAAAAAGTTTGTCTGTGTGTGTATGTGCATCTGTGTGGGAGAGAGGGAAAGAGAGAGAGAGGTGGTTAAAAGATGGGAGAATATAGGAAAGGTTTGACATATTACAAACTGTATGTGAGGAGAGATGCTCAGGGCTAGGCATGTAACCTATAGTATTATAATAAAATTTTGGAAAGGAAGAGAAAAGGTCTAAAAGGAAAAATGTCTGTTTAGGTCTTCTGTCCATTTTTCAGTTGAGTTGTTTGTTTTTTTGTTGTTGAGTTTCCTGAGTTGTTTGTATATTTTGGAGATTAGGCCCTTGTCTCTTGCATCATTGGCAAAAGATTTTCTCCCATTTCGTCAGTTGTCTTTTCATTTTTTTTTATGGTTTCCCTTGCTGTGCAAAAGCTTTTGAGTTTGATTAGGTCTCAGTGGTTTATTTGTGCCTTTAGGTCTTTAATCCATTTTAAGTTTACTTTTGTATATGTTGTTAAATGTGTTCTACTTTCATTCTTTTACATGTAGCTTTCCAGTTTTCCCAGCACCATTTATTAAAGAGACTATCTTTCTTCCACTATATTTTCTATCTTCCTTTGTCATAGATTAGTTGACCATAGGTACTTGGGTTTATTTCTTGGCTTTCTATCCCATTCTATTGATCTGTGCGTTCATAGCAGCACTATTCACAATAGCCAAGACATGGAAACAACCTAAATGTCCATCAACATATGAATGAATTAAGGAGATACAGTACATATACACAATGGAATACTATTCAGTAATAAAAAAGACAAACTAATGTTATTTGCATCAACGTAGACGTAACTAGAGATTCTCAAACTAAGTGAAATAAGCCAGAAAGAAAAAGACAAATACCATATATCACTTATTTGTGGCATCTAAAATATGGAACAGATGATCCTCTCTTTAAACAGACAAACAAAACAGAAACAGACCATGGCCAAGGAGAGAAGACTTAGGGTTTCCAGGGGGAAAGGAGAGGGGAGTGTGATGAATGGACATTCGGGGGGTTTGAGGGGTGCAAATTGTTATATTTGAAATGGATGGGCAATGGGACCCTACTGTAGAGCACAAGGAAATTTGTGTGATTGGGTCTTTTTGCTGTACTGAAGAACTTAATGAAACACTGTAAATCAACTATACTTTAACAAAAAAAAATTTTAAGTCCAAAAGAGGGTTTTACAGTAAGAGAATCAGACTTGGTAATTTCTCATAGAAAAGAAACCAGAAGAGAGAGGGAGAAATCAATACTATACATACTTGGAGCAAAGTTTTCTGAAAAGCTTTCTGGAATATTCCCCTGGAATATTCCCAGGTTTCTCCTTTGATAGGTGGTAATGCTGAAGCCAGAGAACCACTTCTTCCAAAGATGTACATTTAGGCAAGAATAAGAAACAAGTAAGAACTCTTGCCATATTTCTTTCTATTTTTACAGGACTCTAATATTTTCTTGCAAGAATTACAATGATTGCAGCAATGTAAAACAAAATGAGGGCTTCACTGAATTAGCAATTTAAACTTGTGCTATATTAACATCATGTTGAATTATTACTCATCCTTGCTAATATAGTATTTAACAGGAAATTACACTGTCATGCCAGACTAGGGGGGGAAAATCTAATGGGGCATGATGTAAAAGCTGTTATAAAATAAGATACTCACTATTAGGAGTGTATGCAGTCTTTCCAATATTACTATTTTGAATTTTCCCATAGTTATCTTCACCAAAGTTGGGGTGAGGGGTCAGAGAAAATTGAGAATGGAGGACAGAATTTGAGTGGTTAAGTACTATCTGCAATAAGATTTTAATGGAAGAACTAAATTATTTTTGTAATCCTTCCTTGGAATATTTCAAGATGTAGTTTGAAATTTGGGACTTCTATTGGCCTGTTGAATTTTTTTTCTCATTTTAATGCAATAGGTTTGGATTCTAGTAGCAGGTTTGCTAATGGATTATTCTGAAACTCCTTGGCTGTACCTAAATGTGTAGTATATTCTTAACAGTGTTTGCAGTGAGCCAGTTGGACTTAGTGAGCTGGTGATGTGGAAGTTAGTTTGGACCTGTAGCAAATGGTCCTTGGGTTGTTCTCATCTTTGTACAGGGGGAATTAATTAATGTAATGATTTGGATATCTGTTGATGTTGAAAAAATGCTGTGGGATCTTTCCAGGTATCTAAAGATAAAGACGGTCAGTGTTTTCTCTCTGGTGATCATTTAGTTTGGGGATCTGTATGAATGAGAAACTTAAGTATTTGATTGAAATTGTTTAAAAGAGAGTATCTTAAGACTCAACTTGATCATATGATATCCTTGTTCTCCTTCAAATAACACTGAAAAATGCCACTCCCATTTTTCTGAATTCATTTCTTTTGTTCCTCATTTAAGCCTCCCATTCTTACAGTGCTTGCACATCTGGTGACTTTTCAATCCATTTGTTCTCAGTGCAACCGATACCAGCCTCTCCAGAGATGGATTCAGCTTTGACGGTGCCAGCTGATGTCATTTGGGAGAGGGAATACAAAATTGTGAATAAAATGTTAGTATGAAATTAAGTCTTTAGTTAGAATGAGAAAATAAGTCATGGCAAATACATGCTTAAAAATTAACAAATACTACAAACATTATAAGCACAAAGTAGTATTGTATTTACTGTCTATTATATCACTATTATGCTTTTGCATGCATTTTTGGCTATATATTGATTCTTTGCCTCTTCATATAGGAGTTTTGGTGATAGCTTCTGTAAAGACAATATAAAGATAATTCAGTACTTTCTCTAGTATGAGAACTCTGTCACTTATCTACGCTATTTAAGTCTATTCATTACTTCCATTTAAAAGGGAGATTTTCCTCTTAATGAACTGCTAATTTTATATGATCTAATCCTTAGGGGAGTCACATTTGCTTCTCTATATAAAAATATTGATAATTTTATTGCTTTTTTATTTACTTTGTAATCCATTTTTATCTTAATCTTCTCTTTTGTATAAAATATGAGAAAAGAAGCTACCATTCCTCAGTCAAGATCAGAGTCTGTAATTTCTCAATCTTTTTTTTAAATTGGAATGTCCATTATCTTTCCATATTGCAGTTAAAACAGCTTCCAAATAAGCTTCTTCTGAAATGGATCCCAACCATGTCCAGTGCTGCTCTAACAATATCTAACACATGGGAAAAGTGAAAATAGACAGTGATCTAAACCAACTCCATAAAATACTTTAATATAGAAATGCTTGCAAAAACCTGTAAACACAACATGACCATATTTCTAGGGATCCTATCAGAGCCTTAAATGGTATTTATTTCACACAGCATGTCTGGAAGCATGAGTTTTTTTTTTCTTTTTTAGAAAATACTGTTTTTGTTGATTTATAATATTATATAAGTTTTATGTATATAATATAATATTTCAACTTCTGTATGCACTGTAGTGTGTTTACCACCAGAGTTTTAGGTTCTAACCATCACTGTTGAGTTGACCCCCTTCACCTATTTTGCCCTCCCTTAATCCCCTTCCCCTTCAGTAACTGTGCTACTCTGTTTTCTGTATATGTTTTTTTTCTAGATCCTACATATGACTGAAATCATTACAGTATATGTCTTTCTCCATCTGACTTATTTCACTTAGCATAAATCCCTTAAGGTCTATCCATATTGTCACAAATGACAAGATCTTATCTTTTTTAATGACTCTTTTCATCTTCTGTCTGTGGGCACTTAGGTTGTTTCCATATCTTGGCTATTGCTAATAATGCTGTGATGAACATAGGGAGTGCATGTATCTTTTCAAATTAGTGCTCTTATATTCTTTGAATATGTACCCAGATGCAGAATTGATGGCTCATATGGTAGTTCTCTTTTTAATTTTTGGAGGAGTCTCCATACTATTTTCCCTAGGGAAAGCTTGAGTTCTTTAGTGTCATCACCTGTCATCTGCTTTGGGCTCCTCCCCTTTTATGTGACATGACTTTTTAGTCTGAAATAGAGAAGACAGAGATTAGTTGGGCTTAGGGAAATTTAAGAAAATTCATTTATCTTGTCAAAAATGCATCAAAAAGTGTAAATGCAACAGAGGATTATGTAAGTTTATCATTAGGTAAGAGCATGAATTTGTGAGACCAAGTTTGAGAAGGATTTAATAAACAGAAAAATGTAAAATATGAGACTATGAAAGAGAAAAGCCTGGGAGTTGCCATTGTGGCTCCGCAGGTTAAGGACCCAATGTTATCTCCATGAGGATGTGGGTTCAATCCTTGGCCTAGCTCAGTGGGTTAAGGATCTTGCATTGCCATGCAACATAGGTCTCAGAGGCAGCTCAAATCCTTTGTTGCCATGGCTATGGTATAGGCCCGCAGCTGCAGCTCCAGTTCGGCTCCTGGCCCAGGAACTTCAATATGCTGCAGGTGCAACCATAAAAGGAAAAAAAATAGTGTGTTCATGCACTTAGAATAATTTATCAAGGTTGTGAAGGTCTTAGGATGTGACTGGAAAAATTTGACAATATGTTTGGGTGTGTAATAAAGTGGGAATGCGTAAGAATTGGAATAATTAACAGTATGAATGTGCAAAAGATGCTGAGTGTGGCAGAATGTTGCTTTGGAATATGTTGTGATCAAGTAAACAATGATAAGTAAAATAAAGCAACAAAAACAAACCCAAATCTCCCATTGCTCTGCTGAATTCAGATCTTCTGCCTATCACCATGACAATCTACAATACATTACAAAAGAAAAAAAATAGTATATTATCAGGAAAGATAGGAAGTACAGCCACCAATGCAAGCATTTCTTTCCCTTTTAATATATTTCATCAGATTTCATCTTATTTTAAAAGATCTTTGATTTTCATTTTACTTATTATCCATAAAAATTTGGTTTTTTTATATCCATACAATGACTCTTGATACCTTATCACTAAGGGTATGCATCATGAAGAGCAGGTGAATTCCAAAATTATGTAACTCTTACATATCAACCAGAAGAAAGTTTCAGGTAAGATATTTCAAGATAAAACGGAATATTTGTCATCACTAGACATACTAAAATAGAAGGCTATGGGAAGCTCTGGAAGGTAGAGGTTGCAAATATTAAGTAAATCACCATGATTTTGGCCTCTCCATTTCTTAAAAAATCCTATTGCTATTCTCAGTATCAGTTTCTGCTGCATAAAACAGAAATCCATCTGTAGTTGCTTAAAGTAGATGGACATTTATTTCACTGTAACATAAAATAAATTCACATCTCAGCAACACTGGGCTGGTTTAGAAGCTTTATGTCAGGGACCCAGGATCTTTCCAGCTCATCTTTGCCATCCTTAGGTCATCTATGTCAGATTAAAAATGGCAGATTTTTTCCCCTTCTCCCATTGAGAAAGAGGTCTGTGTCCGCACTCCTTTAATCTGAGCAGAATATGTGGCTACTTTGAATAATAGAATATGGCAGAAGTGACACTGTGCCAATTTCCAGGCCTGTGCCTCAAGGTACTGTCAGTTTCTACTCCCTCCTTCTTGAAACATTTGCTCTTAGAGCCCTGAGCTGTCATGTAACAAATCCAGCTCCCTATAGGAGAGATCATCCAGACAGGCTATCTGAAACCACATGGAAAAGGAGACAGGTCCATTTGGATTCAGTCTTTCAGTCACTCTTATCAAAATGCAAGAAGTGAGAGTAAGTTGATATGGTTCTTGTACACCAGCCTTGCTGCGCAGCTGAATATCATTGAGAGACCTAATTTGATCCTCTGTGGAACAGAAGAATCATCTGCTCCACAGAATTAGAATATATAATTAAATGTTAAATATCTGTATTTTAAGCTGCTGAATTTTCAGGTATTTTATAACATAACAGTTGACTATAGTTTTATCTTAGGTTGCAAGCCATCATATCATGTTCCAGGAAGCCATGCCGCAGAAAGGAGAAAAGGACAAAAAACTACACAGCCCCTCACTTTAGGAAGACTTTCCAAAATAACACTTCTTTTTAAATATAGTTGTCCAAAACGTGGTCAAATAACCACATGTAACTGCAGGAAGAAAGGGGTAATGTAGTCCTACTGATAAGCATATTGCCAAGCTAAACGGATTCGTTTATTTTAGCAAGGGGGAAGAGAGCCAGACATCGGATGAAGCAACCATAGTATGTACTACATTCCCTCAACTTTCTCTTGAACATAATATTTTCTTTCTTATTAAAGTTTTGTAAAGCAGATTCAGTTCACAGCAACACTGAGAATATACAGAAATTCCCCATACAGTCGTGCCCCAACATATGCATAGATTCCTCCATTATGAACATCACCTACCAGAGTGGTACTTTGTTACAACAGATGAACCTACAAGGACCCCTCATAATCATCCAAAGTCCATAGTTTGTATTATGGTTCATACTTGGTATTGTGCTTTCTGTGGGTTTGAACAAAGGTATAATGACATGTATTCATCATTGTGGTACTGTACAGAGTATTTACACTGCTCTGAAATCCTCTGTGCTATACCTATTCATCCCTTACTTCCAAACCAACCCCTGGCAACCACTTTTGGAAACCTTTGGAGATCTTTTTTACTGTTTCCATAGTTCTTCCAAATTGTCATGTAAGTGAAATCATATAGTAAGTAGCCTTTACACATTGGCTTCTTTCACTTAATATATGCATTTAAGGGTTCTCCATGTCTTCTGATGGCTTGATCATCATTTATTTTCAGTTCCAAATAATATTCCATTGTATAAATATACCACATTTTATTTATTAATTCACCTACTGAAAGATTACTTCCAAATTTTGTCAATTATGAATGAGATTGTTATAAATATTCATATGTGGGTTTTTATGTGTACGCAAGTTCTTAACTACTTTGATTAAAATTCAAAGAAGCACAGTTGCTGGATCATATGGTAAGAGTATGTTTAGGTTTGTAAAAAACACCAAACTATCTTTCAGAATGGCTATACCACTCTGCATTCCTATCAACAGGGTATGAGAGTTCCCATTGCTCCACATCCTCCTCAGCACTTGATGTTGTCATTGATTTGGATTTGGTCATTCCAGTAGGTATGCACTGACAGTTCATTGTTTTGACTTGCCTTTTCATGATGACCTCTGATGTGGATCATCTTGTAATGTGTTTATTTGACATATTTACATCTTATTTGGTGAGTTGTCTATTGAGGTCTTTGACTAACTTTTTTAAATGGGTTGTTTGCATTCTTACTGTTGAGTTTTTTTTTTAATTATTTGAATATATATGTGGATATATTGTGTTTTTGCAAATATTTCCTCACTCTCTGTGGCTATATTCTCATTCTGTTGGCATGGGCTTTCACAGAAGGTAAGTGTTTTGTTTTTTAATTTTAGTGAATTCCTGCTTATCATGGAATTATTTCTGTAATGAATCATGCTTTTAATGTTATGTTTAAGAGGATATCACCCTACGCAAAGTCATCTAGTTTCTCCATATGTTTAGGAGTTGTACAGTTTCACTGTGCTTTTAGGTCTGAGATCCATTTTCAGTTGGTTTTTTGAAGATTATAAGAAATATGTCTAGATTCTTCTTCTTATTATTTTTTGAATATGGATGTCCAATTGTTCCAGCACCATTTGTTGAAAATACTATCCTTGCTTCATTGTAATGACTTTGCTATTCTCTGTCTTTTGCCTCTCCAAATAAAATTTAGAATCAGTTGGTCAATTACTATACAATAACTTGCAGGGAATTTTAGTGGAATTGCATTTAATCTACAGATCAATTTGGCAGGAGCTGACACCTTGACAGTATTGAGTCTTCCTGTTCGTAAACCTGGAATTTCTCCTCATTTATTTAGCTGTTCTTTGATTTCATTCATTAAAGTTTTGTAGTTTTCTTCATGTAGATATTATACATATTTTATTAATTTATACATAAGTATTTCATTGTTTCACATTCTAATATAAATGGTATTGTGCTTTTTTAAAATTTAATGATTTTTATTTTTTTCCATTATAGCTGGTTTGTAGTGTTCTGCAGGGTTTCTACCTTACAGCAAGGTGACACAGTCACGCATACACATACACATTCCTTTTTCTCACATTTTAATTCAAATTCCACTTGTTCGTTTCTAACATAAAGGAAAGCAATTTAATTTTGTATATTGACCTTGTATCGTACAACCTTGTTATAATCACTTATTAGTTCTAGGATTTTTTTTGATTGAATCTTTAGATTCAATAAATGGATGATCATGTCATCTGTGAATAAAGACAGTGTTGTTTCTTTTTCTTCCAGTCTCTATCCCTTATTCCCTTTATTGTCATACTGTTTTAGCCAGAACTTCCAGTAGAATGCTAAATAGGAATAATAGGAAGGGCTATTTTTGCCTCATATCTGATTTTGGTGGGAAAGTAGA
>PVHT021183699.1:21053679-21077603 GCA_004024745.2 Catagonus wagneri
TGATTGAATCTTTAGATTCAATAAATGGATGATCATGTCATCTGTGAATAAAGACAGTGTTGTTTCTTTTTCTTCCAGTCTCTATCCCTTATTCCCTTTATTGTCATACTGTTTTAGCCAGAACTTCCAGTAGAATGCTAAATAGGAATAATAGGAAGGGCTATTTTTGCCTCATATCTGATTTTGGTGGGAAAGTAGAGTTTCTTGCTGTAAAGTATTACGCTATCTGTAGGTTTTTTGTATATTATTAAGTTGAGGGAATTCACGTCTATTTTAGTTTACTGAATTTTTATCATGAATGTGTTGGATTTTGTCAGATATTGTTTCTACATCTATTGATATACTTATGTGGTTTTTCTTTTGGGCCTGTTGATGTGACGGATTACAGTAATTGGGTTTTGAATATTGACTCAGCTTGCATTAATGGGATAAATCCAACTTGGTTGTGATATATAATTCTTTTTGTATATTTTTGGGTTCAATTTACTAGTATTTTGTTGAGGATTTTTTAATGTAAGGTTATGACTGATACTGGTCTGTGGCTATCTATGCCTGATTTTGTTATTTAGGGTAGTCCTGGCATCACAGAATAAATTAGAATGTATTACCTTTGTTTCTATCCTCTGAAAGAGGGTATAAATAATTGGTGTGATTTCTACCTTAAATGTTTAGTAGAATTCACCAGTAAACTCAAGTGGCCCTGATGCTTTTTCTTTTGGATAGTTATTAATTATTGATTCAACCTTTGAAATAGATAAAGGCTTATTCAGATTTCATAGTTTTCTTGTATGAGTTTTGGCAGCTTGGGTCTTTCAAGGACTTGTTCTGCTTTAGATTATCAAATATGTGAATATAGAGTCATTTGTATTCCTTTATTATCTTTTTTATGTCCATGGGGTCTGTAGTGATGACCCCTTTCGTTTATGATATTAGTAATTTGTTGTCTCCCTCCCTTTTTTTTGGGGGGGTAGCCTGATCAATTTTTAAACATTTAATGAATTCTCAAATTCCCATTAGATAAAAATTTTAAGATAATAAGCAATAAATCTACATAACTGTCTAAAGCTCCATAACAAATCACCAAACAGTGGAATAAAAACAATATCCACTTATTAGGTCACAGTCTTGTAGGCTAGAATCCTGGTGGGCTTGACTGCAGAGGATTTCACAGGGCTGAAATTAAGGTTTTATCCGTGGTCGTCTCTTATCAGGATACTTTGGTGTATAATTTTCTTTCATGCTCTCAGGTTGTCAGCTGAATTCACTTCATGGGGCTATAGGACTGAGGTGCTTATTTCTCATCTGGGGGATTCTCTCAACAATTTAGACCATCTGTATTCCTTCTCACACAGTCCCTCCATCTATAAATTAGCAACAAAGTGTTGAATCCTTCCACCTTGAATTTCTGACATCCTCTGCCTTCAGCCAGAAAAACTTTGTGCCTTAAAGGATTTATATATGCATATGAGAAACTCAGAGCTCAGTGGGGAAACAGACAAGGAAGTAATTGAAGCTAATGTTGTTAGAGTTGACTTGATAATAGGCAGCCCAGAGACTGTCTTGAAAAACAGAAATAGTATCTCTGACCTTACCAAAAGGTAAGGGAACAAGTAGCATGAAAGATAATAGCAGGAGAACTCTTGAAAGAGTAGTGTAAGTCATCAGGTGAAGTCATAGGAGAGAAGAGAATTTCTAGCAAAATTTATCTTATCTGCAGTTGGCTACAAAATTTGCTCTTTGGAATTTAAAGGAAACCGAACTGCACCATGGAAGCAAATTCAGCCCCCTGTTACTCTCTTTGAATTTATTGTAGTTGAATCTGCACCCATCAACGAGATTATCACACAGGGTATACTGGAGATACTTGTGGATAACAGTAAAAGAACCTTGTACTTGATTTTTTTTAAGTTATTTTTGTCATTTTTTTGAAATATGGTTGATTTACAATGTTGTGATAATTTCTGTTGTACAACAAAGTAATTCAATTATACTTGTACTCACTTACATTCTCTTCCAGATTCTTTTCCCACCTAGATTATCACAGAATATTGGGTAGAGTTCTCTGTGCTGTACTTGCTTTTTGACTTGAGGTCTGTCTTTTATTTCTTAATAAATAAGAAATGTTGCTGCTAAATATTGCTATATTACATTTTAATTTTTTTCAGTTAAATGGTTGATCATGTACTGTAATTACAAAGGGAAATTGAAGGAGAATGTTATTAAATAGAAATGGCACATTAGTTACCTATAATGAAAAAACTCAGCAGACTGAATAATAGGAGTTCAACAGGCTTAGACAACAATAGGTAGATGAGGCCAGAGTTTTGAATTGCTGCACATAATAAACTTTTCCGTGGATCTGCTTAGAAAATATATTTTTTTCCCCTGGCTGCACCTAAAGAGTTCTAAGTTTGTCCTCCTTTTGACTTTGAATCTCTGTGTGGAGTGATTTTCAGAAATTAGCTTTTATGTGATCAAACCACTCGTTTTTTGATTCTGGATTCAAAGCTTTTGTAATTGTGTTCAGAGTACTGTAAAAAAAAAAGTATAAATGCCTCTTTAATGTATGGAGATTGGGAGATCAGCAGCCAAGTGAAACTCTGCAGCACAGGAGAGAGTGTATAGGAGGTCAGTGGAGATGTTGAAAAGAATAGAAATTAGATCCTGTCAAAAAGGGGTGAGAGAATTGGACTCATGCTAAGAGCTGCCAAAGAGGAATTTAATAATCTATCCCTTTATTCACGGAGGCAGTATGTTAGACACTTATAAGAATGTAGGCAATCTGAAACCTGATAATACCCACCGCCTACTTACCCACTTACCAACTCATGAGAAATACAATTATTGGGTATTATAAAGTTCTATGCATACACAGCATTTGTGAAGAATTAGTAGAAATATATAGCAGTTCATATTATATTTATGACTATCTATGACTGAAAAGGAAGAGGCATGTACAAGGTAATATGAGTTACGTTATGAGAGATTTTTAGCCCTCCAAAAAAAAAGGAAGCTGCAGAATTTAAAATTCTTCTAATTAATATGGTGTGAAAATCAACGTGGGTCTTGGAGAAGAGATTTTTGAAACAACTGTGTTTCAAATTTGATGTATTTTTTAGGTTTCTAAAAAATGTACCTATTCACAATAAGCCCCTTGGCATATGCTCATTACCAAGGAAAATAAAACAGTTATATGACTAATTAGACTTCACCTTATCAGTTCAGGAAAAGCCTGACAACCCGCCCCTTGTTATCATAAACTAATGATGCCTCCCCACATTACATGATACAATCAGTGGTGGTTCATTACAGCTGCATCATCTTGTTGCATAAATGTCAAGAGATTAAAGCTGAAAGCTTTAGCTTCACATTTTTTGTAGATGGATTTTTAAAAGTTCAATGTGGTCAGATTATTTTAAGACAACAGTGACAGTTTCTTCATGATACCAAAATGTCTGGTAGAGAAGTCTAGAAATCTATTCAAAAATTTCTGTTTGCTCTTGTTTGTATTCATGTCAGATACTCTGTTTCATTGATTTTTTGTTAATCTACTGACAGGATAAGCTAGTGTTCTGAGTTGTGTAGACAAAAAGATAATTTTTGTGTTTCTCCGTTTATGGTGAATTAACTTTGTACACATCACAGCACTGTAATACCCTTAGCACACACACCCACACACACACACCCACCCACACACACACACACACACACATACACTCTCTCTCACACACACACACACACACACACAAGCAGGCAGAATCTTCTAAGATGTTTACAGCTTTCAGAAATTCTGTGTAACTTCTCATAGAAGTACTGTTCTTTGAAATAAATTATGGGAAAAGGCTATTGAATATTTGTGATTCATTCAACTATCCATGAGGATTATTAATGTCTCATTGTATAGATTTTCATTAAAATGATTTGAAAGTCTGTAGTAACTTTCTTACCAATTTAAGGCATTTTCTGTTCTTAAAGCCTCTCTCCTATTCAATCCCCCTAATGGTTCTTTCTGAGATTCAGTAAGAAGTTAGAGATGATTGATTAGGCTGGGCGAGTTTGGGGTTCTAGATCTTTTTCCTCATCTAGAAGATGAGAGAATTGAACTGAGCTATTTCTAAGATCGTTTGGCGCTTAAAACTTGTCTTACTGATGTAACTCTGTGACTGACAGATTAATGGCAAAAAAAGAATCATACTTCCTATATGATTTACTTCATTGTTATTTTTTTTGTCTTTTTGCCTTTATGTAGAGCCGCACCCGCGGCATATGGAGGTTCCCAGGCTAGGGGTCTAACAGGAGCTGTAGCCACCGGCCTTCGCCACAGCCACAGCAACGCGGGATCCGAGCCGCGTCTGCAACCTATACCACAGCTCATGGCAATGCCGGATCTTTAACCCACTGAGCAAGGTCAGGGATTGAACCTGCAACCTCATGGTTCTTAGTCGGATTCGTTAGCCACTGAGCCATGAACGGAACTCCTACTTCATTATTATTTAACTATCCAACTGTCTCAAAAAAATTTCCACAGATTAAAGGAGATGGTAAACACGAACTGACTTGACAAAATAACAACCACAATGTAGAGAAAAGAGGAGTTAACATTTCTTGAATACCTACTAAGTATAATACATTCTTCTAAAAATGTTACATGGTTATTTCACAAAACCCTCATCGTCGCTGGTTACTAATAATCCCCGTATTACAGGTGAGACTGAATCTCAAAAACTTTATTAAGCTGCTAGAACTAAAAATGGAACAGTTGGGATGCAAATCCAGGTCAGGCAAATATCAGTTTCATTTCCCTTTTGTGTTATTAGCATAGAAACAACAAATTTCAAGATGAATGAGAGGAAGGAAATGGAAGAAAATGACATTTTCAAAGCATAAAAAATGCTAAAGAGAACCTGCTTACATGTACCCACACTACTCACCCCTCAGATAAGACCATGGTAAATATAAAACATTTAACTTATAATGTATTTTCAGAAAGTAAAAATGATGGAGAAAAATGCTGAGCTGAACATCTAATTTTCATTCCAACAACAGATGTTAAGAGCATGTATTTATACATATCACTGGGTCACTTTGCTGTACAGCAGAAATTGGCACATTGTAAATCAATTGTAATTTTTAAAAAGTAAAAAAATGTATTTTGTTTCATTTTTATTTTTCATACTTATCTTTTTACTTATAAAAACTGTCTTAATGTTCGGGAAGCTACACATGTCACAGGAGAATAAAAATGATGTCATAGCTTTTATTGAATTCTGGGGAAGTGTGGACTATGAAAATGAGACTAAAACCACTTTGAAGGGGATAGGGTTGTTAAGCTGCAAAAAATTTAATGTATGATAAAGTGAAAACAATTTTACCAAAAACAAAAATAATTTGTTTTTAGGCATTTAGATAGCCTTTAAAATTTTGTGTTCTAAGATATGAATGTTCCTTACTGCAAAGACACTGTTAAGCATTTTTAGCATTCCTTCTAAGAAATTACATATAAATTTCCTCTGAATAGAAGATTTAAAAATTTCCATCTGTGATGGTACAACTTTTCAGAGCAAAAAATAAAAGAGCCCTTAGTTTAGCGATGATAAGGAATTAGAAAACCAAATACGTTTTTCACTGATATGTTATTTGTGTTGCTAAGAAAGGCATAATGGTCATGATGGAGTGAGATAAAAGGGTTAAAATAAATGAGAAGATTTTTTTTTTAAACCCAGAGGGAGAAGAAACCCACAAGAAAATAGGTCCAATAATGAATGAGGAAGGGCATGAAATTAATGATGACTCTAAAACGGCTAAGTTATTGAACTCATTTTTTAAAAATCTGCCTTTAACAAGAGAAATGAAGCAAAGAAATACAGACAATTAAGGCGTAATGAAGACATTGCAAAAATTGCCCTATCCAGCGTGAAGATAGGGGAATTCCTTACTTGGCAGTCCTTGGAAGATCCATATCACCCTGAGTTATTTAGGGGATTGGCCAGCATATTTCCTGAGCCATGCATATTTATTCTTAGAGAATGAAAGACTTTTAGTATATTGGATAATATGGAGAAAACAAACTCTTGAACAGTGTTAGAAACTTCTGCCCAGGAAGGTGGCCGTCAGTAAAATATAGCATTGAATGTCCTTGAAAAATAATTAAACATGAGAATCTTGGCACAGTGCCTTTGACATGAATAAACCAGGCCATATAAATTCATGGTTTTACCATCACACGCACAAAAACAATTTTGAAAGGAAAACAGCAAAAGTCAGACATTTGGACATTGAGATCATTTCTGATTTGATGAGTCACACAATTATGTGTGAAAAACTAATCACTCAAAGAAAATGAATTAATCATGGTTTTGGAAATAAGTTACAGTTCATCATGAGTGATATATAAATATATATATGGCAAATTATATAAGTGGGACTCGATATGGGCTAATATTGGTTCTGTTTTATTTAAAGAACTTATTAATGTGATTAGAAAAATGATTAATGGATTGTTTAAAAGGTTTAAAAATGATATTGTTCTCTGGAAGTCAGAGAAAATGTACAAAAACCACAGAGGCAAAAGGATCAAAGCAGGACTATAAATCTCACAATGGAGACTTACGGTAAAAAGGAAGAGTGGGGTGAGGTGAGATAAGATTTCTCAAGAATTCAAGGACCTTAGCTAGAAAACTTAAACAGCTTCTTGAAGTTCAAATGAGTCAGAAGTCCAACAACATGATCATAGTCCAGATGAAAGAGATCACTGCTTATTCCCTTACTCTCAGTATCCTAATATTTTCTCGATGTTAGAAAGCCTAGCTAGTGTCTTTTCTCATCTAATCAATAAGCAGTATGAAAAATGCTGCATCCTAATAGCTGTAGATTGATAGCTACATGTCATGGGAAAGAAAAATATATGAACACAAAAGAGCCTGAAGATACATGAGAAAAAGTCACTTAAAAATCAAATGACCGTGAGAACCTGAGTTAGCTCTGCACTGTAGACTTTTTTGAGGAGATTTAGGTGGAAGTGCCCACATTAGAAAGTGGTAAAAATTAGGAAAAGGAGATGACAAATCTTGTGATTAAGTTGGTACAAATAAATAGAGATTAATGGAAAAACATAAAATCAGAAATTTGGAATGGAGCAAAAGCATAGAACAGGTAGTGACAATTTAATATTGAAGCAGAGTAATTCCTCAGGCATATCGTGAGCACTTGCAGTTGTGTGGGAGAACTAGGATGCAGTTGAAGTGTCCCAACAGAGTGACCCAACAGAGTGACTTGGTGAGCCTTCTGATGCCTCTTCTATTTTACTGATGAGGTAAAAAGGGTATTCTGAATGCATAGTTCCAATGTTTTAAGTCTCTGCTTTTGATGAAAATTCACTACTTCTCAAAGAGGATGCACTATATGTTTTCCTTCTTTTTGTATAACTGAAACACTCAGTGTTCATGAAAGCTCTGTGCTGTCAAACACTTACAATGTCTGACACACTGACCACTTTACCACTGCCACTCACGTCGTCCCTCCAGGACAGGCATTGTTATCTAGGCATCACAAATAAGGAGAGTGACAGCCCCTTTAAGTAGCATCCCCAGCATCACTCAGCATGGAAATGGTAAGGCTAGACAACAGACCTAGGTAATAGGCCACCAAAGCCTTTCTCCTGCTCGTTTCACTGCTCCCCACCAAGACTGACATAAAGTACAGAATATCCTGTTCCTCTCACTATCTGTAAAATCAGAGGTTTTATCATTCTGACGTGGTCCTCAATTCAGAAGAAGTGAAATTGGTCTTGTCACAGACAGCGATCTCGACTGGAAGAGCCCAGAGAGATTGCTCATAATGAAGATGTTTCACTCTCCTGAAAGGTCTATGCCATATTGGTCCAGTGGTCACAATTCTCACTGTGGCCTTTGATGACCTGCCCTTGGTTCAAGGCATTTTCAGTAGTTCTGTACACACAGCCACTGTCTGTAATGCCCATGGCATGACAGTTGCAGTTTCTGTGCTAAATATCTATGTTTTCCCTGAATGAAACTCAGCAAGAGAGAAAGGGAGGCTTTTGTTTGTCTTCTTTGCACAGCAGGTCTATATACACATCATAACATGCGGGCACCTCACCTTCACAATCTGTGATTTCAAATTCTTAATTCAAGGGTTTTATTTAATTGGATCGGGGGGGGGTGAACCGGTTATCTAATTATTCAGAACATTTGCTAGAGAAGACTTTGATGATGTTATCAGGTTCTCTAGAAGTTCTGTGTCTTCTTGAGCATAGCTTCAAATGAGAATATAATGTTAATAAGCCAAGTAGATAATTCTCTCATTCATTCATAAAATCATTCTACGTACTTGTGCTGAACTCTGATAGTGTGTCAGGAACTACATCCAGCCTAGCACCCAGCACAAAGGCAATTGTCTGTGGGCCTCCTCGTCCTCTAACTGGTGAATTATGAGGCTTTTCATAAGAATTTTCCACTGTTTGTCAAAACACTAGAGTTTACTGATGACTTTCCTATTTTATAAGGTAAAGTAAATTGAAGTTTTTTCTTTTAATTTTCACACCCGTGATTCTAATACACTGTCTTAAATGTGGAAGCAATTGTATTATCTGAGATAGAATAAGAAATAGCTTGCAATATCAAATATTCCCTTGGAAGTATGCTGCATAAGTGAACTTTGTGGTTAAAACAGAAAAACAAAGTTGGAAAGCACTGGTTATTGGGAACAAACATGTATATGGATAACAATACAACCACAGCAATCTGTTATACAAAGCACTGTGGGAGCACAAAGTAGATTGCTCAAAGTTTACTATAGAAAGTAGAATTGGAAGTAGTTCATGAAAAATGAATCAGAATGGCAAACCCTGCCAGTTCAGTAGCCCAGAGCAGGGAAATGGATTGCTGTTATGGGTATAAACAACGGTCTTTTTCTAAATGGAACACAAAGTTTGTGAGTAAAGCACTGGAATAAACTAAGTTGGAAGAGGCATCTGAGGGCATTAAAAATCATATTAAGCATATTTGAATGGTGTGGTATAGCCACCGGCAAGCCCACAAACAACCATAGAAAAGCTCAAGATATCATTTCCAAAATACTTGTTCTCAATCTGCGATTATAAGCTAAGTCATCTGGGGCAGAGCTGTCTGGGGTTCTCTGACTGTCACCTCCCAAGTCTGAGCAATATAAGTTTCAGACCTTAGACTGTCCCTGCTTCTGGGGACAGGTGAGTCTAATTCATTACCATGTTCATCATTTACTGCCTGAAGGATAAATTCCTGGGCCTTCAGTCCTCCACAATACCATCACCTCAGACCATTCTAAATGTTCTGCACTACCAAAGCCTTTGCTGTCTTCTCCAGCTCTCATGTACTCTTCCATGGCCTTGAGCTTTAGCTCCTTGGTTAGAAAATTCTCATAGGCTCTTAATTCCTTCCTTGAGTGTATTTGCATTAACTGAAGTAGCGCTTTCACTCAGTTGCCTTACTAAACTGCACATCTTACTTATCTTTGAGGAAGCCTGGGTATATTGTCAATGCCCAGGTTTCTGAAGGACATGGGAGAAGGTGCTAGATTTTGAATCAGGTTGCATTTAGCCCAGGTGAGAAAAATCACAGAAGTCAGTGGGGAATAATTGTTTAGGAAGGCCTGTGCAGACAGAGAGTCTCCAGAAATTAAGAAATGAGATATTCTGTAACAGTAATAATAGTAAACAGACATGAATACTCATCACTACTCATTAATGCTTTTCTTTTCCAGGATCCCAAGACTGCTGTATAAAGTTAATACTTAAAAATCTTTGTACTGAGGGACAAAGAGAAACATAAAGTATTAATTATAATACACTATAAAATCTGCTAAATGAAGTATAAATAGAATGTTATGTGAACACAGGAAAAAAAATTACTTGCAAAACCTGTGGTTTGCTTCCAAAGTGGTTCTGTTTGAACGCAGAGCCTTCATAGCGTTAGATTTTGCATAGTAGCTATATGGAACTCCAGCCAATTCCCCAGTGTGCCAACATTTGTGTTATTTTTTTCTATTTTGTCTGAAATGTCCTTACCCATCCAACATTTTTACTCACTTGGCTAGCCCCTACTCACTTTGTACATTTCAACTTAGATATTTCCTGTTCCTGACGGCCTGACCTGATTCACCAAGTGGAGATTAGGTGCCTCTTCTAGGCGGTCACATACTTTGTCACATACTTTGCCTCTCCTATGTGGTATTTTCCTTCATTTTTAATACATATCATGCTATATATCATCATTACCAACACCTGGAATAGTGCATGGCATCAT
Source organism: Catagonus wagneri (assembly GCA_004024745.2). Lineage (NCBI taxonomy): Eukaryota > Metazoa > Chordata > Mammalia > Artiodactyla > Tayassuidae > Catagonus > Catagonus wagneri. The sequence continues at coordinate 21,063,978 of PVHT021183699.1, forward strand.
CAGTGCTCATAAATATTTGTTGACTGACTCAGTTGAACAAGTGATTGAATGGATAAATGGGTAAATCAGTAAATTGATGGGTATATAAGTATTCGTTTCTGACTTTTGAGTGTGAGTCATACCATAGAGAAAGTTGTGTGTGAAGAGAATGAAGTCAGGAGAACTTAGTCTCTGATCAAGGGAAACATATTAAAGTCATGCTCTATTCTTGCATTCATTCACATATTTATTAAATGCCTAGCTATTGCATCAAAATTGACCCAATGGTTTTTAAAATACATTCAAAAATAAATAAATAAATAAATAAAATACATTCAAACATATATTGGATAGCTGTGACTTATACAGCAAAATATCCTTGTTTCATTGATCCAGTAATTTAATTGTTTTTCATATATTTTAGAAGCCAATAATGATCTAAATCCTTAAAACTACTGGCTGTAGATATAAGACTTATATTTAAAAGCTTGAAAATTATTTTTTTCCTTTTCTTTCAAAGAAATTTGAAACAAGGAGATAACTGTCAAACTAGGTTCATTTCATCTGACCCTGCATATGCACATACAAAATAAGTGATTACATATGAATAGGGAAGTTAGCCACTGTGCTAGCTGGTGTGTGTATGGTAGTGTGATGATCAACTTTCAGATCAGCTACAGACCCGGGATTAAGGTAAAGCTCTGCCAGTATACAGGACATCTATAAGCTTCATCATACACTGAGAACTACGGTAGTTGGAAACATTCTGTTTCAGTTAAGAATTTTTTTTAAATTTAAGAAGAAACTGGACACATGCAAAGAGCAATATTTAAGTTAGAGCCAAGTTTCTAGATATCTAATCAAACAAGTAAATTGTCTTTTAGGTGGAGAAAGATGGTAGATGGGAAGAGGATCCCTGGATATACTGGACTCCAGTGCTTATAAATCTCATGCGTTACGGGTACCGGGGCTATCACTCTCTGAACTTAAGAGTTGGTTTACTTCCTGTCCACAACTTACTGATAACACCTGCTCTACTTGCCAAGGTGTGCAAACAAGTAGTTCTCACCCACAGAAACATGTAAATATCTAGAGGAATTTATGGGATGTCTTTATCAGTACAGAGGCAAAAAGACAGAGGAACAAAAATAGAAAGGATATATGCAAAATTATAAATATAGGCGTTGAGATCTATACCCTGAGGTAGATTTGGATGATCACTGCTTATAAATTAGGTGGTGTTCTCCACTCCGAACTAGAACCAGTTTCTGGCTTGTGTTTCCATGTATATGGAAGACCCCTTTTACTCTGGGCTGGGTTGCACATATTAATCCTTTACTTCCTTTACTTTTCTTTAGCTTATTTCATGAAAAATATTTTGTTACCTCCACTGGGGACCAGGCTTATTTTCAATCCCCTTCTGAGTCTCTAGAGTGACATGTACAAAAACAAATCTTGCATGGATGAAGAAAAATTTAAAAATGCCATGATGTCTGGCAGTACACTCTAATCAGATCTAGAATGTTTAAAACCTTTCTCAAAAGAGCAGAACTTAGACAAAACTAAAATACTCCATGCAACGTTCACAATCCTGTCGCAGTTCATCTCCCTCTCATCAACATAACACATATTCTAAGTACCTGGGATGTCATCACCATATATGAGGAAATGACCCTTCCATTGTGAGCTTTCCCTCAATGTGTAGTGTAGATGTTTGTCTTTGGACCTCTCGTATTGTATTCTTTTTCTAGGGAGAGGCTGGCTGATTAGATCACCATATACCTACTTAGTATCAGGATAAATTATCCAGATGGAACCAAGTATGTCAAATATTTTGACATTATACATTTTACTGCCTTCCCTTCTATACAGACTAAATGGACCAGGAAAAAAAAAAGTAAAGGAAATATATTTTATACTATCTGAATAGCTGAAAGGCAGTGGAAAGTGCACTATGTTAATTTCTGTGGAAATGGCAGCTCAGACTAAAGAAATCAAGAATGCAGAAATCTTAAGATAAGGGAGTACAAGGAATGCTTGACCAATCGTGCAGAAACTTATGTGGCAAAAGGGGAAAGAACAGAGGAAGAGAGGAAGTAGAGGTTGCACCCTATAGAACTTGAGGTCTTTGTGAGGATTTTGATGATTGATCTGTGTGACATGAGAACCCATTGAAGCATTTTTTTTTAATTGAGGGAAAACTCACCTACTTTAACTATACATTTGAATGTGAAAAACTGAGTGGTATTTAGTATATTAAAATTTTGTGCAACCACCACATCTATCTAATACCAAACATTAAAATTTTGTGCAACCACCACATCTATCTAATACCAAACATTTTTATCAGTCCAAACTAAAACCCTCTAGACATTAAGTAGTTACTCCCCATTTCCCTCAACCGCAGTCCCTGGTAATCACCAGTCTGCATTCTGCCACTGTGGATTTACCTATTCTGGATATTTCATATAAATGGAATCCTGTAATACGTAACCTTTTGTGATTGGCATCTTTCACTTAGTATTTTCAGGTTCCATCCATCTTGTAGCCTGAGTTAGCACTTCATTTCATTTTATGGCTAAAAGTATTCCATTGCATGGATATACCACAATTTGTTTATCCATTCGTCTGTTGGTAGACATTTGATTGTTTCTATCTTTTGGCTATTGTGAAGAATGATGCCATAAATATTTCTGTACAGTTTTTGCTGAACACCTATTTTCAATTATCTTGATATATGCCCAGGTGAGGAATTGCCTGGTCCTATAGCAATTGTGTGTTCAACTTTTGAGGCACAAAAAAAATCTCGTTCCATTGAAGGATTTGGGGTTAGAAAAGGGGACCTGATATAATTTACAATGTAAAAGATTTTTCTGCTATGCAGAGAATAGATGGCAGGGTATCAAGGCAGAAGCAGGAAAACAATTTAGGAGTTAGCTGCTGTCACCTGACTGAGAAATTAAGCAGCTTTGAAGCAGGATGTAAGCAATGGAGAACAGAAAGAAGTGCTCCAATTGAGGATATTGAGGAAGAATGATTGAATTTGTTAATGGTTTAGACATGTGAGAAACAAAGGTTGCAAGAATGACTAAGATTTCTGGCCTGAGAAATTAGAAGATTGAAATGATCCATTATCTAGAAAAGGAAATTGTGAAGTAGTAGGTTGAAAGAGTAGGGTTCAGTTTTGTATATGTTAACTTACCCATCTCATAGCTATATATTATTATGTAACAAACCACTACAAAACTTAGTGTCTAAATTGGCTATGAATCTCTGTGTAAGTGATTTGGGCAGAGCTCAGGTGAATAGTTTCTTCTGGCCTCAGCTACATCACTTATGTGGCTGCCATAGGCTGGAGGATTCAGTGAGATCGGGTTGATCTAGGATACTTCAAATAGAATGGATCATTCTGCTCCACTTGGTCTTGTCCTCCAATAAACTAGCATAAACTTTCTTATGTGGAAACTTTAGGGGAGGAAGCAAGTTGAAGCTTCACACTTCAACGTCTTTTGTGTTCTTACCTTGCAACTTTGACAGTGTCCCTGCTACTGCATGGAATTGGTCAAATAAGTTCCCAAGTTCAACCCATATCCAGGGGGGTAAAGAAGAAATTCAGCATCTTGATGGGACCATCAATATCACATTGCAAAGGTATGCATAGCCAAGGAAGAATTGGTGCCTTTTATAAGGTAACCTACCACACCATCAAAGTCAAGTTACTAAGACTATGTTAACTTATGGAGCGAAGACAAGGCTGGAGAGTAAATGTCAATTGATGTAGAAAAGAGTCTTTCCAAGGGTTGAGCCCTGATGTTGTTCAAAAATTAAAAAATCAATGAGATAGAAAAAAGAATTAGATGAATTAGATAGTGAATTAGATGCTTCTATCAGTGAGTAGGAGACCAAGAGAAAGTTGTGTCCAAGAGCTTAAATTTGTATGAACTACACCAAAAATGACTATGCATTTGTTGTTTATGTCACAGATAATGGCTCTTATGACAGTTGAGTATCTTTGAAGTTCTGACAAGTTTATAATGGTGCTGTGTTCTCTCTAGCCCTAGGCTAAGAGAGGGGCAGTAGTTTTATGTGAAAACCAAAATCCATCCTATATTAAGCACATTAAAAGATCTGAACTTCCATTAATCTCCAGGAAAACTAGGCCAGCAATTGTCTGCAATGCTAATGGGAGCTATGAATTTGAATTTTCATTGAAATAATAGGGCCATGTGTTTTAAACACTGGTAAAATTCAGGGGTGAGGGCAATTCAAAGACATTCGTTTTATAACCACATCAAAACACATAATATTTATTAAACATCTTTATGTTCGTAAAATTATTCTGGATCCTCATACTAATGCAAAACTGAAGGAAGCACTTGATCATGTTTTTCAAATGGATTGCCATTTAAATAAGACAGCATAGATGAGATAATTCAGTTTATTAAGTGCTAATAGTAAGGAGAAAATGATCATGTTCACACAGACAGGTATGTAGATATAGAAAGATACACTTGGCAATAAAGTTCAAGAGAGAAGGCATAGAAGAAAAAGTATCGGGGGCCAGAGAAAATTCCTTATCAATTTGTATTATTTACAAACAAATCTCAGTCTAGTAGAAACTTCAGCTGCTACCTATGGCTTTTACAACATGCCATTCTATGTACATCCATATCAAATTACTTAGTCCTCGTAGTAAGGAGACATTTTTTGTACTGACACAACGTCCAAGCCACCCACTTGTTTTCACTGCACTCTTGCAGCACCGCCGCACAAAGACCTTCCTCTGTGACTCTCTGCTTTCCTACCTTTCAGCTTATCCCTGAAGCCTTAGCCATTCAGTCATCATGCAGATGCCACTTGGGAGTAACCCTTCAGCTTTCCTCCCTTTAGTGGGATCATTTTGGAGAAGCATTCTGCATGGTTCCTTCTTGGACAGTCCCAAGGGTGCCTGAGCTTAGTTATTCGCCACAGAGACTAGTTAAGAGATGCCCCTTCCCTTGCCTTTCCTCCCTCCAGTTTCACTGTCCCGTCTTCCTCACTCTCCTTTCTGCGGTCACTTCCCCATTAAACTATCTACACGCAAAGTCCGTGTCTCAGGCATTGTTTGTGGAGAATCTAAGACAGGAACAAATTGTCTCACAGTCTAACAGAAAAATGAGATTATAAAAATTTAAGAAAATGATCAAAATCATCTACAGAAGTGATTAGGATCCAGAATCAAATGTATCAAAATCAAAGTTTTCAAGTTTTAGTTGTTATAGATAAAATATGTAGAAATTGTGTGATTCTAAATTATAATTTGTATGCATAAAAGGAGGGAAGAAATATTTTCTTGATAAGAATTTAAGAGCTAAAACACTGAATATTCTGGGTCATCAATGTTCTCTTATTTCTCTATTAATCTCCAAATAAATTACTTGAGAAATAACCTCAAATTTTGGAGTTCCTGCCATGGTGCAGCGGAAATGAGTCTGACTAGGAACAATAAGGTTGCAGGTTCGATCCCTGGTCTTGTTCAGTGGGTTAAGTATCTGGCATTGCTGTGAGCTGTCGTATAGATTGCAGACGCGGCTCGGATCCTACCTTGCTGTGGCTGTGGTGTAGGCCGGCAGCTGAAGCTCTGATTAGACCCCTAGCCTGGGAACCTCAGTATGCCCATAATGCAGCCCTAAAAAGCAAAAAAAAAAAAAAAGGAGAGACAGAAATATCTTCAAATTTTAATCTCTGAATGTTTATTTCAACCTATAATCCATGGCAAGACCCTATTATTAGGATTTTTTAAAAGTGTGATTTGTGTTCTCTGACTCTTGGTTAAGGCACTTCCTCCCAGAATTATGGGGACTTCATGACAGTTATAGCCTACATTTGTATGGAATTTTATTGTTTGGGTACTTGCACATATGTTATCTCATTTAACTGTTGCAAAAACCTTATGAAGTACATGGAATCATTTTACAGATGAGGAAACTTAATTGCAGCTATTGTCTCTTGCCCACACTTACGTACTTGGAATATAGCAGAACCAGGTAATGAATCTTTTTATAATCCAAGGCAAAGAAGGCTCTGTCTTCATACATAGCTATATATTAAGTTTTTGACTACAGCAAGTGTTGAGGAAAGCAGTAAAGAATGAACTCTCTGGGTGCGCCATGTAGAAAGGAAATGGTTTAAGTGAGCTTATAAATAGCTTCTTCCCATGAATTGGTATATTTTATTCTCAGCATTTTCAAAGCACATATAGATGCACCAAAAAGATTGCTTCTAACAGAAGTTATAGAAAAGAAACATAATGTTATAGTACTAAGTACTCTATATTTAAAACCTGACTGAAATAAGCATTTATTCAACATTTCCACTGATAATTCCCACCATGTGTATTTCTTCGATCTCTTGATCCTCTGTTTATCTTAAAAGTGGTGCTGATAATGCTGTATCAAATAAAATTATGAATGAAATTACCTCTAAACCATAAAACAAAGTCATATCTTTAATTGCCGTGAGGTTACCTTTTGCTGATTTCAAGCTACTGGCTAACAACATACCTGAAAATGGGAAGACAAAAATCTGTGTCATAGCATTTGCCCTCTCTTAAAAGTCAGGAAAAGCATTTTTAATTAGTCTTTTCAATTTGAGCAGTTGCAGAGGGCAAGATTTTCTATGTTCTTCATCTCTTCAGCCCATTCGAGAAGTGATAAATTCTTTAACTCTGTAACATTTCCATGTGGTCTTTACACGTCAACAGTCCTTAGCTCTTATACCTAATCTAGTGTCCCAAGTTTTGTTTGGATCAATTGACACCATGTCTCCTACTTTAGTTTTTCTTATTGTGGTAAATAAAATTTATCATCTTAATTTCTGAATTTAGTTCAATAGTGTTAAGTATATTCACATTGTTGGGCAACTGTCATCATCATCCATCCCCATAACTCCTTTTATTCTGTAAAAACACTGTTCTCCCTGCCCAGGAGCCCCTGACAGCCACCGTTCTGTTATCTATCTCTCTGGATTGGACTATTCTAAGAACCTCATATAAGTGGAATTATACAGTATTTGTCTTTTTGTGACTAGCTTGTTTCACTTAACATAATGTCTTCAAAATGCATCCATATTGCAACATATATCAGAACTTCCTTTTTTAAGGCTGACAAGCATTCCATTGTATGTATATACAATGTTTTGTTTATCCATTTATCCATTGACAGAAACTGATTGCTTCATCCTCTTTGCTATGGCAAACAGTGGTACCCTAAATATGTGTGTGCAAATATCTCTTTGAGATCCTGCTTTCAATTTTTGTGGACATAGAAGTGAAATTGCTGGATCATACAATAGGTCTATTTCAAAATTTTTGAGGAACCTCCATACTCTTTGCCATAGTGATTGCACAATTTTTTATTCCCACCAGCAATACAAAAGAGTTCCAATTTCTCTATGTCCTCAACAACACTGGTAATTTCCTACTTTTTGTAGCTATTCTAATAAGTATGAGATAATATCTCATTATAGTTTTAATTTGTATTTTCCTAATCATCTTCTCATGCTTATTGGCCTTTTGTATATCGTCTTTGGAGAAATGTCTATTCAAGCCATTTGCCTGTTTTTAAAAAAATATGGAACCTCATCAATTTTCATGTCATTCTTGCAAAGCAGTCATGCTATTCTTCTATCTTTCCGATTTTAATAACATCTGCTGTCAAAGCAAGCACCTAAGTTGTTGATTCTTAATGAGAATTTTCGGTGTTTCATTAACATATTTCCCTCTTCTCAAAAAACCACCAGCCCTACACTGTGCATCTAATTCCAACATTTTTCTCCATAAAAGAAGAAAATTTGTAGGTATTAAAAATTTTTTTTCTTGCTCATGTTGAAGTGATCAGTTCTTTTTATTTCTTTATTCCACTAGTAGTCCTTTTTTTTTTTTTTTGGTCTTTTTAAGGCAGCACCCGCAGCATGTGGAGGTTCCTAGGCTAGGGGTAGAATCAGAGCTACAGCTGCCAGTCTGTGCCACAACCGCAGCAATGTGAGATCCAAGCTGCATCTGCTACCTACACCACAGCTTATGGCAATGCTGGATCCTTAACCCACTGAGCAAGGCCAGGGACCGAACCTTCGTCCTAATGGATGCTAGTCAGATTCGTTCTGGCTGAGCCACGTCTGCAACTCCTATTCCACTACTGGTCCTAATTTTTTAATTTAATTTTATTTTTTTTACTTGTTGTGTCACTTGGCTTGGGGGTTGGAAAATTTTAACGTCTGACTTAACTCTGCCAGCCTGATCCAGGTAGAGATGAGTAAGGAGCAGTACTTCAGCCTAGCATCTAAAGAGGACGTGCATCATGTTCTTTTTATTATTATTATTCAGAAGTTCTTAATTTTTCAGCCTTGATGCAAAAATAATTTATGATTGCACTACAACCAACATAAATCATTAACACAAAAGAATAGTAAGCAAACTTAGTCAATACCACTTCCTCCTGCAAAACACAGTGGAAATGAAGGAATTCAATTTGTCATTGATTAGAAGTCTCACAAACATTTAGCCAAGACCTCATGTCTCCCCAGCATTTACTTTGCTCTATAATAGGATTTATGTTTTTAGGACAAGTAAAGTCCTTTCCATCCCAAGAACTTTGTACACCTGTTCCTTGTCATCAATTCATCCTTTGCATTGAAGTCTTAGCTTAATGCCCTCTCCTCGGAGGGGACTTCTTGACACCTAACCCAAGAGTGGTGCCTCCCGATAGTCTCTTTCTACCATTGCATCCATTTTATTTTCTTCACAGCGTAAATGACTTTCTAAAATGACCTTGTTTATCATTTACACGTTTTCTTGTTCTTTGTCCAGCACCACCATCTCCCATTTAGATATATGCCTTGGGCTGTTTCTGACCTCTGCATCCTCAGTGCCTGAAATAGTGCCTGAAACAGTGCCTGATTAATAGCATATGTGGAATAAATATATATTGGATGATACATGATGATAGTGTCAGTCAGGAAACTTTTTTCTGTAAAAGGACAGATAGTAAATATTTTTAGGCTTCGCAGACCTATGGTCTCTGTTAAGTGTTCAACTCTGTTGCCATAGTACAAAATCAGTCATAGACAACACACAAACAAATAAGTATGATTATGTTGCAATAATATTATATTTATAGAAAGAAAGAAAGAGCTGGATTTGGCCTCTGGATCATAGTCTACTGACTGCTGGAGTAGATCATTTGCTGTCAACTTCGGTGTCAGGGCACTCTTAGATGATGATTCAGATGCTATTGTTTGCCAAAAGAATTATTAGTAATAATAAAAAGCCCAAGATAAAATTAGATTTACTTCAAAAACAGAGAAAGTAATTGAGATAAAAATTAAGGGGACTACTGGCCTTAAAGTTAATATGTGAGTATATGGAAATGTTGGAAATTTTCCTTACTGTACAGCAAGGGTTCTCACACTTGAGTGTAAATCAGAATCACAAGCGATTGTTACACTGAACTTAGAGTTATTAACACAGTCAGTCTGAGGTGGTGGCCAAGCATTTGTGTCTCTATCTAGTTCTAGGTGATACTGATGCTGGTGAAACAGAGGCTGGAAAGTGGAGAGGAGATACATATTAATATGTGATGGAGGTGATATAAATAACAAAGAAGGCCTTCATGATGGCAGGGGCTGTGGAAATCATAAGGCACAAATGAGGGAATTATCCAGAAGAGAGGGAATTGTGTATAAAAAAAGGAAAAATAATAGAAGCCATATGACTATAACATTGTTAGCTTGGAAAACTAGGTAAATGATCAGTCCATTATTTGAAATAAGGAATCTGAGTAGTAGATTTAAAGGAGAGATGACAGATTCTTTTTTTTTTTACATGTGCACCAATGTTTTTTTTCCCATTACTTAATGAATTTTATTACATCTATAGGTATACAAAAATCATCACAACTCAATTTTATAGTATTTCCATCCCAAACCCTCAGTGCGTTCCCCTCACCCCTCAGCTTGTCTCATTTGGAAACCATAGGTTTTCCAAAGTCTGTGAGTCACTGTCTGTTCTGCAGAGAGGTTCGTTGTGTCCTTTCTTTAGTTTTCACATGTAAGTGGTAGCAGTTGATGTTGGTGTCTCATTGTCTGACTGGTTTCACTTCACATGATAATTTCTAGGTCCATCCATGTTGCTATAAATGATATTTGATCCCTTTTAATGGCTGAGTAATATTCCATTATGTGTATGTACCATATCTTCCCTATCCACTCCTCCGTCGATGGGCATTTAGGTTGTTTCCATGACTTGGCTATTGCATAGAGTGCTTCAATGAACACTGGAGTACACGTGTCTTTTCGAGTCATGGTTTCCTCTGGATAGATGCCCAGGACTGGGATTGCTGGATCAAATGGTAATTCTGTTTTTGGTTTCTGAGGAATCTCCATACTGTTTTCCACAGTGGTTGCACCAATTTGCATTCCCACCAGCAGTGTAATAGGGATCCTTTTTCTCCACACCCTCTCCAGCACTTATTGTTTGTAGAATTTTTGATGATGGCCATTCTGGCTGGTGTAAGGTGGTACCTCATAGTGGTTTTGACTTGCATTTCTTTAATAACGAGTGATGTTGAACATCTTTTCATGTGTTTTTTGACCATCTGTATGTCTTCTTTGGAGAATTGTCTGTTTAGAACTTCTGCCCATTTTTTGATGATGTTGTTTGTTTTTGTGGTATTGAGCTGTAGTAAGTGTTTGTAAATTTTGGAGATGAATCCCTTGTCAGTTGATTCATATGCAAATATTTTATCCCATTCTGAGGGTTGTCTTTTCATTTTGTTAGGCTTTCCTTAGCTGTGCAGAAACTTTGAAGTTTAATTAAGTCCCATTTGTTTATTTTTCTTTTTATTGTCCTTACTCTGACACATGGATCTGAGAACATGTAGCTGTCATTTATGTCAGAGAGTGTTTGGCCTATGTTTTCCTCTAAGAGTTTTATAATATCTGGTCTTATATCTAGATCTTTATTCCATTTTGAGGGTTTTTTTTTTGTGCATGGTGTTAGGAAGTGTTCTAGTTTCATTGTTTTACATGTAGCTGTCCAGTTTTCCCAGCACCACTTGCTGAACAGGCTGTCTTTTGTCCAATCTATATTCTTGCCTCCTTTGTCATAGATTGGTTGACTATAGCTGTGTGGGTTTAATTCTGGGGTTTCCATCCTGTTCCACTAATCTATATTTCTGTCTTGGTGCCAGTACCATATGGTTTTGATGACTGTAGCTTTGCAGTAGAGTCTGAAGTCAGGAAGCGTGATTCCTCCAGCTCCATTTTTCTTTTTCAGGATGTTTTTGACTATTCTGGGTTTTTTGTGCTTCCAAACAAACTTTAAAATATTTTGTTGTAGTTCTGTGAAAAAGGTCCTTGGTAATTTGATAGGGATTACATTGAATCTGTAGATTACCTTGGGTAGTATAATCATTTTGATAATATTGACTCTTCCAATCCAAGAGCATGGTATGTCTTTCCATCTGTTCATGTCATCCTTGATTTCTTTCGTCAGTGTCTTATAGTTTTCAGAGTACAGGTCTTTTGTCTCTTTAGGTAGGTTTATTCATAAGTATTTTGTTCTATTTGATGTGATGGTAAATGGGATTGTTTCCCTGATTTCTCTTTCTGATCTTTCATTGTTAGTGTATAGAAATGCAGTTGATTTCTGTGTATTAATTTTGTATCCTGTGACTTTGCCAAATTCATTAATGAGCTCCAACAGTTTTCTGGTAGAGTCTTTAGGATTTTCTAGGTATAGGATCATGTCATCTGCAAATAGTGATAGTATGACTTCTTCCTTTCCAATTTGGATTCCTTTTATTTCTTTTACTTCTCTGATTTCTCTGGTAGGACTTACAAAACTGTGTTGAATAGTAATGGTAGTGGACATCCCTGTCTTGTTCCTGATTTCAGTGGGAATTCTTTCAGCTCTTCACGATTGAGAATGATGTGAGCTCTGGGTTTGTCATAGATGGCTTTGATTATGTTGAGGTGGTTTCCCCCTATGCCCACTTTCTGAAGGGTTTTTTATCAGAAATGGGTATTGGATTTTGTCAAAGGCTTTTTCTGCATCTATTGAGAAGATCATATGGTTTTTATTCTTCAGTTTGTTAACATGGTGTATCACACTGATTGATTTGCAGATATTGAAGAATCCTTGCATCCCTGGGATAAATCCCACTTGATCATGATATACAGTCCTTTTAATGCATTGTTGGATTCAGGTGGCTAATATTTTGTTGAGGATTTTTGCATCTATGTTCATCAGTGTGGTTGGCCTGTATTTTTCTTTTTTCATGGTACCTGCCTGGTTTTGGTATCAGGGTGATGGTTGCCTCATAGAATGAGTTTGAGATTGTCCCTTCCAATGCAATTTTTTTGGAAGAGTTTCAGAAGGATAGGTGTTAGCTCTTCCCTAAATGTTTGATAGAATTCTGCTGTGAAGCCATCTGGTCCTGGACTTTTGTTTTTTGGAAATTTTTAAATCATAGTTTTGATTTCAGAACTTATGATTTGTCTATTCATATTTTCTAAAACATCTTGAAACATCTTGGTTTACTCTTGGAAGATTGCACTTTTATAAGAATTTGTCCATTTCTTCTAGGTTTTCCATTTTATTGCCATATAGTTGCATATAGTAGTCTCCTATGATCCTTTGTATTTCTGTGATGTCTGTTGTTACTTCTTTTTCAGTTCTAATTTTATTGATTTGTGTCTTCTCCCTTTTTTTCTTGATAAGTTTGGCTAGGGGGTTATCAATTTTGTTGATCTTTTCAAAGAACCAGATTTCAGTTTCATTGATCTTTTCTATGGTTTTCCTCGTTTCTATTTCATTGACTTCTGTTCTGATCTTTATGATTTCTTTTCTTCTACTAACTTCAGGTCTTGTCTGTTCTTCCCTCTCTAGCTGCTTTAGATGTAAAGTTACATTGTTTACTTGACTTTTCTTGTTTCTTGAGGTAGGTTTGTATTGCTGTAAACTGTCCTCTTAGAACTGCTTTTGCTGCATCCCAGAGATTTTGGAGTGTCGTATCTTTTGTCATTTGCTTCTAGGTATTTTTTAATTTCCTCTTTGATTTCTTCAGTGCTACCTTGTTTGTTTAGTAGCATGTTATTTAGTATCCACGTGTTTGTATTTTTTTCCATTTTTTTCTTGTTGTTGATTTCCAGTTCTATAGCATTGTGGTCAGAAAAGATGCTTGATACAATTTCAATTTTCTTAAAGTTACCGAGGCTTGATTTGTAGCCCAGGATGTGATCAATCTTAGAGAATGTTCTGTGCGCACTTGAGAAGAATGTGTATTCTGCTGCTTTTGGCTGGAATGTCCTATAAATATCTATTAAGTCCATCTGATCTAATGCTTCATTCAGAGCCTATGTTTCATTATTGATTTTCTGTCTGGATGATCTATCCATTGCTGTAAATGGGGTGTTAAAGTCCCCCACTGTGATTGTGTTATTGTTGATTTTTCCTTTTAAGGTTGTTAGCAGTTGCCTTATATATTGTGGTGATCCTATGTTGGGTGCATAAATATTTAAAATTGTTATATCTTCTTCTTGGTTTGATCCTTTGATCATTATGTAGTGTCCTTCCTTGTCTCTTAAAATGTTCTTCATTTTAAAGTCTAT
>PVHT021183699.1:21078603-21159996 GCA_004024745.2 Catagonus wagneri
GAAACTCCTCGAGCTGTCTTTTGATTCCCGTTTGCAGGGAATATTTTCTTCCATCCTCTCACTTTCAGTTTGTGTGTGTCTCTAGAAGGGAAGTGGGTCTCTTGACGACAGCATATACATGGGTCTTGTTTTTGTATCCATTCGGCTAGTCTGTGTGTTTTGGTTGGGGCATTCAGTCCATTAACATATAAGGTAATTATTGATACGTATGTTTTTATTGCCATTTTATTAACTGTTTTGGGTTTTTGTTGCTCTTTTTTCTTCCCTTATTCTCTTGTTGTCTCTTCTCACAAGATGACTATCTTCAGTGTTGTATTTGAATTGATTTTTCTTATTTGTTTGTGTATCAATTGTAGATTTTTGGTTTGCAGTTACCCTGAAGTTTTGATATAGTAGTCTATATATAAATGAGATTGTTTTAAGTTATTGGTTACTTAATTGCATGTCCATCTCCAGTGTCCTGCATTCGTGCCATCTTCTCATGATTTCTGATTTGCATGGATGATTTAGTATCTTTACTGTATATATGCCTTTCCTGGTGAGCCTTGTCATTTGTGGTGTTTATGTTTCTGGTTCTGTTATTTTCTTTTCTGCCTAGAGAAGTTCCTTTAGTATTTGTTGTAAAGCTGGTTTAGTGTCGCAGAAATCTCTTAGCTTTTGCTTATCTGTAAAGGTTTTGATCTCTCCTTCAAATCTGAATGAGAGCCTTGCTGGATAAAGCAATCTTGGTTGGAAGTTTTTCCTTTGATCATGTTAAGTGTATCATGCCACTCCCTTTTAGCCTGCAGAGTTTCAACTGAGAAATCTGCTGATAACCTTATTGGGGTTCCCTTGTATGTCATTTGTTTCTTTTCCCTAGCTGCTTTCAAGATTTTCTCTTTGTCTTTAATTTTGGTCATTTTGAATATGTGTCTTGGGTGTTCCTCCTTGGGCTTATTTTATATGGTACGTATTGTGCATCCTGGATTTGAGTGAGTGGTTCCTTTCCCATATTAGGAAAGTTTTCGGCTATTATCTCTTCGAATATTTTTTCTGTCCCCTTCTCTCTCTTCTCCCTCTGGTACCCCTATAATACGAATGTTAGTGCAGTTAACATTATCCCAGAGTTCTCTGAGACTCTGCTCATTTCCTTTCAATCTTTTATCTCTTTTCTCTTCTGCATTAGTGATTTCCACTAATCTGTCCTCCACCTCGCTGATTCATTCTTCTGCCTCCTGTATTCTACTGTTGGCTACTTCTAGTGAATTTTTTATTTCAGTTATTGTATTTTGCATCTCTTCTTGTTTAATTTTTACATCTTGTATTTCCTTGCTCAGTGTTTCCTATAAATTATCAATCTTTGCCTTAAGCTTAGGAATGAAATCTGGGACCCAGACATATACTTTTGGTAGCAATCAACGAATGAATAGTCATTGAACTCAAAGAAGATGAAATACTCCTTAGGGGATGTGCAGAACAAAAAGAAAGTCAGAGGAATTCTAAACTACGCAAGGCTAACTGTATTTTCTTCTTTAGCAGAAGTGCCAAACTAGTAGCTGCACTTGATTAGGCATGGCATTTGACAGCGTATTTCCTGATAGTATATTCGATAAAATGAGCCACTTGCTTTGACAACATATGGCTTTTGAACCTGGCTTGAGGAATAAAAATAAAGGATATTGACACAGAGCAGAGCAAGTGAAGGATGACCAGTGGTGCACCTACTGTCTCTTCCTTCAGATATATCTCATTGATAAATATACCAGAATGGATAAGTTGATGCTTTTTATATAAAACTGGAGGAAATGTATTGAGTGAGAGAATATTCATGATGAGGTGACATGAAAAATTAAATATTATCTTACCAGAAGAATTTTTTAAAAACAAGTCTATCATGGGCATGGAGAACAGACTTGTGGTTACCAAGGGGGAGGGAGAGGGAGTGGGATGGGGAATTTGGGCTTAATAGATGCAAACTATTGCCTTTTGAGTGGATAAGCAATGAAATCCTGCTGTATAGCACTGGGAACTATGTCTAGTCCCTTGTGATGAAGCATGATAATGTGAGAAAAAAAAATGTATACGTGTATGTGTGACTGGGTCACCTTACTGTACAGCAGAAAATTCACAGAACACTGTAACCTATAATGGAAAAAAAATAAAAATCATTAAACACAGTAAATAAATAAATATATACATACATACATACAAGTCTAGCTTTTCATTAAAAAAGATAAGAAAGGAGTAACAATGAAACAAAGAGTGGATGGAGGTAATGTATACCAATTGAGAGGAATAAATCTAAATGTGCATGTAATCTCATAAAGTATAAATAGACGAAACGTTACAAGTAAAAGGGAGAGAATTTCAGACTTGATTAAAATAATAACAATTGGACCTTATGCTGTCTACAAGTTGAAAGAATAAAAAGGATAGAAAAAGATATGGCATGCACCCTCGGTGATAAAAAAAACATATTAGACAAATGAGACTTTAGGACTAGAATTGTCATCTAAAAATAAAGAGAGGGTAGAGCTCAAATGAGCAATTCTTCTTCTGCTACTTGTGGTATTGACTGGAGTCACTCAGTGCTTGTTTAACTGGCAGAGGGGCCAAGGTGGCTTCATTCACATGGCTGTTTTCTTCCAAAGCTGATCTCAGATGAAATCTCTCCCTAGAATGGTGTCATAAGGATTCCTGATATTATTTCTCCAGCAGGATAATCGGGCATTTTACATGATGCTCAGATCTCCAAGAGACCAAGAGATAAGCTATCAGTTGTCTTAATGGCGAGATTCAGAGATGGCATAGAATCACTTTGGACAAAATCAGTGCAAAGGAAATCTTATTTCCTATGTCTTGTACCTTGCCACATACCTAAGCATGCAGGCAGACAGTCAGATTAGCATTTACTGGTGAAAAGACAAAGAATGAGTCATTCTCAAGCAGGTCAGCATTATCAGAAGCAGAAACCAAATAGAAACTCAGGCTTGGAAGCATGAAGGTCTGTTTTTCTAATAATTTTATTTCCAACAATAAGGAAAATAAGAAACACTGCTGCTCATGTGCTGAAACAATTTCACAGTGGTCTAAAATTATATCTTAATTTGGAGATTGCAAAGTTGAGGACAGTCGTATGTGAAACTCCAAAGGGGTACGATCGGGGGGAAAACTATTGCCTTTACTTCAACAATGCAGAGAATCCGTGATTTTTTTTTAACAGCAGTAAACTCACAGTATAATTGGGGCTGCAGAATCTTAAGTCTTTTACCTTCTGTCTCAAGCCTATCCGCTATCCTCTTTTGACTTGCAACACCCTTAAACTTGTTCCTTGTCTCAGCTTAGTAAATCTTCCTGATATATCCCCATCTTTCTTTTACAAACCATATCATTATCATTATTATTACTTTGCTTTGGTGAGAGGTGGGGAAGTAGTCTTCATTATGTAAAATGTGATATACAAATCTTTGTGGAGTGCTTCTAAAAGTAGAATGTCTGCCAAGTTCTCTAGCAACTTTACCAGTGTATAATTAAGTACTCGTTTAAACTATAGTTTATGTTTGTGTGAAGGGAGAGTGTGCGACTCAGAAATAGAAGTTGTTGTGGGGTGTTTTGCTGTATTTTAAAATTATACATTTAAAATTCTAGTTTTGACAACTTTTAAAGTAATAAAACTAGATTTTCAGTTGTAGTAACATGGTGGCCAGGATGACTACTGGAACCCTCTTGATGCAGAACACTTAAAAAGTCCTGGATGAAATGTACGGTCTAGTATGAAATAAGAAACCTTCAGAGACTAGCGATCAGGAGAAAAAGTGCTAGAATTGTACTGAAGATTGATTATCACATATTTCCTAGAGTAACTGATTATCTCTGATGGCCTAGAACTGAACTTTTAAGTATATGCTCCTGTGGTAGGCTGGACATAAAGCCTTTGTTCTATTTTTGTGAAGGAACATCTCAAATTTGAATATCTCAGAGTTCCCTTCGTGGCTCAGTGGTTAACGAATCCGACTAGGAACCATGAGATTGCGGGTTCAATCCCTGGCCTTGCTCAGTGGGTTAACGATCCAGCATTGCCGTGAGCTGTGGTGTAGGTTGCAGATGTGGCTTGAATCCCGCGTTGCTGTGGCTGTGGCAAAGGCCAGTGGCTACAGCTCCGATTAGACCCCTAGCCTACGAACCTCCACATGCCGCGGGTGAGGCCCTAAAATGACAAAAGGCAAAAAAAAAAAAAATTTAATATCTCAAATATTTGAAATTTGTTGAAACTTTACTTTGTGGCTGAGCCTATTGTTAATTTTTGTAAATGTTTTATGTGTGCATGAAATATACGTATTCTATGGTTTTGAGATGTACTGATTTATATCAGTTACATTTATTCATGTTGCTCAAATCTAGCACATGACTTTTTTTGCATTTATTTGTTGAGTTACTGACAGATGTGTATTAAAATTATTTATTATGGTCAGATGGAAGAATGCAAAGTAGTACAATGAAGCTTTCAGGAGTAATAGATACATTTGTCATTATGACTGTACTAATGGTCTTAATTGTGTATACATATGTTAAAACTTACCAAGTGATATATTTTAATATGCCAAATTTCTTATGTGTATACTATATCTTGATAAAGTTCTTAAAACGTATCATTATATCTCACCACCTAACAGAGTAAATGGGAAAAGCCCATTATCACCTCAGTAGGTATAGAAAATGATTTAATGAATTTCAACATTTATTTGTGAAAGAAGGCATTAGTGTGCTAAAACTTGATAGAACATTTCTTAATCTATTGTGGAAAATAGTGTATGCACACACCAAACAATAATCATGATATTTAGAGGTGAAATATTCAAAAATTTCCTCGGTGAAATGAGAAAGAGTTAAGGTCACTTGGTATGTCTACACATATTAAACACAGTACCTTTTAACCTTGATACAGTTAAATCTATACACAAACTAGTGATTCAATATGTATTGACAGATAAATAAGTATGTAAGCGTCAGACAAGTGTATTTGTAAGAATACTTCAAATCTCTAGCAAACATTCTCAACTATGACTCGAGAACAATGCCTTAGTGCCCTAAATCATCTATTATGTTTAATGAATGAAATTCTGTACATTTAGACAGGCACTGATTTTGCACCATTCTTAGGAGAACTTAAAAGCTGTCATGCAAATCAGTTTTTCTTCTAAGACCCAGATAAAGAATTCTGCTTGAGTAAGACTAATAGAAGCCATAATTCAAGATTCTATTAACAAATTTGTGCAGATGTTTTAGTACTATATGTCTGGGTATAAAGTAGAAATGTTTAGTGATCTCCATAGGTTGATCTTCTGAAAAATTTTCTAATAGCAGACAGAGCATAGTGTGCTGATACTTAAAATGAATAAAGTAGCTATTGACCACTTCCTTAAATTAAGTGAACTATAAATTTAATAACTGTTTCCAAGAATATCTATTAAGTATTTCCTTTAACAAGTGTTTCTCTAGTTCTGAATCTCCTTCACCTGCTCAGAAGGTCTTAGATATTATACACTGCCCTTAGTTAAGTTTTGTCAGCAAAAAAGAAACTTTATAAGATTCTGCTAAAATGCAACAATCATTACTTGTTATTTTTCAATTTAATTTCAGTATAAATTTACTTATCTCTGTATAAGTAGCATTAAAGCTAATAACCCTAAAAAGGATTAAGATTAGAAAGTAATGCTGTCAGTGACAAAGCTCATTAACAGCCTTTATCATAAGCTGATGAACTACATCTAGGATAATTGGTCTAATTATAATACATTTGTTTCTTTAGCCAGGTATTCTTTGTTTCACTCTCTACTAATTACTTATGGGTTTCAATTTGGCCAATTAAATTTCCTCCCCACTCTATCCATTTCTAAAATTTCCTCCCCACTCTATCCATTTCTAGCTCATATGTCGGTCTATCTGTTTTCATGATAGCTAAGAACTGTATTAAGGAGACAAGAAATAGGCAAAAAGACATAGTTTTATCCTAGGGTTTATGCCGTAAGAAGATAATGAATAGTAATTCTTTTGGGATTTCCACCTATTTCTTTCATGTAGGGTTGCTAAAATTTATTTTAAACTTAACTACACAAGACATATATTGATATATTCCAATTGGTCCATTTCCATAAAGCACTTAAATTATTTTATTGTCATGATAAGTAACAGGAACATCTAACTAAAAATGACTTAATAACAAAAAAAAATCTAAATTAGTTTATATAACAGGTAAACAGGATCTCATTCTACTTTGCTAATGATGGTGCTGGCAGGTGCTGTTTTGGAATTCTCCCTCTAACCTGCCGGAGTGGGGAAGTATGTGCTGGTGACAGCCCTGCCCAAACCCATGTGGCACAGCAGTGGGCTGGATAAGAGCCCCACTCACCTTCACACCACAGTAGGTGGTCACATACAGCCCACACAGGGGACTTCCCTTTGGTTCTCTCCTGTGTGGGCTAAGAAAGATTCTACTTCTGGGCCACATAGATGGGATACCTTCTACATTAGGTCATGCCTTTAAGCCTTGGTGGTTGGGGAGGGGTAGCTGAACAAGACATCACCTCAGATCTTAATGAAAGAGATGTAAGAAATCTACATAATAAAACGTTTAAAGTAAGGGTCATAAAGAGACTCACCAAACAGTAGAGAAAAATGAATAAACACAGTGAGAATATCAACAAAGACATAGGAGTTCCCACTGTGGCACAGTAGGTTAAGGATTGAGCATTGTCTCTGCAGGGGTGCAGGTTCAATCCCCAGTCTGACACAGTGGGTTAAGGACCTGGCATTGTTGCAGCTCTGGCTGAATCATAGCGCAGCTTGTATTTGATCCCTGGCCCAGGAACTCTCCTATGCCATGAGTGCAGCCAAAAAAGAAAAGAAAAACAGAAAAAGAAATAGAAAATATAAGGAAGTACCAAACAGAAATCAGAGGTAAAGAATGCAACAATGAACTGAAAAATACCCTAGTAGAATTCAGCAACAGACTGCATGAAGAACAGCAAGCTGAAAAACAAAACAGTGGAACTCATCACTACAGAACAATAAATATAAAAAATGAGTTTTAAAAAATGAAGATAATTTAAAGGATCTTAGGACAAAATCAAATGAAACAACTGTTGCATTATAGGAGTCCCAGAAAGAGAAGGATGAAAGGACCAGAAAAATTGTTTGAAGGAATAATGACTGAAAACTTCAATAATTTGTGGAAGGAAACAGACATTCAGCTTCAGGAAGCTCAGATAGTTCCAATTAAGATGAACCCAAAGATTGCTGCACCAAGACTTATTATAATTAAAATGGTAAAAGTTAAAGAGAGAAATAAATTTTATAAGTCTACCATAGAAGACATTTTGAAGGTGGTGTCATTAATGCAAAGGTGAAAGTATGAGAACTGGAATAAGCCAGATATGTTAAAAATCATGAAGGAGTAAATGGTACTAGATTTGCACTCTATTTGCAAATCATTGTAAAATTGGAAAATGACTTGAGGCAATTATTTTCAGATTTTAGACAATAGATAACTCAGATCTATCATAATTGAGATAAAAGAAATATAGAAGTTAATCCCTTCACTTGGACAGGCCTAACAGAGTAGATCTTCAGTAGTTGGAAAACTGAACAGAGATACCAAGTATTGCTTCTGGAATATGTAAAAAACCAAAATAGATTCACCATAATGATAATAAAATCAGATTTCACAGGACAAAAAAAAGAACCTGCCAATAATTTATCCATTAATCAGAAGAAAAATGATTACTCTGTAAAGAAAGATACTTCAAACTCTTTACAACTTGTCAGTCATAATTTTCAACATACAACTGAAAGTACTATATATGAAAACAGTAGGAAAAATGGCCAATAATTAATTTTTTAAACAGTAAAATGGACTCTAATGTACCACAGGTGTTGGAAATAGCTTCAGTAGCTTTAAAGGACCTAATAAATATATGTTTAATATTTTAAAGGAAAAGTTTGTCATTGTTGATCAGAGGGGAAACATAAGAGAAATTTTAAGAGGGTGAAATGGAAATTCTAGAATACAATAATTAAAATATAAACTTGATTTAATTTGCTTAACAGGAGACTCTAGAAGTTAGGAGGAAAAAAAAGAGAGAGAGAGACAATAAACTAGAAGATACCTTAAAGCACACAGAGAGAAAATATTGTGAACAAACTAAATGGAACTTTGGTGATCAGTGCATGATATAAAATAATCTATTATGGATGTAACCAGAGTCTCCAAAAGGGAGTTAATGAAACAGAAAGAAAAAGAAAAGAAATAATGGAGAATTTCCAAATTTTGTGAAAAATGTAGACTTAGCAATTAAAACAATATCTAGGCATTAAAGTGGCAAAAAAAGCTCAAAGTAGAAAATTTGAAAACAAATCAAGAAAAAGGCACACTGCATGGAAAAGAATAAAAATGTGATTGATGGTTGACTTTTCATCAGAAACAGAGGTAAGAACACAATGGAATAACTGTTAAAACTCCAACTCAAAAAAAAAATCAACCTAGAATTCTTTACGGAGTGAAAATGTCATTTAAAAAATAAGATTAATTACCCATGACATTTTTCACAAAACTAGAACAAACAATCCAAGAATTTATATGGAACCATAAAAGACCCAGAATTTGCCAATGCAGTCCTGAGGAACAAAAACCAAGCAGGGGGCATAATTCTCCCAGACCTCAGACAATATTACAAAGCTACAGTAATCAAGACAGTGTGGTACTGGTACAAAACAGACATACAGACTACTGGAACTGAGCGGAGAACCAACGAATAAATCCAGACACATATGGTCAATTAATCTCTGACAAAGGAGGCAAGAATATCAAATGCAAAAAAGTCTCTAGCAAGTGGTGCTGGGAAAACTGGGCAGCCGCATGTAAATCAATGTAACTGGAACACACCCTCACACCATGTACAAAAGTAAACTCAAAATGGTTTAAAGACATAAACGTGAAGGCACCATCAAACTCCTGGAAAAGAACATAGGCAAAACATTCTCTGACATCAACCATACAAATGTTTTCTTAGGCTGGTCTCGTAAGGCAACAAAAATAAAAGCAAAGATAAACCAGTGGGACCTAATCAAACTGACAAGCTTTTGCACAGCAAAGGAAACCATAAAAAAAAAGAAAAAGAAAAGACAAACTACAGAATGGGAGAAAGGATTCAATTGACCAGGGCTTAATCTCTAAAATATACAAACAACTTATATAAGTCAACAGCAAAAATATCAACAACCCAATTGAAAAATGGGCAAAGGATCTGAGTAGACATTTCTCCAAAGAAGACATACAGATGGACAACAGGCATATGAAAAAATGCTCATCACTAATTATTAGAGAAATGGAAATCAAAACTACTATGAGGTACCACCTTACACCTGTCAGAATGGCCATCATTAACAAGTCAACAAATAACAAATCCTGGAGAGGGTATGTAGAAAAGGGAAGCTTCCTACACTGTTGGTGGGAAAGTAAACTGGCATAACCACTATGGAAAACAACATGGAGGTATATAAGAAAATCAAATACAGAACTACTGTAGGACCCAGCAATCCCACTCTTGGGCATATATCCAGAAAAAAACTTTCCTTGAAAATATACATGCACCCATATGTTCACTGTGGCACTATCCACAATAGATAAGACATGGAAACAACCTAAATGTCCATCAACAGATGAGTAGAGTAAGAAGATGCGGTACATATACATGATGGAATGCTATTCAGCCCTAAAAAAGAACAAAATAATGCGTTTTGGAGCAACATGGATGGAACTGCAGATTCCTTCCCTGTTTTTTTTTTTTTTTGGTCTTTTTAGGGCCACACCCATGGCATATGGAGTTTCCCAGACTAGGTCTCAAATCGGAGCTATAGCTGCTGGCCTGCACCACAGTCACAGAACTACAGTATCCAAGCCGTATCTGTGACCTACACCACAGCTCACAGCAATGCCAGACCCTTAACCCACCGAGCAAGGCCAGGGATCAAACCTGCATCCTCATGGAAGCTAATCAGATTTGTTTCCACTAAGCCATGACAGAAACTCCTAGAGACTCTTATTCTAAGCGAAGTAAGTCAGAAAGAGAAAGACAGATACATGATATCACTTGTATCTGGAATCTAATATATGGCACAAATGAACATTTCCAGAAAAAAGAAACTCATGTACTTGGAGAATAGACTTATGGTTGCCAAGGAGAAGGGGAAGGGAGTGGAATAGACTCAGAGTTTGGGGTTAATAGATGCAAGCTATTGTATTTAGAGTGGATGAGCAATGAGATCCTGCTATATAGAACTGGGAACTATATCTAGTCACTTGTGATGGAACATGATGGGGGATAATGTGAGTAAAAGAATATATATGAGTGTGTGTGTGTGTGTGTGTGTGTGTGTGTGTGTGTATGTATGACTGGGTCACTTTGCTGTACAGTAGAAATTGACAGAACACCATAAATCAACTATAATGTAAAAAATAAATGTCTTGATAAAAAATTAAATAAATATTAAAAATTATATAAGATTAAGTAAATGCATTTTTCAAGTGAATGGTGAGAGAATTTATTGGCAGCTGACCTACACTGTAATGAGCACTAAAGAATTTTTTTTCTGTCATGGGCAATTTACCATATAGAAATTTGAATATACAGAAATCCGTAAGAAACAAGGATCATGTCAAGTATCTAATTAAAAATAATATATATTGTTATTTGTTTTGATTTTTTTTGTAAAACTGAAATTTTCAAGCAAAAATTAATAACTTTGTAACTTGTTATATAGAACATGTACGAATGAAAATTTCATGGCAATAATACCACAAAGAACAGAAAAAGAATATATATATAACTGAGTCACTTTGTTGTACACCTGAAACATAATATTTTAAATCAACTATATCCCAATATAAAACAAAAATTAATAAAATAAAAAGAATAGTGGTAGGGGATTGAATTATAACATTGAATGTTTCTTATACTTTGCATAGAATGATACAACATTAATTCTAAGTAGATTGAGATAAGTTAGGATGCATATTGTAGCCCCAATTAAGACACTTAAAATATACACATACACATATACACACACAAAGAGAAAACAATAACCAAAAAATAAAAATAAACCCAACTGACTTAGTAAAACAAAATGTCAAAAGTAATTCTTTAAGCCAGAGAAGATGTGAAATAATGAAGCGAGGTACAAGAAATATATTGGGCAGGTGAAAGAATGTCCAATCACACAAAATCACAGTCATCACAAAAACATCAACATTTACATTAAATATAAATGGACTAGATACTCCAATTAAATGTAGAACTTGTTAGACTGAAGAAAATACAAAGCTCACTGTAGTTTTTACAGAACATACACTTTAATGACTTGCAAAGTTTCACAGAAAGATGAAAAAGGATATACTGTATTTTTATGATATTTAAAATCAGTTCAGCATTCATACAATTAATTAAGGTAAAATTCTAGATACTGCTTAACTATTACTAGAGGGAAAAAAAGAAAATTTATGACATTAGCAAGACGGTTTGTCAGAAGGATGTATCTACTCAATGTGTACACTCTTTAACATTCAAAATACATGGAGCATATTGTGACAGAGCTAAAAGGAAAAATAGGCAAATGCACAATCCCTAACTCAGTTATTGATAGTGCCAAGAAATTACCACAATGCCAGCTCTCCCAGTCTAAAAAGCTCATTCCTCATATTTTGCAAGGCTGAGTAAAATGATCTTTTTTTCTTTAATCAATTAAGTCTCAGCATGCTGTCTAATCCTACACAACCTCCCATATAAAGTAGTCATGACTGACTAGTACTTTCCCATTTGTTAAGTTCTAAACACATGCATCAGTATCAGGCATTGTCTTTATTTGGTCATTGCTGGTTTCTCCTGGGCCCAAATATAAGTTCCATGACTACGATCTTTTCTATTTTCCTACTCACTCTTGTGCCCCAGTGCCTGGAGCAATCTTACAGAGAGAGACTGCACAATAAATGTATCTTAAATGAATAGATGCTTGAATGAAGGGTCCCAAACTTATGATTTATATATTTAAGTGTGTTGAATTATAGTAAACATAAAGTAAATCTATAAAGTAAATCTATAAATATATAGATTTATATATTTAAGTGTGTTGAATTATAGTAAACATAAAGTAAATATTATAAATATTTAATGGAAAGCTATACAACATACTAAAAATAAGAAA
This sequence comes from Catagonus wagneri, assembly GCA_004024745.2. Lineage (NCBI taxonomy): Eukaryota > Metazoa > Chordata > Mammalia > Artiodactyla > Tayassuidae > Catagonus > Catagonus wagneri. Next base: position 21,090,838 of record PVHT021183699.1, read on the forward strand.
ATGTGTGTGTATAAGAGAATGCAAAGTACCAACAGCATTGATATAAGAAAATAGAATGTTAAATTTAAATATTCTAGATATCTTTCATAGTAAATTATTATATTGACAATTAATAAACCAAAAAATAGTTTGTCTATTATTTAAAATGTAGAGGCCACTAATAATAAACTAAATTTAGATTCTATACATTTCAAATGACCAGGAGAGGAAGCAAAAAATGAATAGCAATACAGCAAATATGACAAAATATGTATACAAATGAAATAAAGTTAACTCTAACAATAAATGTAGACTGGAAAACTGTCAAAGTAAATGGGAAAAATATTCTTATGAAGTTATTTTGGTTTTGTAAAAGAGACACATGTAAAAAAAAGGGACACATTATTATTCAAAATAATAAGCATTGGCAAAGATACACAGGCAAGTGCAAACAAACATTAAGCAGGGGTCCAAGCATTACCACCATATAAGAGTTGAACTAAAGGCCAAATGCATTGTATGAAACAAATGTGGTGTGCCTTATAATTATCACATATGCAGTCTACAGAAATACATAACAGTTATGAATCTTTTTATACACCAAGAAACTTGGCATCCAAAATATAGACACAAAACTGGATGAAATTAAATAACTAAAAGCATGATAATTCTTTCAGCCAGTACCAGACATAAAAACTTAAAATAGGTAAGGGTATGGTGACTTTGATTAATAATCCTTTGAATAAACATGTTCTTTCAAAGTATAGTTAGAATAATTTTAAATGGGTGTATATTAGGCCACAAAAAAACACAACAAATTTCAAAAATTGCAAGCGGTATATTACAGTCTTTTTTGAAAAACAGGGAAAAGTAGTAACAGATTAAGTAAAACAAGTTCATGCAGAAATGCAGTCGATTTCTGTGTATTAATTTTGTATCCTGTGACTTTGCCAAATTCATTGATGAGCTCGAAGAGTTTTCTGGTAGCGTCTTTAGGATTTTCTAGGTATAGTATCATGTCATCTGCAAATAGTGATAGTTTTACTTCTTCCTTTCCAATTTGGATTCCTTTTATTTCTTTTACTTCTCTGATTGCCATGGCTAGGATTTCCAAAACTATGTTGAATAGTAGTGGTGAGAGGGACATCCTTATCTTGTTCCTGTTCTCAGCAGGAATTCTTTCAGCTTTTTACCATTGAGAATGATGTGAGCTCTGGGTTTGTCATAGATGGCCTTTATTATGTTGACGTAGGTTCCCCCTATGCCCACTTTCTGAAGGGTTTTTATCATAAATGGGTGCTGGATTTTGTCAGAGGTTTTTTCTGCATCTATTGAGATGATCATATGGTTTTTATTCTTCAGTTTGTTAATGCAGTGTATTTGTGGATTTTGAAGAATCCTTGCATCCCTGGGGTAAATCCCACTTGATCATGATGTACAATCCTTTTAATGCATTGTTGGATTCGGTTGGCTAGCATTTTGTTGAGGACCTTTGCACCTATGTTCATCAGTGAAACTGGCCTGTAATTTTCTTTTTTTGTGGTATCTTTGTCTGTCTTTGGTATCAGGGTGATGGTGGCCTCATAGAATGAGTTTGGGAGTGTCCCTTCCTCTGCAATTTTTTTGGAATAGTTTCAGAAGGATAGGTGCGAGCTCTTCTCTAAATGTTTGATAGAATTTGCCTGTGAAGCCATCTGGTCCTGGTCTTTTGTTTGTTGGAAGTTTTTTAATCACAGTTTCAATTTCAGTACTTGTGACTTGTCTGTTTTTTTCTAGTTCATCTAGGTTTAGTCTTGGAAGGTTGTCCTTTTCTAAGAACCTAAGGTAATGACAATAAAAACAAAAATAAACAAATGCGACATAGTTAAACTTAAAAGTTTCTCCACAGCAAAGAAAACCCTAAACAAAACAAAAACACAACCCATAGAGTGGGAGAAAATATTTGCAAATGAACTGACTGACAGGGGATTAATCTCCAAAATTTATAAGCACCTTCTGTAGCTCAATACCAAAAAAACAAACAACCCCATCAAAAAATGGGCAGAAGGTCTAAACAGACAGTTCTCCAAAGAAGACATACAGATGGCCAAAAAACACATGAAAAGATGTTCAACATCACTAATTATCAGAGAAATGCCAATCAAAACCACTATGAGATACCACCTTACACTGGCCAGAATGGCCATCATCAGAAATTCTACAAACAAATGCTGGAGAGGGTGTGGAGAAAAGGGAACCCTATTATACTGTTGGTGGGAATGTAATTTTGCGCAACCACTATGGAAAACAGTATGGAGAGTCCTCAGAAAACTAAAAATAGAGTTACCATTTGATCCAGCAATCCCACTCCTGGGTATCTATCCAGAGAAAACCATGAGTCAAAAAGACATATGTACTCCAGCGTTCATTGCAGTACTATATACAATAGCCAAGACATGGAAACAAGCTAAATGTTCATCCACAGAGTAGTGGATAAAAAGATGTGGTACATATACACAATGGAATATTACTCCTTCATTAAATGGAAAGAAATAACAGCATTTACAGCAACATGGATGGACCTAGAAATTATCATGCTAAGTGAAGTCAGACAGACTCCAACATCAAATACTATCACAACATGTGGAACCTAATAAAAGGACTCAATGAACTTTGCATTACAGATACTGACTCACAGACTTTGAAAACCTTATCGTTTCCAAATGAGACAGGTTGGAGGGTGGGGACAGGCACTGGGGGTTTGGGATGGAAATGCTATAAAATTGGGTTGTGATGATCGTTGTACAACTATAAGTGTAATAAAATTCATTGAGTAATTAAAAAATAAATAAACCGAATACGTCCTCCCCAAATTAAAGGCAAAATAAAAATTCAGGTAAAAAAAAAAGTTCATGAACTTAAAAATTTCTTTTAGGAAGAATTCTTCATTTAAAAAAATTTATATTCATCTTAAAAACTGAGTGGAAGTATAGTTAATATCTATCATTATAATGTCATATAGACTATTTTCACTACCTTAAAACTCCCCTGTTCTTAACCTACTCATCCCTCTCCACCCCCTTAATTTACTTTCTAATGTAAGTGATATATATCCAGACTCACAGAGTAAACATAAAATCAGTCAAATAGGAGCCTAAGAGGAAGGAATTAATAAACAGAAAAATAAATGTTGATTTTTTTTTATAAACAAGATAATCAGCATAAATGATTTTAAAACACAGATAATTCTTAGGAAAACAAAGCAGCCAAACAATTTAATTTAAAATATTTATTTTTATAAATTATTTTTAATAAAATGAAGGATTAAACAGTTTATAGAATGAGAACTGAGAATGCAGAAATAATCACAGATAGGAAACTAGCAATAATCAAAAAAAAGAAAGCGGTAAAGGAAAGTATTCCTCACTATCATGCAAATACATTTGAAAATCTGTAAAATAAGTGGTTTCTCAGAAAATAATGAAAAAAATGACTCAAGAAGAAAAATAAAATATAACAATTAATAATAGAATATATTATTTAAGAAACAGTGCCAGGCAAGTGTGCTTTCTCCATTGAATTATTTAATATCTTTAAGGAACAGGTACTTTAAGTGTTATCTAAGTAGAGCACAGAGAAAGAAAGTTTTTTAAAATGTTCCTAGGAAGGCCATAAAGAGCAAATAAGGAAATGTGTAAAAAATGAATGGGAAACCATAGACCTTCACGTCCCACATGGTAGCCACTAGCCCCATGGGACTGTTTTAATTTAAATGTAAGTTAATTTGAGAATCAGTTTCTTAGTTGCACTAGTCAAAAGTCACATTTCACTTGTTTAATAGTCATATTTGGCTAATGGTTACTGTGCTGGACATTGCAGAAATAGAACATTTTGATTTCACAAATAGTTCTAGAAGAAATGCCCCAGTTAGTTGCTCCTTCTTAAACAAATCACTGAGAAGCAAACAAACAAACTGGAACAGCCTGATTGGCTCAGCTTGATCCATCTACCCACCTCTGAGGCCAGAGAACAGGGATCTAAGGAGACATTATGATTTATGGTTCCTGTAGAATCTCAAGAGAAGACAAACAATCCACGTCACTACACATTTACAGATACATTATACTTCTTTGGCACAACAGCTTTCCGAGACAGATAGTTATTGCACCAATCTTAAGAGTGGAAACTGAGACTCACAGAGACAAGGAGCTTCCTCAGGTTCACTCTGCTGATAAATGCCAATGCTAGGTCTTAAATCCACCCCCTCTGAATAGAAACCCACTGCAGTCTTCATAATATACCGCCCAGTTCCTGCTCAGCAGGTACTTTGGCATCCTGCTGGTGCATAGACCTATGTGTCCATAGAACTGAAAGATAATCTTTAATCCACAAAAGCCTGCAAACTCTAGGTGCCAGGAAGCCTCCAGCATGCAAATTTTCAGTAATTAACATTGGCACTTGTTTACTGAGTTTGATAAAGATTAAAACATTATATGTGCATTATACAAACAGACAGAAATGGAAAGATAAAGGATTTGGTTAAAATAATATAACGTAGATTAGAGAATATAATTTTGATGTCATGTTATACAGAGACGTAAATTGTTTGGAAAAAAAGAAAATAACAGACGCTGTGGATGTTTCTAGCATACCACTTGCACACAGTGTGTACTCAGAAATGTTTGTGACAGTGTGCTGCTGATAAACTTTCGAGAGCTGAAGTGGTACTCCCCGTATTCCAGAAATAAATTTTCCTTTCTAGGAAAGCAGATGTCAGAGGTAGGATCTAAGAAGAAATCAAGGAACAGATCATATTTATCAATCTCATGTCATATTTATCAAACTCATGGCCTCCTTCTGGTTTTATTACGTAGGGATCAGTGTCAGTGAAATATTTAGGCTGGCCTCAAAATGACCACAGAGTAGACTGTCAAGTAAAATATCCCCATTGCGATTTGCTGCTATTCGTTTCCATGAGAAGTGTCCTGACAAAAGCCAGTGGAGAGGTGATGACCCACTGATTGATTACCAAGCTCAGTGGATGAGTCTATTCCCATTCTTGGTGTGATGCTGATACAGCTGCAGAGTGTGCTACCAGGAAGCCCATTTCTCTAGAAGGCTCCAGGAATGATTTTTGCTTAGGTATCAGTGGAGGGTCCAGGGACGTATTTAACTATGAAATTAACTGGAAAAGAACAGAGGGAGTACACTAAAGTATTATTGCCCCAAGAGTGATGAAATTTATCACTCCAAAAATTGCTCTCTCTTAGAGCATGTTTTGGGAAAATATTAAACTGACAGTGGTTTTCAGTTGTTTCTTGTCTGTTTAAGGCCGTACCCATGGCATATGAAGTTCCCAGGCTAGGGGTTGAAGTGAACTCAGCCTCCAGCCTACACCACAGCCACAATGCCAGGTCTGACCTGCACCACAGCTCAGGGCAACACTGAAACCTTAACTCACTGAGTGAGGCCAGGGATCCAACCTGCATCTTCATGGATACTAGTCAGATTGGTTTCTGTTGAACCATGACAGGAACTCTTAAACTATTAGCGTTTTGCCAGTTAAGTTGCAGAAGGAGCTATCACAGACAATGAAACCAATGAGAAAACTCAAAGCATTTCAAAATGCATGCTACAATGAGAGTAGGGAGACCAGGGTCAGAGGCAATAGCAGTTTCATAAACTGATTAATTCATCCAACCAAAGTGAAAGCTCTCCCATGGAAAGACTGTCTTCAGTTAGATGGTATGCATGTCAAAGAGATGAGGGAGAAAAAAAGACAAAAATCTGGTATCTGTGTTTCAAGAAGTCACAGACTAGATTGGAAAAATATTTGTCAACAAATAATAAATACACTAATAATTTCCATTTGGCAAAAGCAGTGATGGATAAGAAGAAACAAAACATGACAGTGAGGTTTCTGCTGCATAATGGGAACTGACCAGGCAAAGCAACGAATTTGCTGTAAAAAGAGATAAAGGATTGGCTTTTATGCTCAAGTTTAAGGTGCCAGAATAGTCATGGGTGCTAAGGATATGCTAAGAGAAAAAGACATAAACATAATGAATATAAGAGGCAAAATCAATGCCAAAAAACTTTATTTTTAGCTAATTTTAACAGAATATTATATTTGAAGTACCAGGGAAGGGCACACATTCCTACTGGTATCTAGTGATGAGAGGAAATATTTATGGCATAATAAACATATGCAGGGCTAATGCTAGGAATTGTGATCTGAGAGAAATTGCTTATTACCTTTAAAAATTTATGATAAATAGAATTTATACTGCTGTATGTTTCACATGAAAGTTATTAAGAGAGTAAATCCTAAGAGATCTCATCACAAGGAAAAATTTTTTTCTATTTCTTTAATTTTGTATCTATGTGAGGTAAGGGATATTCACCAAACCTACTGTGGTAATCAGAAAATAAATTGATTTTAAAATCATGCAATAAAGGAAGTGACCTTTGACATTTTTGGTGAATAAGGAAAGTTAAATATTACTTGGAAAATAACAGGCATAAGTGGTGAATTCAGGCTGTAACCCTTGTGGGTTGTGATTGTGGATGGTCCATTTCTCTTCAATGGCATCTTTTTCTACATGTGTGGAAAAAGAAGTGGAAATCAGTGCACTTGCCATTACTCTATGTGACATCAAAAGCTTTAAATACATATATATGAGAAAGCAGTTTAATTACTTAACATGTTTTAGAAAATGAAAATAAGCATTGTCTATGTGCTAGGCATTATACTTAGGCAATTCAAAGATGTTCAAAGATAAATAGGACACAATGCAACTCCTCAAAGCTCTGATTAAAAATAAAAACACATACATTAACAAGTACATATAGAACTAAAGACTTTGTGAAAGGCCTTTGTTTATAAAACATTCTTTCTGGCTTTATTATACTTGATTCTGTGAGACAGCAATAGCTATGCTATGAGATAGCAATTTAGTAATATTGGATTTATGATCCTTATCTTGTGATACGAGTGAGGAAACTGAGTCATAGTTATTGACTGTACCATGGTTAGAATTTTTCAGGACAAAAATTCAGGTAAATGGTTGATTGTAACATTTAAGTAATAATAGCCTTCCCCTCAAAAAAGGGATTTGTCCCTTGTTATTGCAACGGTGAAGATACAAAATAAGACAAATTGTCTATAGAAAACCAAAGAATCAATCGCATCACTCAGTGATTCAGTAAATTACCTGGAAGTGTGGTCCCCATGATGTCATTTATCTGTATTGTACACCTTGTTTACTGATTCAGCCAGGCATTTTGGCATGGGCTCAACATAGACTTACAGCCTAACACACTGGAAAATATTGCACCCAGTGACTCAAAATGTCACTTACATGATCCACCCAGATTGTCTTGTTGCCGCTAACACATTTTCCTACAATAAAAACTATCAAAGGCAACAAGAATAGTGTATTTCATACAGATGGTTAGCAAATGATAAAAATTAGGCTTTACCATTTTAATGGTAACAAGGAAGATAGAAATAGTGAGAGTGTGAAAGAGACAGTGAGTGTATCTCTACATCCCTTTTCCAGGTCTGTAACTCTCTGTTTACCTTGGGGAGACACGCATAGATGTGTTATATTGGTCATTCTTCGGATCACTTATATCTGAAGGTTAATGTGAGTGAGTGCTACCACAAGTTGTCCTCAGAATTGAGCATCTCAATGTAAAGAGATAAAGGAGTTGATATTTATTCAATGCTTATTGCACGTTAGGCCCTTTTACCCATTTAAGACATCGCACTATAAAGGTACATTTTCAGATGTGCGATCTGAACCTCATGGTGGTTACATACCTGTCCGTGGACAAACTAAGTGGACAAACTATAATTAACGGTAGAGAAAGTGCTCTCTTAGATCTAGGCGAATCTGTAAAGTGCTTCTGAAGGGTCTAAGAAAAATGCTCACAGAAAAGTCAGTAGGATGAAAGCTGACCCTCAAGAGGCAGGAATTACTGAAACAGTGAGGAAGGAACGACTCGGGCTGATGAAGCAATGTATGAGTTTGGGAGTTGGCTTTTGGTGGTGACTTGTGTTTGTATTCACAGACCTGAATATTTAAGGGGTCATACAAGCAATATAGTTCAACTACACCTTTGAAACATGAATCCCTTCTTCAAGGTCCACTAAACTGTCATATGGCCGAGTTAGTGCCTCTACTTCAGACTTCTGTATCATTTGACACCATATCCATTACCTCCTGTGCCACACCTTATATTCTCTCATCTCCAACCCCCACCCTGAACACCCCCACCCCCACCTTTGCTTCAGCCATTGCTATAGCAGACAACAACTTCATAGGGGGTAAAGTGACAGCCTTTTGTCTCAGCTGCACATTTGTATGTATTTCTTCCACAGGCATTCTCAAAGACCAGAGTCAGAGATCTACAGGGACCCCCCCCCTCCAGGCACTCATTCTTACGTAAATATGGAAATATGAGGGATTTAGCACCTCTTGAGGCAACTGACCAGTACAGCATGGGAGCTAGCAGATACAAACTCCGTTCCTTGAGCAGAAAATTCTGAGGCAGGTTATAGGTGACCTTTGAGAGGAATCCACAGGATTGAGTCCCAGTTGCCAGAGCAATGAGCAGCTCAATAAGGCACATTTGCTTTTGCTTTCTCTTTGCCTCTTTCATACCTGCCTTTAGCCCATCTCTATCCCTTTGGATTACTTCATAAAATAAACTACCAGCACACACATTTCTGTCTATGTTTTCTAAGAAGTCCTGACAAAGAAAAGGGCACTTAGGGGTCAGCATGACGAAAGACCCTTTCTAACCCTGACCTAACATTCAGGGCAGCCTTGAGGCTTTCTGTCCTCATTTACTTGTGTCCTGACTAATTTCTGCAAACTTAACACTTGACATAGACTTTAACCCCATAAAAGGGATTCATAGTATCTAATCAATGGATGGGTGTTTAAATAAACCAGTGGAGCAAATATGGCCAAGATTACTGTACTTTGAATTAAAGTAATCTCTGAGGCTGAAGAAAAGAATCTAAGGAATGTTTTCCAAAACTAGTTACAGCAAAGTGGGAAAAAAAAGAGGTGTAGGTTTTCTTTAGTCCCATCGTCATGCTTTAGGACTCCAGTAACCTAACACTAGTGCTAAGCTAGTTAGGCTGTATTGTCAATCATAAGAATATTAATTTTTAAAATATCCATCGTTCACATTTTGAAGTATATTTTAAATAAATGAAATCAAAGAAGGGCAATAAAATCCATAGGGGTACTCTCTTTGGATATACAAACTGATGGAAAAATAAGTGAAAACAGGAATGTTAGGAAACTGTATGAGGCAAGGTAGAATACCTCAAGGTAGGATATCAACATATATGTCTACCTAAGAAAGATACTTTCTAGTCTTGGGTCTTCATGTGCCCATGTATGAGCTGATTCTGTGGAGACTTGGGGTACTCTTGGGTGCTTGGAAATGTCTACTGAGCAATAGCTGGTTACTGTTGGGCTGAACATCTACTAACTATAAGTCAGTGCAAAATATGGTCATATTCATGATCCTAGACTCAAAGGTTCAGAATTCACTGGACTTTGAGTCAAAATCCTTGTCGTGAGTATCTGTGTGTCTCGGACAAGTCACAGACTCCCCAAGGTCTCACTCTGCTGTTGATAAAAGAGGGTATGAATTCTTGGTCTACCCGTCTCACAGGGTTGATGATTGTAGCAAGTGAAAAAAAAAAAAAGTGTGTAAAGGGAATTTTAATCATACACTATCATATATATTGGAGGTATTATTGCTTATGTGAGCCTTACCAGATCTAGCACTATCCCTGACATTTGTATTTTCCAGGCCACCTGGAGCACATTTCTGTAGAAATGTAGCTTTCACAATTGAGTCCTCAGAAGATTAAAAAAAATAATTCAAAGGCTGAAGGGACTGATCTATAGGGCAAGATTAAAGGAGGACATGTAGTTCATCATTCTGTTAGGCAATGCTTAAAGGAGGGTCAAGGCTGCAGAGATATATTTCAAAGGGGTAAACAGAAAGGATGGTGAGGAATTATTTCACTTGAAACAAAAAGAAATAAGAGCACCAAAAGTGAAAAGTATCTGGATACCAGAAAATGATCAAAGTTCTCTTATCTGGAGTCTTTCAAACTAACATGAACAAAAAAGCCTGAATTTTTACATCTTTACTCCATTTTATCACTTATGTGATCCCCAAAGACTAACATATTTCCTAATATCACTCCTCCCCCTTCCCCCACATTCGATAGATACTTGTTCTCTGTTGGTATCTTATCCAAATTCAAACATTCATGGGAGAAAATCATCACAAAATTTTATATATATATATATATATATGTATTTTAGGCACCAAATTCTTTTACATTTGCCTTTTCTTTTTTCCCTTGCCTACTATGAACTTTTCATTTCATAGTTTCCTGGGGGAATGCTTCTGTGAGTGTACGAGTGGAACTAATTGAAAAGATCAAATTTAATAGAATTTAAACTTACTGAAGGAGGAGATAAGTTCAGTTTCAATTGTATCAGGGGAGACACGACAAGACCAAGTGAGATGCTGGAAACTAAACTACTAGAACTGCTCTGTAAATTCTTTCAAGGCAGATGTCTGTTTTCTGTAACATGATTAGTTCAGTATAATTTGTGATAATTTTTTCAATCCACAGGGGAACACATCAGTATTTTTTTCTGACCAAGAAATTTGAGCCAAACGTAGACAGAATATAAATTCTTCTTTCTGAAAAAAGCAAGACCATGTTTTCTTAAGAATCAGTAAATAATCGGCATTTCCCTAGAACAAGGTAATAGCTTATTTGATCTTTTATAAAGGATAAAATAAGCAGAATTATGACCCTGAGCTTGTCTGTGTTCGGTATCACTTTGAACAGGTCCTAAGTTTGTCTTGAGTCCTGAATTTCTCTTTCCACATTCTGGGAGTCACTTACATTTCAACTTTGACCAGATCTCACTAGGCAGGGTCTGCCATAAATGATGATGATATCTTCCTGTCCAACTTAGAGCAGTCCTATGTCTATTTCATTTTTCCAGTAGTACCAAGAATTTTGATTTCTAATCCAGTGTAACCCTAGCTCCTGTTACCCTGAAGTCCTCAGGTTTGGTAGTTTTGATCCTGGTATCTTCATTGCCATCAACATTAGCCATTTTGTGACTCATTTCATCTGGGAACTGTTTCATCTGGGAACTGTTATCATCTACACTAGAGAGTGTAGGGGCTTAGTCTTTAATTACAATGTTGCCTGTAACCAGTTGTGATTTCTTGCATGAGTTAACCCCCTCTTTGACCCTGTTTCCTCTTAATGTCTAATAAAAGAAGAAGATCTCCAGCTTTTTGTCACATGACTTTAAACCAGGGTTTCTCAACCTCCATGCTGTTATCATTTTGGGCTGGAGCATTCTCTATGCATAACAGGATATTTAACAACAACCCTGACCTCTACCCAGTACACGCCAGTAGCAAACAGCACCAACATCAAAAAAATATCTTCTTTGGGGTAAAATCACCCACAATTGAGAGCCACCATTCTAACTCAATATCAAGAAAAGCATTTCATCACACAAAGTGCTAATATAGGTTTCATGTAATCTTCTTGAGAAGCTGACCTAAAATATTACTTGCATATTTAATACAATTTCTTGTCCCCTGACGATTCCTATAATATAGCAGGTACTCTCTCTCACTTTCTGCTCTCATCGAATGCTGCTTATGCATCACACACAGCGGTCCGATCAAGGCTCCCCAGACAGTGAGCACCCCGAGCTAGCCAGCATTCCACAGCTGGTGAATGCCACGGTCAGTGATAGTCTCTTTCTGTGGCTGCAGTCAGGCCTCTTTCAGTTTTAGTCTTTGTAACATCTCTTTGTGCTCCACTCCTGCCTAAAATTCTGTCTGCAAAACCACCTCATCTGACCCTGCCTCACACCTCTAAGAGGTTCACGCTTTCCTTTTTGTGGTTTACCCCCCGATGAGGACTCCTAACTGTTAAGGGGACCACATCAGTGAAGAACTGTTTCTCCACCTGGACCGTGTGAGAGCTATCAGGCTGTTGTTTTCTCTCAGTGTCACATCTCTTCACTGTGCTAGTTGAAAACAGTATGAATTATATTCACTCTAATGTGCTACCGAATGCTATGAAGTACATATTTTAATATCCATGCCTTATCTGTACATATTTTTGGTAACTTAATTCAGGGCATGATATGATGCCAACATAAAAAATTATTCATAGGACGTCCCCAGTAGCTTAGTGGGTTAAGGATCTGGTGTTGTCACTGCTGTGGCATGGGTCTTGTCCCTCGCCCGGGAACTTCCACATTCCATGAGTGTAGCCAAAAAAAAAGGAGAAGGTTGTGTGTAAATCTGGGGTCATTAAGACTTGCCTTGTGTGGATGGATCTGTATGTAACCTGAGGCATACTTACAGGTCTGTCCCATGTCCTCTCCTGTTTGCCCCTGAATGGTTGAGGACTCACACAAGCACACAGCCTTCTCAATCCCCGGGGTTGCCTGGGATCCTATCGGGGCTCTTTTTTGCTGTGTCTCACCCTCATTCTCTTTTTTAAGCTTCTTGTTGCTCTGCTGTTTTATGTGTTGCCTTGAGAGTTACTGAGGTAAGGCGCCCTCTTACTTTCTCTCTACCAAGATCTCCATTGTTTGGCAAAGCCTCCATTGTTCAGACGCAGAAGTCTTTGCAGGATTTTCCAAATCAAGTCATTGCTCTCAGTACACCTTCAAAGGCCCTCTATCCTTAAGGCTTGCTTCTCACCCTTCCTCACAGTCCCTATACACTGAGGAAGAGCAAGGGGTATAATGAGATATGGTTTCACTGTTCACAACTTACAGGATCCTCACGTACTTATTAAAGAAGCCCTGTGTCAATTGTTCTTAAGCATCTTCCTCTTCTCTAGAGCAGTTACTGCTAGGTGATTTGAGATTTTAAAGGGGACAGAAACATCACCCTAATTGCGTTTCAGTTAACCTGGCCTTTAAATCGGTAATTATTGGACCTCTCCTGTTGGCCTAGCAGTTAAGGTTTGGGTGTTCTCTCTGCTGTGGCACAGGTTCGAGCACTGGCTCAGGAACTTCTGCAGGCCCCAGGCACAGCTAACAAATAAATAAATAAATTGGTACTTATTTGTGGAGGTGCTGATTTTTTTATGAAAATAGACCATTTTAAAAAATAATGTTTAGATAAAATGTTTATGCCTAGTATTTTTAGAAAACACTGGCTGGTTATTCTTGTGGTTTACAGTTTCCCATCAGCTAGGAACAAGCTTAAGATTTGAGTAAAATTAATAATAATAATAATAATGCTCACATAATAATTAACTTTCACAACAGTGTTACGTATTGTCTTCACAAGAGCTCTATAAAATATATGTTGTACATTTTTTTTTTCTCATGAGAACACTGAGGCATAGATCACTGCCCAGTTTGCATATCGATGGCAGAAATATGACTGAAGCCTTAATGGTCCCCAAAATCTATACTCTTAACAACTGCATTCTAATGTGATTGTTACAAGTGGAATTTGCCCTCAACCCTGTTGTGCATTTAGGAAATTGAGAACAAAGCCACCTGCTTATAGACAGGAGCCCATGAAGCTCAAGCAAAATGTGCAACTTCTTCCAGAGAGACTTTAGATATGATCACCAGTTTATGAAAACTAATTATTTTGGAAAATGTGTGACCATCTAAACCTACGTTTAAGTAATGAATTAATCAAAGATTTGTATTGCAACCCAGCATCTTCCCTCTCCCTGTTATCCTAGGCTCCTGCCTTCTTCACCAACAGAACAAACACTCTTTTCACGCCTCACTTGGGACTTCCCACCCCGGAGGGAGGTTGGCTGGTCTGCTCTGTGGTTTTCCTCACCATGTTTATGGTGCTGATGACATGGCAATGGATTGGCTGTTTATTGTTTCCCCACCTCTGCTGGATGGGAATTCTGCTAGAATAATCCTTGGAAATTAGTCTGTCACACTGTAGGTATTCAGCACAAATTGTTCAATAAAACCATGAACTAAAAGTATCTCTTCATATTACTAACTACTAAAGACAATTTCAGATCTTAGAATATTTTTATGTCTCTGTAGAAACACTTATAACTTGTTCTCCTTTCTCACAATTTTTTTCCTAATTTTCCTATTACCTTCTCCTGCTTTTATTTTTATTTAATTTTTTTCCCCATTATACCCAGCTGTACAGCGTGGTGACAGGGTTACACATACATATATGGATTCATCACAAGTGGTTAGACATACTTCCCAGTGCTATACAGTAGGATCTCCTTGCTTTTCCAGCCCAGAGGCAACAGTCTACAACTATTAACCCCAGACCCCCCTACTATCCCATTCCCTCCCCCACCCTTTTGGCAACCACAAGTCTGTTTTCCAAGTCCTTGATTTTCTTTTCTGCATAGAGGTTCATTTGTGCAGTATATTAGATTCCAGGTATTAGTGATATCATACAGTATCTGTCTTTCTCCTTCTGACTTACTTTACTCAGTATAAGGGTCTCTAATTCTATCCATGTTGCTGCAAATGACATTATTCTATTCTTTTTTATGGCTGAGTAGTATTCCATTGTGTATATATACCACATCTTCCTAATCCAATCATCTGTCGATGGACATTTGGGTTGTTTCCATGTCTTGGCTATTGTGAATAGTGCTGCAATGAACATGCATGTGCAGGTGTTTTCTCAAGGAAAGTTTTGTCCGGGTATATGCCCAAGAGTGAGATTGCTGGGTCATATGGTAGTTCTATGTATAGTTTTCTAAGGTTCCTCCATACTGTTTTCCATAGTGGTTGTACCAGCTTACATTCCCACCAACAGTGCAGGAGAGTTCCCTTTTCTCCACATCCCCTCCAGCAATTGTTGTTTGTGGACTTGTTAATGATGGCCATTCTGACTGGTGTGAGGTGGTATCTCGTAGTAGTTTTGATTTGCATTTCTCTAATCATTAGTGATGTTGAACATTTTTTCATGTGCTTGTTGGCCATCTGCATCTCTTCTTTGGAGAACTGTCTATTTAGGTCCTTTGTCCATTTTTCAATGGGGTTGTTGGTTTTTTTTGCTGTTGAGCTGCATATGTTGTTTATATATTTTTGAGATTAAGCCTTTGTCAGTTGCATCATTTTAAACTATTTTCTCCCATTCTGTAAGTTGTCTTTTTGTTTTCTTTTTGGTTTCCTTTGCTGTGCAAAAGCTTGTCAGCTTAATTAGATCCCATTGGTTTATCATTGCTTTTATTTCTGTTGCTTTGGGAGACTGACCTGAGAAAACATTTGTAAGGTTGATGTCAGAGAATGTTTTACCAATGTTTTATTCCAGGAGTTTAATGGTGTCTTGTCTTATACTTAAGCCTTTAAGCCATTTAGAGTTTATTTTTGTGCATGGTGTGAGAGTGTGTTCTAGTTTCATTGATTTGCATGCAGCTGTCCAGGTTTCCCAGCAACGCTTACTGAACAGACTGTCTTTTTCCCATTTTATGTTCTTTTCTCCTTTGTCAAAAATCAGTTGACTGTAGGCATCTGGGTTTATTTCTGGGTTCTTTATTCTGTTCCATTGGGCCCCACCTGCAGCCTATGGAGGTTCCCAGGCTAGGGACTGAATCGGAGCTATAGCTGCCAGCCTGCAGCACAGCCACAGCAATGCCAGTTCTGAGCCATCTCTGTGAACTACACCACAGCTCATGGCAATGCCAGATCCCAGACCCACTGAGCAAGGCCAAGGATTGAATCAGCATCCTCATGGATACTAGTCAAATTCATTTCCATTGCATCCTTCTCCTGCTTTTATATCTTTGTAATTGATATTTGCCTTGTCATTGCTAAGTGTCCATCTTTGCTTAAACATAATGAAGAATGGGAATTTTACAGATTTTCTTGAACTATCCAGCAAATGATACTGGATCATCTAGAATATGAATTCAGATTTTTAATGATGAAACTAGAGTGTTTCCTCTTTTATGCTTACCATCCAGCCCTTTAAAATTTTTGGAGTTTGGTTCTGGAAAAGAAAACCTTCTCTCCTCTTCTTTTATCTTATTAATAAATGCTCATCTTTTCTTGGTCCAGTATACATTTATTGATGACAGTAATGTGAAAAGTACATTGGTTGATGGTGCTGGAGATTAAAGGCAAGTAGGATATGTATATGTTCTTCAGGACCTTGTTATCATATGAGAACCAAAGAAAACATAAATCACATGCATGCATGGTAAGCTGTTAAAAGTAGTCTATATAAGCATCGCGTGCTAACCGATTGTGCCACTGGAGCTCCATAAGTATTCTAAAAGGTGTGTCTTGGTAAAACGAGATGCCTGTGTCCCAGAATTAAAATCTCTGACTCCTGATCCCATGCACAGTACATGATAAGAAAATATATATAATTCTTGGCCACGGAAGATATGTCCCAAAGATATCATGACCTCAGGGAAGGAAAGTGAAAGTCACCTGGCATGATATAGATGATATAGATAGATATAGATATAGATATAGATATAGATATAGATACAGATACAGATATAGATATAGATATAGATATACTGAAAAGAAAAGTGACAAAGTAGGTACTATGTTTTTGAGAGTGGAGAAGAAAAGACACTTTCTTTTTTGCCATAATCTTTCATTTATCTTCCTTTGTAGAGCCAACTGCATTGCCTTGACCATGTACTGTAAAGAACATTCCAAAAAAAGAAAAATAGCAATATCTGTATGCTCGTGGCAAAAAAAAAAAATCTATATTTCACCTCCTGCTTTAGAATTCTTTATTTCATGCAAAACTTTTATGCCCTTTGTTGCCTCAGTTCACCAGTGTTTTCATTGTGCTCAACCTAAATGTTATTTGAACTTGGGTAATTCAAAACTGAAGCTAGGCTTCAGTTCAGCTCATTTCCCTAAGCTTGCTCCTCCATCTATTGGGGGATCATCCCCTGTAAAGAATGGTTTCACAGCTTTACTTGCGTGACTCAGAGTCATTTGTCAGCTCCACGCTTTGGAAATACGAAAATCAGTCTAAGCCATTTCTTTAGTATATACAGTAACATCCATGGACTGTTCTCAGCTGAAATTTCCAGTAAATATATACTGAGTTTTCAGCGTTAAAAACAAGAAAAAACAAAATGACATTTGAATGTTAAAAGTAGAAACCATCTTTTTTTTATTGCTCTCGGGTTTCTCTGTTATTATTTTAGTGTCTTTAAAATTACGTACAGTCTGCTTCTCAGAAATCAAGGCCCAATTTTCTTCTTGTTATTAAGTTTTTTGACACATAAAACAGATCCCATGTTCGAATTTTTCTCATATACATTTAAATCGCAGTCCTTTAGTTCAGCTTCATTTTCTAGCTGAATTCTAAAGATGTCAAGAGAATATCTTTTCCAAGAAGTGAGAATTCTTAATTCTCCTTACTTTCTTAGGTATTATGTCTTCAACCTTTAGATCCTTTTGAAGTATAGTTTATTCACAGTGTTGTATTAGTTTAGGATGTACAGCACAATAATTGTTTCATACATACATATGTGTATTTATATACACACACACATATATGTTTGTGTGTATATGTATATATCATATTCTTTTCCCTTATAGGTTATTATAAAATATTGAGTATAGTTCCCTGTGCTATACGGTAGGTCCTTGTTGATTACCTGTTTTATGTATAGTAGTGTGTATATGTTAATCCCCAACTCCTAATTTATCCCTCCATTCCTCTTTTGTAACCATAAATTTCCTCTTTTGTAACCGTAAGTTTGTCTTTGATATCTGTTAGTCTATTTCTATTTTGTAAATAAGTTCATGTGTATTTTGTCAAAGTCCACATATAAATGATATGTTTGTCCTTCTCTGTCGACTTACTTCACTTAGAATGATAGCCTCTGGGTCCATCTATGTTGCTGCAAATGGCATTACTTCATTCTGTTTTATGGATGAGTAATATTCCTTTGTATATATGTATCACGTCTTCTTTATCCATTCATCTGTCGATAGATATTTAGATTACATCCATGTCTTGGCCTTTGAAATCAGTGCTACAAAGAACACTGGGGTGCATTTATCTTTTTAAATTAGAACTTCTCCAGATACATACCCAGGAGGGGGATTTAAGATCATATGGTTGTTTTATTTTTAGTTTCTTAAGGAGCTTCCATACTGTTCTCCATAGTGGCTGTACCAATTTACATTTCCAACAGCAGCGTAGGAGGGTTCCTTATTCTACATGCCCTCTCCTGCATTTTATTTATTTATTTATTTTTGGCTGCACCCACAGCATATGGAAGTTCCTGGGCCAGGGATCAAATCCAAACCACATCTGTGATCTACGCCAGATCCTTAACTAGCTGGGCCAAGCCAGGGATCAAAGCTGCAACTCAGCAGCAACCCAAGCTGCTGCAGAGACAATGCTAGATCTTTAATCCCCTGCGTCACAGCAGAAACTCCTCTTCCACAGTTAGTTGTAGGCTTTTTTGATGATGACCAGTCTTTTTGGAGTGAGGTAGTACTTCATTGTAGTTTTGATTTATTTCTCTAGTAATTAGTGATGTTGAGCATTTTTTTATGTACCTATTGGCCATCTGTATGCCTTCTTTGGAGAAATGTCTATTTTAGGTTTTCTGCCTATTTTTGAGATCCTTATTTCTTTCACACAAGCAAATTCACTTTTACTCGTAATAACTCAGCAAGTTGGTTTTTGTTCTTGTTAAAACTCAGAGTTGAAAGAATATAGAAAATCCCAAACTTTGATGTTTCTGTTAGTGAATATTTAAATACATCTTGAAACTAACTTTTAGGCTTAGAAAATCCTCAGATTGAATTTTACTTTGAGAAACTACATTTTATTTCATACATTGTGTTGTTGTTGCCTCTTTAATTTGGAATAAGTTGAAATTACCTTTCAATGTCTGTATTGGCTATATCATAAGTATTGGCTTTAGACATACTGTGACCTATAATATATAGAGAAAAATAATTTAACAGAAAGGGATAGCTCACCTTTGGCTTAAGTAGAACCTAGGAAGCTAGGTCTGCCACACTGCATATCCTTAACAGAGAGACAGAAAAATGCCCAAGTATATTTTTAGAAAACTACTAAAAGGGTGGAGTAGATGCTTAAAGTTTACCCTTTTCCATTTCTTCTCCCATTCTGCCCTACTCATGTTTCACACTGTTACTCATGCTTTAACACAGAAATAATGAACTGTATTTTGTGTATTTTCTAAATCTGTGGATTTCTCTAGTCTGATATGGCACCGCTGTATTTAACCTGAGCCCCAGGTGACAAGAGGATTGAAGAGAGAAAGATGTACCTTCAGGTTAAATGCATAAGGGGCCTTATGCTTGAATCTGTGCTATTATCTATAACAAATGAGACTTGTACTTTTAATTCCTATCTCTTCTTTTGAAATGAAGCATAATACCAAAGAGCTATTTTTAAAGAAATATCGCAGACTGGTTAGCAACATGTTAAAGGAATCTATCATTTTAAGCATTGGAGAGTTCTGAGTGGTACCCTTTCTTGCCTTGTGAAGCAGAGATAATGTAGAGAATGCTGACTAGAAATCCTGCCAATCTGGTACCTCCAGATGGTTGGGAGATAGGAATTTATCAGTTGGATTGCTACCTTTACCAAATACATCATACATTTGCTGGTCAATTTTTCTCCATATAATATGCCTCATTAAGTGAAAAAATTTAAAGATGCTTGAATAAAATTATGCATAGGCTGGTATCCCGGTGTCCTGAATAATTTGACTCAGCTTCCCCATGAGTCTGACATACACTTGGGGATTTTCTCAGATCCTTGCACACCCTAGTTCTCTGAATCTTTGAGGCATTTACTAGCTTGTATGTGTCCTCTTAGGAAAAGTTAGGGAATATGGGAATATTAAATTGATTTTGGAATATTGAATTAATCTTCTCATGCAGTGTAATAGGGTTAAACTCTTTGATATTTTTATGCCCAAATCTAATACAGCTACAAATAAAATACATGTAGTTAGCTTTTGCATGTATGGAATTCAAGAGGTTTCATTAACAATTGAGTTGAAGTAATGTGCAGTAGAGAAGAAAGACAGATACTGTGTCTTTGAAGATTTCACTGAGCTACCATACCAACCCTGAGCTGCCTAGATCTGGATTTATTTTCGATGTGATAATAAACTCTTGTGTGTTTAAATAAACAAACAAACAAACAAACAAACAAAACAAAACAAGTGGTAACAAGTTTTAAAGTTTCAAATAAACTAAATATAATGCAGCTCTAGCATATAATCACATTACTATCATTATGTTACTACCAAATAATTGTGACATAAATTCAAGTGACAGTGACATAAATTAAAGTTTCTATTTGTAGCTTAAAATACCATGTTCCTTCATTCAGTAGGAGAAGGATGAAATTGAACTTTGAAAGAAATATTATGGCTATTAAGTGTCCTCATGGAATGTGTAAGAACTGACTATCACACATCAGGCTAAATACATGATGAACTTTCTTCTAAATCTAGTTCCACAAGCTTTGCATTCAGTTTTCAAAAAGCTTGATTCAAATACCTAATGAGACTTTTAGACCCCTAATAGCATCAGTTATTTTCCTGGCACATGCAAGATGAGTTTTTGAAGCCAGCTAGTGGTGGAGAATCTTGGGATGAACAACAGAGGGAAACAACTGTCAAACCTAAGTGATGGGACCATCAGGGAGAGGGAGTTGCTACAACAGAGAGCTGAAAGGCAGAGTTCCTGGTGTGACATGTGGGCTACAGGAAAGAAATACACCCATAGCCAGTCCATGATCTTGGAGAATGAGACCCAGGGAAATGGGTACCCAAGACAGTTAATCTTCTTTGTTCTGATCATTTGCTTGTACCTCTCATTCACTAGACACAACCTGATATTAGAATACAATAAGTAAATGTTGGGTCAAACTCCCAGGTCACAGAACAGGGTGGGGACATATGTGGGAGAGTGGGCGATTGAAAGTTGCTCAAAGAGTAATACTAAAATTTCTTGTTGCCCACCCAAAATTGTCTAACTTTACAAGATGATGAATGCTAACTAAACTTATAGTGGTGACTATTTTGCAATGCATACTCAAGTCAAGCCATTATGCCATATACCTTAAATGTGTAGTATTGTGTGTCAATTATATCTAAACTTGAAGGAAATTTTATTTTTTTTTATTTTATTAAAGCATAGTTGATTTATAATGTTTCTTCAAGTTCTATTGTATAGTAAAGTGACCCTATCACACACGTTTTCCTGTGCTGTACAGGAAGGCCCCATTGCCAATCCATTAAAAATATGACAGTTTGCATCCAAAAAAAAAAAGGAAGCCTATCCATCCCACTCCCTCCCCTTTCCCCCCTGGGAACTCCAAGTCTGCTCTCTTTGGCTATGAGCTGTTTCTGTTTTTTTAGATGGGATCATCTGTTCCTTATTTTAGATTCCACAAATAAGTGATATCATATGGTATGTCTTTTTCTTTCTGTCTTACTTCACTTAGTATGAGAATCTGTAGTTCCATCCATGTTGCTACAAATGGCATTTGTCTTTTTCATGGCTGAGTAATATTCCATTATATACATACCACATTTCTTAATCCATTCATCTGTTGATGGACATTTAGGTTGTTTCCATGTCTTTGCTATTATAAATGGTGCTGCAATGAACATAGGGGTACAAAACTTTTCAGTGAAAGTTTTGTCTTGATTAATGCCCATCTGTGGGATTGCTGGATCATATGTTAGTTCTATATTTAATTTTCTAAGGTACCTCCATATTGTTTTACATAGCAGTTGTAAAAATTTATATTCCCACCAACAGTGAGGAAGGGTACCTCTCTCTCCATACTCTCTCCAGCATTTGTTATTTGTTGACTCATTAATGACAGACATTCAGACTGGTGGAAGGTGGTACCTTATTGTAGTTTTGATTTGCATTTCTCTAACAATTAGTGACGTCGAACATTTTTTCATCTGCCTGTTGCCCATCCACATGTCTTCTTTGGAGAAACGTCTACTTAGGTCTTCTGCCCATTTTTCAATTGGGTTGTTTGTTTTTTTGTTGTTGAGTTGCGTGAGTTGTTTTTATATTTTGGAGATTAAGCCTTTGTCTACTTCATCACTGGCAAAGATTTTCTCCCTTTCTGTGGGTTGTATTTTCATTTTTTTTAATGGTTTCCTTTGCTGTGCAAAAGCTTTTGAGTTTGATTAGGTCCCATTGGCTTATTTGTGTCTTTATTATGCCCTTATTCTAGGAGGTGGATCAAACAATATGCTGCTGTGATTTATGTCAAAGAGTGTGCTGCCTATGTTTCCTCTAGGAGTTTTACTGTATCTGGCCTTATATTTAGGTCTTTAATCCATTTTGAGTTTATTTTTGTGTATGGTGTTAGATAGTATTGTACTTTCATTCTTTTACATGTAGCTTTCCAGTTTTCCCGATACCATTTATTGAAGAGACTATCTTTCTTCTACTGAATATTCTTGCCTCCTTTGTCTTAGATTAGTTGATCACAGGTGCTTGGTTTTGTTTCTATCTTTTTCCATTGATTTATATTTCAGTTTTTGTGCCAGTACCATATTGTTTTGATGACTGTAACTTTGTATTATTGTGTAAAGTATGGAAGCTTGATTCCTTCACTTTTGTTTTTCTTTTTCAATATTGCTTCAGCTATTCAGGGTCTCTTCTGTTTCCACACAAATTTTAAAAATTCTGTTCTAGTTCTGTGAAGAATGTCTTTTGTAATTTGATAGGTATTGCACTGAATCTGTAGACTGCCTTGGGTAGTATAGTCATTTTGACAATATTGATTCTTCCAATCCAAGAACATGATATATCTTTCCAACTGTTTTTGTCATCTTTGATTTCTTTATCAGCAATTTATAGTTTTCAGAGTATAGGTCTTTTGTCTCTTTAGGTAGGTTTATTCCTAGGTATTTTTTAATGTGATTGTAAATGGAATGGTTTCTTTGACTTCTCTTTCTGGTCTTTCATTATTAGTATATAGAAATGCAATTGATTTCTGTGTATTAATTTTATATCCTGCAACTTTGCCAAATTCATTGATGGGTTCTAACAGTTTTCTGGTGCTGTCTTTAGGATTTTCTAGGTATAGTGTCATGTCATCTGCAAACAGTGATAGTTTTACTTCTTTTCCAATTTGGATTCCTTTTATTTCTTTTTCTTCTCTGAAAGAAGGGATAGGACTTATAAAATTATGTTGAACAATAGTGATGAAAGCAGAAAGAAATTTTAAAAGAAAAAAAAAGTAGATTTTGTGTGGCTAACAGGGAATAATTCCCAGACTCAAGGACTATATTGATAAATAATCTCAGATGTGTCTGGCAAGCATCTTTCACATTATAATTATAAATATAAATTTTGTCTGATTTGCTTATTACTATTCATAGAAATGCAGTTCCTGGAAACACAAAGGTGACTTCTCTTCTCCAGGCCACATATTCCATAAGCAAAAATAGAGTTACTTTAACAGCTGCAAAATAGATTTTTTTACAACGCATCTAAGTATCTATTCTGCAATAATTCTTTTCCATTGAAGTATCTCTTAGTTTATGATTTACAGTAGCTTATCAGGGCCAGGACTAGGCTGAAGCAAATGAGCTACCCATATCAGGTATAAAGTTTTAAAGGGTATAGTGAAATCTCAGTAATCAAGGTAATTAATATCTCCGTGTAATACCTTAGTGCAATATTTTTAATTCCCAAAACAATGCAAAAATCCCTAATAAAGTATCACAATTTTAAATGAAGATGTGATCCAACCCTGCCCTTAACAATGCTGCCTCACTTGCCTTACCCTAATCCATGTCCAGTGGCACAAACATCTGTCTTCTTGTTTTTCCCAAACTGCATTGTGATGGCAAAAGTTTATTTTAAGTATAAAACTAAAAGAAATATAAGACAAGAAGCACAGATAACTGGAAAATAGTGGATGAGATCAATTTTAAAGAAAAATGACATTAGATTATAGCATAATAGACTCAAAGATATATGAACAAAGTCCTAGAATGCTCAAAGCTGAGTCAACAAATGTAAAGTCAAAATTTTTTTCAGAAAATGTTCAAAAACTATCAGAAATCAATAAATGTAAATAGAAAGGGAAATATGACTTAGAGGAGTATGTGCCTAATAGTTGGGAATTTTTTCCTAGGTTATTTCAAACTAAATTATTTTTTATTTTAATCTATAGAAGTAGAGCATTTTCATGGTTAAAATTAAAATCATAGGAAAAACATGATGAAAACTTCAATAGAAGAAACAAATGATGAGAGAGAAGGACCAGGGGAAATAAACAGAACACATGCTACACAAACAAGAGAATAGTTCAAGGAAAAAATTCTTAATTTGATAGATTCTAGGAGGTATTGCATACATAAAAAGTCAGAACAGAGTAGCATGGAAAGTAGCTAACAGAAAAAATGAAAAACATCTTAAAATTAATATAATTGCCAGAACCTTTTAAAATATATTTAACACATGTGTTACATAAATGAATTTTTAGAGTTAACAATTAAATTATTTATCTGGATGGTAAATTCAGTCATATTCCCAGAATCTAGTTTTTTTAAAAAAAGGCAAGCAGTATTTGTCAGAGTAATTCAGACAAGCTACTGTTTAAAAGAACTTTGCCTAAAACTCAGCTCCTTAATAAAAGTAAGTCAGTACTTCTGGGAAACTCTTCTCCAACTAGGGAATCTGGAAGCCAAACATCTTCCATCTTTGGCTCATCGTCAGTTATAGCTTCCAAGTTGCATAGGCATCAATCAGCCTTCAGATGAAGGAAAGACCACATGAGATAGACTGCTATATACTCACATCAGCTTGTACCCAAAGGGATACAACTTCATCAACTTTCTATTGGCCAAACTAGTCATGTAAACCCTAACCACATAAAAGTGGTGGTAGGAGGAGTTCCCTTGTGGCACAAAGGCTTAAGGATCCAGCACTTGTCATTCCAGTAGCTCAGGTCACTGCTGTGGTGTGGATACAATACCTTGCCCAGGAACTTCTGCATGGGGGTATGGCCAGAAAAAAAAAGGGGGGGGGAATGCTCGTAAATGTTTTACTGTGTTGCAGTGGAAAATGAAGTTGTTTAGTGACCATATGGCCTTATATCTGCCACAGAAGAAGATGGTTAACCTGAGAGAGGAATTTAAAGGTTCAAGGGAAATATCTAAGTAATCCAACAACTATCTCATAAAGATTCTAAATGGAGAAGAATAGAAACAAATGAAAAAAAAGAAATCATAAAAAGTGTTCTGAAGTGAAGAAACAACAATTTCACTGAGGTGACATCTTAGGTGGAAAGCAGGATTGATGAAAAGTCCACATGTACATGCATTGAAATTCCATAACCTCAGAAACAAAGGGAAAATTCTAAGAACTCCCAAACCTCAGCAAAGTTATTTACAAAGAAAAGAGTATTACAGACAACCATTCATTTTATCAACAACACTATATACAGAAAAGAATGAAAAATATCCCCAAATTCTGGGGGGAAAATTATGTATGAACTTAGAATTATATTCCCAATCAAATGTGAGGACAAAATAAAAATGCTTAACCAATGAAAGACATTAGAACTTTCATCTTCAAAGTGCATTTTATGAGCATATTGATCAGGATGTCACTTTGGCAAAATTAAAAGAAATTTAACATAGAGAATGACACTAATTAAAAAACACAATAAAAACAGAGCATAATACTTAATAGGAGAGCTAGAAAAACTATAGTCTAATACATTAAATTAAAAATTTAGTGTATAAATTCATGTTGATTAACTTCAAAAATTTATAGGATATGAAGCCTCATTTTTCTGCATGATTTGATTTACACAATTTCATTGCTTTCTGAATGAGATATAGATGTATGTAATCATTATATTATGAATTACATAATTACTTTTATTTTGAAAATAAAAGTATAGACAAAGCACAAATGTCAGAATTTTCTATTCTGTATCGTGCTCAATTGTCATCATTTATTTTAACAGACAAGAATGTATGCTATAAACCTTGTCAACGTAAAATTCCGTATTTCTAATAATTAGAAGGGAGAGGAGAGGTGGAGGAAAAAGATCTTTCTTTCTCTTTTATAGCAGGAAAAGAAAAAACAACTAGATTTCCTTTCAGAATAAAAATTAGAAAATAGATCATACACAATATATATGAGTAAAAGTGATATTTACATTATTATTTGGCTTGGGAAATAGGACCTGGGATGTGCTCAGCTTTGTAATATAGATTATTTGAATTCCTTCATAAGAATTTTTAACATGATTAAGGAAGCTCAGCTATTTTAGTCATTTTAAGATGCAAATGATTTAAACAACATATGCCTAGTTAAATTACATATACAATTAGAAAATTTGCAAACAGGGATTATATTTTCTTTTCAGGAGACCACTAACCGATTCAATTTTGAGAAATATGTTAAGATACTACATCATCTTAAGGGATTGGGGGAGGGGAAATGCAGTTATCTCCATAGATGCAAAAAAGGTGTATGATTACATTCAACATCTATTCCCGATGAAAACTCTTTAATTTAAAAGTAATAGTTACTATTTGAACATGAAAAACATGTATGCCATGCTGAGGAAAGTGAGCATCATGCTTGTGATCACATAATGGAAGCACTGTCATTAAATTCAGAACATGGGAGTTCCCATTGTGGCCCATCAGGTTATGAACCTGACTAGTATCCATGAAGACACAGATTCAATCCCTGGCTTCATTCAGTGGATTAAGGATCTGGTGTTGCCATGAGTACTTCTCAGACTCAGCTCAGATCCTATGTAACTGTAGCTGTGACATAAGCCAGGAGCTGTGGCTCCAATTTGACCCCTAGCTTGGGAACTTCCATATGCTGCCGGTGCAGTCCTAAAAAGCAAGCAAGCAAGCAAGAAAGAAAGAAAGAAATTTCAGAACGTGACAAGTGAGCATTTTATCAACATTGATACTGAAAATCTTCTAGGAATACTCAACACAGCTGTACAAGAGAAAAATGTAAACCCTTGCTAGAATTTAAGCTCCATGAAGGTCACAACTTGTCTCTAATTCAGTATATATTATATAAATTAAAAAGAAAAGCCAAAATTACCTGTGTTTGCAAATTATTATGATTATTTAAATACCCCAGAGAAGCAACTAAAAGGCAATTAGATATAAGAAGAGAATGCAATATGTTGGCTGGTTACAAAGATATATACTAATTAACAAAAAACATTTGGGATTTATATAAAATCTATTTTAAGATTTCTGTTATGCAGAAAAAGAATGTTCAAATAAATGGTATAAAACTCCTAATTTGGAGCTAGACAATCTTCATATTTTAAAAGTAGCACTCAACATTAAATTAACCAATAAATTTGATTTTAACTATTAAAACAGATTATAAGTTCAATACAAAAATATAGTAAGAATGTCCAGGAGCAAGGTATATCCTACCACGTAATAAAATGTATTATAAAGTTACACTTAAATTCATGTTAAAATTTCAAGAATGTACTCTTTAAAGCAAAAAAAAAAAAAAAAGCTCAGCAAATAGACTCAAGTAAATATGAAGATATAGCATAAAATGAAATTCGCAATTTAAGTCAAATGAAAGGAGATGGATTAACAAACCCAGGTATAAAAACCAGAGAACAATTAAAGCCAATTTACCTTCTTGTTCTAAAATAAAATTTTATAAGTAATGATGAAAGTATTAAAGTACTGAAATGTGTGAGAACTCAGAAGGTATAACACTGAGAAAGTGAAAGATGACCACGTTGTTTTTTAAATATAAGGCAATAAACTAAAGTTAAGAGACAAATAGTAAAGTGGGGAAAGTAGTTTTCAATGCATATGCCTTATAAAGCATTAATTATAGCTTTGTATTTATAACCATACACATTCCTTAACATTAATAAGCAACAAAAATTTATCTAGGAAAACAAAATGGGGAAAAGATATGAAAAGACATGTCACAGGAAGTGAGATAGGTAAAGGAATTCTTGTAAATATAGAAAAATAATTTTAATGCAGTTACAATTAAACACATGGAATTTAAAATAACAATGAGATACCATTTTTTACTAAACAATTTGGCATATAATAAAATGTTGATTATATAGGTGCTCCTGGGAGGGTGGAAGGACTAATTCTTTCATCCATTTTTGAGAGTATAAGTTTTGCTTGAAAATTTAGCATTGTCTATTCAAAATTTAAAACGTAGACTCCCTTTAACCCAAATTTTGCTTCTAGGAATCTCTCTTAGAGTATATGTTCTGTGTGAAAGTATGGGTGTTATTTAGGAGAAGTAGACTCTTCATTTAAACCACTGTAATGTAATTTTCTTTTTCTCCTATTAAAAAAAATTAAACTTTTTTATTGAAGTTTAGTTGATTTACAATGATTCAAGTGTACAGCAAAATGATTAATTTATACATATGTGTGTGCCTGTGCGTATTCTTTATCAAATTCGAATGCAAATTATTTTCCATTGTAGGTTATTATAAAGAATTGAATATAGTTCCCTCTGCTATATAGGTCTTTGCTGTTTACCTCTTTTATATATAGCAGTGTGTATTTGTTAATCCCAAATTTTATATTTAATGCAATAAATATTTATTTAGGTCTTGTTCCTTAACCAAACCAAGGCTACTCTATAACGCATATATTCTTTGAATACTCTATAACGCATATATTCTTTGAAGAATGTTAAACTGAGGCTGGGGTGGGATGAGGAGGTAATTTGGCATTTTCCTACTGCTAGTGACTTTAGAAAATTAACTCTTTTTAACAGTAAAGAAAAAAAATTCTCTATTAAACATCTAGGAAATAAGGATTGACCTATATATATGTATACATTGCTGCTAATTATTCCATTTACTTATCAAGGTAGAGAATCTTATTTGCATAATGAAGATAGGGGAATTTTCTTTTCAGGAATGGAAGAGAAAGTTTGGACCCCAAAGGAGATGAGAGATGACAAGATAACAAGGTGGCATATTTTGTGTAAGAAGGGAGTGGAAAGAATTTGCATTCCTGCCGTAACTGATGTCTATTATTAGCCTGCAGAGAAGAACTCACTATCACCTTATGTTAATCATTAGGTCAATGCAATTAGTTTCATCCTGAGAAAAATTGGTGTCTTTAAATTTATATAACTTAACACCAGAAGCTAAAAGTCAGCAGAAGTTAAAATTTATAGAACTATTCTCTTAATCATCTTGCAGTATAAGAAAGATAAGCTTAGAGCCTCTTTACATTGAAGCTAGACAGAAGAAAAATTTCCAGACCAAGTTTGCTCAGTGCGGTGGAATATTTACATGAAGGAGATTGGTTAATTCCTGTTTATGAAAGTCTGGATGCCAGTTAGGATTCTTAAAGCTACAAATACCTGAAAATCCAACACACATGGCTTAAAGAAACAGGAAATTTATAGCCTTGTGTTAACACAAAATGGAAATGCAAACTAAGTTCAGGACCACTTAGTAGATTGGTTTAATGATGTCGGGCTTCTGATCAACTTTCAGTGACCTTCTTGTAAGGTGGCTCCCAGCCAGTAAGCATCATATCCTAAGAAAGGAAATGGAATCTTACATTTGTGTTTTTCCTTAAGAGTGAAAAATAACTACCCAGCAGCCCTCATAACATTTTGTTTTATGTCTCATTGACCACAGTTTTTATTTCATTCTTATATCAAAACAATCACTGGCCAAGTTTCAGGAATCTTCACGGGTATCTCAAGTTAATTAACATTCAGTGTATGAGTTAGAAGAGAAACCCACAAAACACATAAGCCTGAACAACCAGTGCTGGAAAAATTGCTGTTGAATCACATTTCTTTTTTAATGCAGAAGAAGCAAAGGATGACTCTTCGAAAAATTTTTAAATTAAGTTTTATGTTCATTCCAAATGCAAATTTTTGTCCAAAATTGATACATTTCATTCTTTATTTTGGCAGTTAACACATAAATATATATCTTATAAATAGTTCTGTAATTATTTCATTGGTTTCCTAATTCTGGTTTTTATACCAATGGGATTGTTAGCACACTCCCCAGATCAACCATGAATACAGAAGTTACTCTCATCCTTGAGACGAAACAACATCTCGTAAATTTCTTGTTTTGATAGATAATGAAATAATATTAATTAGCTTTTTTTCACTCCTTTTTCAAATGAAGTCATAAATTCAGGCGCTTCCATGGCCTCGGTTAATTTCAAAACCTCGGGACTGAAACAGCCTAGTAATTTGGAGGAAGAAAAACCTCTGTGGATTTATTTTATTTCTACTGATTGAAATATATTGGTTTTTAGAGGAAATGTCTTTTGGTTCCAAATTATGTACATTGTGCAGCCTCTGTATGTATTTTCCAAGTGATTTAAATGAATTTGAATCAGCTCATTAGGTTCCAGACTGGTACTGAACATAATGACTCATTCCTAAATTAATATTGTCTACTCTGAACTACTCCTGTCTAAATCACTTTAATCACTGGAAAGATTCATACTTTTCAAAAGGACAGCCACATTCAAATGAATTCTGCAACAGTTCATTAGGTAATGATGTCATTTATGTTCTCTGGGTCAGCAAATGAGCTCCTGCTTGGCTTTAAAAATGGACTGACTGTGAGCAGATAAACAGGTACTTTGTATGCACTTGACATTCATACATGCACAGAAGGGAGGCATTATGCTGGCATGAAATGTTTCAATTTGGGACATTGCTATGTCTCAGATTCAGCCTTTTTTTTTTCTTTTCTTAGCTTAGCAGCTTTATTGGACACATGTTCCTGTCTTTCAAAGGCAGTTAATGTGTCAAATGCTTTGTCGCATCTCACTGACACCAGAATGTTAAAAGGGAGGTTCTAACTGGAGTCTAGCTTGAGCACAAAACAAAGCATGCTGTTAGAAAGAACGTCAGATTTGATACTTGCGTGAAGGCTACTTCAGGAAGACTGTGAAAGCAATGGACATGATCACAATCCTATAGAATAGCAGACAGATAATATCATATTTACCCCTCCCACTGTCCTTTGAAATTAACAACAACAACAAAGATAAACTGGGAGTTGAAGGTACTTAGCATCTTATCACATTGGTGAGTGATCTCTGAAATCCACTTGTTGAGTGATTCCTGAATGTGTATCCAGGAATAAATGGCAGACAGATTCCACATGAACCACCAGGGAAGGAGTCCCCTGTTCTCTCCAGGGATGTGCTCCTTCAGGTGAGACCCAAGGGACAAGTGACATCCTTCCCTTAGTTCACAGTGCCAGAAATAAGACAAGAACTCAAACTAGTGCATTCACTAATTTACTAATCTATTAAATCATCCAAAAGCATTTAATATGTAAAATGTCCACCTTAACTAATGTAATCTTTACAATAATTCTGTGAAGTATCTTCAATCCTATTTTACAGATAAGGACATTTAGAGATGTCAACAACCTTCCCAACACCTAAGAATAAGTAAGGAGCAGAAAGAGGATTTAAACTCAGATCCCTCTGCTAATAAATAATTCTCATTTCTCTACTGTTCACAAGTTCCCTTATTGCCAAATCAGGGATAAAGGGAGTAGAAGAAACAGAAGGTACAGAAGCCATTCCTTGTACTCATGGAGGCTCACCCAGTATTCCAGTTAATCTATTATGTAACAAATGTTTCCAGTACTTAGTGGCTTGAAGCATCCATATTATTCTTCTACCATATTATATGGGACAACAGTTTGGAAAGGACATGGTGGAGACAGGTGATATCTGTGCCATGATTTCTGGGATCTCAAAGGCAGAGGACTCTCCTGGTGGGAATCAGTGGCCAGAGATGAGAATCTATTTGGAATTCATTGCACATTTGATGATTGATGCTAGTAGTCTGCTGGAATTCTCAGCTGCGATACCTCCATGTCACCCTTCTAGGGGGCTTGGGGTTCTTTGAAACCTGGTGTCTCTCTTCCATGAGTGAGCATTCCAAGAGAACCAGGAAGAAGCTGAATCACCTTTTGATGACCCAGCCTGGGAAGCCAATCCAGTTTCACTTCTCTTTGGGTCACAAGCCTGCCTGAATTCAAGAGGAAGGAATGTATAGATCCATCTCTCAGGAGATGGAGGGTTGAAGTTGACTTGAAGAACATAAGAGATGGGAACTATTGTTATGGTCATCTTCGGTAATGGAAATCTGCCACACCTCCTGTCTGCATAAGTCATATAAAGAAGCCACTAGACCAAAGAGCATACTCAAGTGCCCAAGTGCTACAGAGATCTCCATAGGCCTACTGATGCAAGGCCCCAAGTAAAACCTAGAATGCAATTTTGTTTATTTATTTTGATTTTTTAGGGCCACACCTGTGGCATATGGAGGTA
This sequence comes from Catagonus wagneri, assembly GCA_004024745.2. Taxonomy (NCBI): domain Eukaryota; kingdom Metazoa; phylum Chordata; class Mammalia; order Artiodactyla; family Tayassuidae; genus Catagonus; species Catagonus wagneri. The sequence goes on from PVHT021183699.1 coordinate 21,123,209, forward strand.
TCCAGGCTAGGGGTCGAATCAGAGCGGTAGCCGCCGGCCTTCGCCACAGCCCCAGCAACGCCAGATCCAAGCCGTGTCTGCGACCTACACCACAGTTTACATCAGTGCTGGATCCTTAACCCACTGAGTGAGGCCAGGGATTGAATCTGCGTCATCACTGATACTGGTCAGATTCGTTTCTGCTGAGCCATGATGGGAACTCCTAACTCCTAGAATGGAATTTTCAACAGAACTTTTAAACTGCAATGCAGCTAGCTGGATAATTTTCATGTGATCCTATTCTTTCAGGGACTTTTGCTTTATTCTCTATACTCTTGCATACAAAGCAAAGTATCTCAAGTAATCCTAGGTCTTCCTAGGTATAAAAGTCCATATTTCTTTATATGAAGTTGAAAAAAAACTGATTTAAGGAAAGACACACAAGATAAGCTTGTAAAGAAAAAGCTCACAGAAATGTGTGAAACGCCAGTGCCATCTGAGCAGACACACAGTATTAAAAACCAGAAGAAATGGATTCTGCTAAGAACTTGTTTCATGATAACTTTTTGTTAATTTTTATATAGCTCACAATTAGATTAAGTTGTGAAATGCAGAGGTATTTCTACAGTGTGACTAATTGCAGCTAGCGCATTTTCTCCTCTTTTAGGGGTGATTAAAATACAGAAATCTCTTTTCAACCTGCCACACCTCTGGAGTTATCCAGGCTATTTTCTTTTTTCATCCTGCCAGCAGGAAGAGGAGTGACACAATATAAAATATTTACTGGACCCAAGAGATGATGGTAGTAAGTAAAGTGGTTGGTGAGAAGCAGGAACATTCTTTAGACAAGGAGTGTGCTAAGAAGGGATAAATATGAGTATGTTATGTGTATGTGTGAGAAAGAGAAAGGGAATAATCACCTGGCAGTAGTGAGAGTTCTACCAAAATGGAGTGGACATTTTTATTCTAAAGAGTGCATTAGTCATTCAGCTGCCTTGTGGGAAAGTGACCTAGTGTTTCCTGGTGTATTAAAAGTTTTAAAGAACCTGGAAATACACATTTTAAATAAAAATTACACTAATTTTTAAATATTGATGATAAATTCATTTTCTGTAGAATTCTCTAACAGGGGAAGGTGTTCCTTTGTCTCATAGTAAAGTACTTTGAACAAGGCCCTATTTCTTTTACTTTCTTCTCTTTCAGTGTCTTGATCATGAAATGTCATAAAGATGGGAGTGATTGTACATTATTCAGTCTTGCATTACTGCCAAAAAAATACTTAGAGACAAATGAAAAGGACAACAGAACAATCCAAAAGCTATGGGATGCAGCAAAAGCTGTTGTAGTTTATGTATTTAAAAAGAAAGTCATAATTTCATATACTGGTTAGATACTCAATTATGATGGGATTACCTCCTATTGACATAGTGACTTTCAATTATCACTATCAATAAAATTTAACTAATTTTTAAGTTTTCATTAATTTATTTAAAGTAAATAAAATATTATTTTTTAAACTTTTAAAAGTACAAATCATGTTAAACTAAAAAAAAACTTTTGTCAGTATGGGAGCACATCGCTTCCAGGTAAGGTATAGATTTTGAAAGGTTCATTAAGCTAATGAAAAGAACTACAAAATTAGGATACAATACTCAAATTCAAAGGCATCAAAAACTGTAAGAAAAATAATAACTATGGAGTAGAATTCCATAGAGGAGAAGAACCATTCCGAAGTGAACTGAAAATCCCAGCAATTTTTGCCCTGGTGGTGTTTTCTAATTTTGAAGGCAAGTTAGATATTGAGAACTGTGGCTTATTCCAGGCAGACAAATCTTCCTAGGGAAAGAGAAAACAATATATCCTTCGCAGTTATATAGAGCTGGAGCAACAAGAGTTAGAATGGGGAAGCCTCCTATAGTGTTGCACACTCTTATAAAATTTTTGATTCCTGAAGCCAAATAGAAGATTAAGGAAATAGGGGGAGATTTTAGAAAATTCTGAAAGACAGAGGAGTGAAAATGTCTGGTAATATATGCGGAAAAAAAAAAAAAGTTTTCCATGAGCCAGCTGGCAGGTGAAATCTTGGCCCTGACAAAGAACTTCATGCCTTTGAAAGAGTTGATCAGAGGTACGTTTACCAAAATGACAGCTTCTTTGGTTTGAGGTCATCAGCCCCACATTCTCCCCCTGTGGAGACCTGCCAGGTGGAGGATTACATAATCTGGAGTCTCTGTAGTTCTTTTTACACAATCAAGGCGATAAACTTGAAAAGTATCAAGACTATATGACTGATAATAATTTAAGAAGCAGAAAACAACAAAACAAGATTCATGGATATTGGAATTACCAGAAGAGGTTTTAAACTAATTATATTCATGAAATAGACAAGAATGTGGGAGAAAGAGACGAAAAGAACATTTCAAACACAACTTAGAAGCTATATAAAACATGTTAAATAGACTCTTTTGAACAAAAAAATAACGTATCTGAAATTAAGAACTTCAGTGGACACATTATATAATAGACTGGATATAGCAGGATTAGTGAATAGAAAAACAGATAAATGAAAAATGTCAAATCGATGCATAAATGGAATCTAAGAGGAAGAGAAGACAGAAAACATGGCAGTAAAAACAATTGAAGAGAGAATAGTGAGAAATTTTCCACAACTGATGAACAACATCAATCCAGACTGGGGGAGTTCATTGAACCCCAAGCAGGACCTATCCAAGTCATCTTTCAGGAAACATTAATCTGCAGGAAATCTTAATAGCAGCAAAATAAGACACATTATTTTCAAAGACACAGCAAGAATAAAGCTTACTTTTAAAATAATGGAAGATAGAAAATGATGGAATGGAATTTTTAAAATAATAAAGGAATATGACTATAATTCTATATCCAATGGAAAAATCTTTTATAAATGGAAGTGAAATAAAAACGTTTTGAGGGAAGACAAACTATTAATTTATATTTTATAAACTATTAGAAAGGAAGCTGAACAATGTTAATGCACTCATCTCAAGAAATTGAAGACAGTCATTCAGATCATAAACATATATAGACACCCTATGAAAATATTAGTTAAGCCTATAAACACAGCACTGATCAATAAAAGAATGAAAAATCAAGTTGCCAATGGTAAAAACTCAAAAGGAAGTCACCACTATAGACATTCAGGCATGAAAAAGTAAAATATTATGAACAATTTAATGCAAATTAATTTATAAAATATAAAATGGGGATTTCTCTGGAAAATATAAATTATCTAAATTAAGAGAAGGTGTTGAAAATCTTAATTTCATATCAAAGAACTTGAGCCTGGTCATTAGAAATATTTCAAGACAAAACCCAAGATCCATATGGCCTCAATATGAGTTCTTTCTAATATTCAGAAAAGAAGTAATATCAGTATTAAACAAACTTATCCAGAGAGTAGAAAAAAGAGGAAACATTTCCCAACTCATATTTTAGAAGACTCGGGGAAACCCAACAGCAAAATTTCGCAAGGACGTTAGGGGAATGGAAAATTACAGACTAAATTCTTTTAGTCACAGAAATGGAATGATCCTAAATCCAACCCTAGAAAATCAGATCCAGCAACATATAAATAGGATAATATATCACGAAACGTGTGGTTTATTCCAGGAATATAAGGTCGGATTAACATTTGGGAAAATGCATACATATGTTCAGCAAAAGACGTGTCCATGAATATTCATAGGAGCAGTATTCATAAAGCCAACCTGGAAACTACCCAAAGGCCTATCAACAGCTGAATGAATAAATAAATACTGGTATATTCACACAATGCAATACTACACCAATGAGCATGAACAAAATATAACCACTCACAAGGATAGTACTGAGGGAAACAAGCCAGAAAGAGAAAAGTACCTATTTAAGGTGCAATTTGCATGGAGTACAAAAAATAGGCAGAGTCATCCATGATGTTAAGAGTCTGGATAATGGCTCCCCTGGGGTTGAAGAAAGATCATGATTAGAAGGAGGCATGAGGGACCTTCTGTGTGTTGGTACATCGTGTGTCACATTTGTAAAAACATATTAAGCTTTACATTTACTCTGTATACACTTGAATGTATGTATAGTCAGTTCTCTACCAGATTAAGGAGTAAATGTTCTAAATGGGAAAGATGCCTCACTTTAGCACTGTATGTCTAAAAAAAACAAAACATTTAGTCCCTTCTGCTACCTCACCCCTTTGTTACTCTAGTGACAATCCTCAAGGAAAAAAGAGATGTGAGATGAGGTAGTGGTATTTGAAGTACTGGGACTCTATGATTTGTCTACTTAATCGAGGATTGTCATTGCTTTTCACAAATGATTGTAAGTTTACATTTTCAGCAGGTAGAATTATTAACCACAAGATGAGACAGAAGATATCCATTAATACCAAGTAAGAAAATAAAAGATACGGCTGGAGAAAAAAAAAAAATCTTCTCTAACAAGTCCATTAGAGAAGTAGTTTAACTTTGAATAATATCCTTACAGAATCAATCTTATAATTTTCTCCTTTGGCAGATTTTCAAAGTTTTCAAAATATAGCTGGTTCTGTAATTTAAGTCCCGCAGCTGTGGTGCTGAGTTAATTTTCTAATTTCTTAGTAAGAGAGTCAATCTGCATAATCACTTTCTGAAACAATGGTGGATATTTCCCCAGTTAAATATCTGCTTAAAGAGGAGTATTCTTTGATCTGTGACTTATAAGAGAGAAAGATGATGAAGCTAAATACGATAGTCCATTGAAATCAGTTCATATTTAAGAGCATATAAAGTGAAAGTTCAAGCGCTAGAAATATGGTGGTATTTTATTAGCATTTTAACAGTGGCTACTAATTTGTAAGTAAGTCAAAGCACCGAATAATAATAAAAACCAACTATATAATTATAGAATATGTAGGCAGAGAAGAAGTAAGAATTTAAGCTCGTAGTATAGAAGCCCACCAGAAAATGCATTAATATTCATTTCTTAGATGGAAAAGTTTAAAAAATAGCCCTCCTAAAAGAAGTAAGGTTTTGCAAAGTATTATGTTTTTCACGGAAATGTGAAAAGGATGGTATTGACTGGCCAGTAAAGCTGGTGGTTGCGAATACATTGTCAGAACACCTTGACTTTTGTGTGTCACCTGTAGGCAGTAGTTCCATAAGCAAGCGCGGGCTTCAAGGGCAGAGCCACAATTTACCTTTCAGTGAGATGACTCAGGCAATGGATCTAAGTTGGTGAGGAGCAGGTAAAGAGCAGTGGCAGTGGATAAATAGAGAACACCCAAAGTGAAATGCATACTAGGGTCGCACATAAAGTGAAATTTGGATGCCAAGTTCTCAGTCACATTACTCTCTTGGCTCATCCCTCCTCCCCACTGGAGAGATAAAGTAATTTTTCAAAATTGTATGTGAAGTCACTGTTTCGGCCCTCCTTACTACCAGTTCTACTGCATTGATATAATACCATTTAATGTAAATCACAGAAACTTGCACTGTAAGATAGACAAGCTGAAACAAATAAAAGCTGGACTTTTTAGACTATGAGCCCAACCTCACGGGACCCTAGCATGACACTGGCCAACATAGCAGAGGACCATGCTCATTGACCTGAACTGACTTGCTGAACCAATAGCTTTTAGAACTTTTTTTGTTTCTGTTTTGTTTTGCTTGTTTTTACATACTAACTAGAAGGACTCTAGTAGCCTTACCTTCTACAAACTGGCTAAGAGCTAGTCTTATTGTAATGTAATGTTTGGGTCAGCATGCTTTCCCTAAATTTAAGTTATCAAGGCCTGGTCATTGGTTTACTAAACTTCATAGGGAGTAGTTTTGTAATAGTGAAGTACAATATCCTCTAGAGATATGAAAATCAAAATTTCATACTTGAGTCTACTGAAGACTTGGGTTAAGTCACTGGCTCTTTGGACCCTTAGTTTTGCCATTTAGGTATGTCGTTTTCCCATTAGAACTACTTTTTACCTAGGGATTTCTATGAAGGATAATGTGATTGTTGCTAAGGTCCTTTGAGAGTCTTTGTGGAAAAGATCTGACACGTGAAACCCTGTTGTTTTCTGAAATCAGAGAATCAAGTGCAAGGTTCTGGTTCAAGAAATTATTAGCAAAATAATAGGAAGATTCAAATTGCAAACATCTAAGAATGGTCTTTGTGAGGCACACTTTCCCCCATTTTTCGCAGTTACTCTCCTATAGGAAGCAGTTAAAAAAAAAAAAAACTCTACAAGAAAAACTACCTGTAAAAGTTGTTGCTTTTGCAAAATGACAGTTTCATCTAGATCATTAAGAAAGCTGTCAGAGGGCTGGATTTTGGTAATGAAAAACATTAAACACTGAAGACTAATTTCTTTGGTCTAGTTTGTATTTTTTTCCTCAAAATCACAGCAAAAGTGCTTTATTTTTCTAAATTCTGTTGCAGTTTTCTTTACAAAGATATTCTCCTTTCAGATCACTCCTGAGATATTATTTAATTCATAAAATAACTGAGCTATTTGCATATACAAATAGCATTTTATTACTTGGCTGTGATTAACTTCCATCCTTTGTTGAAAAAAATATCCGTTATAATCTAACAGAAACAGAAATTAGATAAATGAATATTAGTTCCAAATATTAAAATCAAGGCACTATTAATAATTTCTAGATCCACTATTGATAGGCTTACTAAATATTCATTACTTTTCAGATGTCTGATCTATCTAGAAATTCATTGTACTGTTTCCCTTTCTTCCTGTTTCATTTCTATATCCACTGCTGAATTTGCTCTCCCTGACAGTGGAGTTTTGGTCAACTGCCTACTCCTTATGCCATTCTGTAGGATTGGCTGTTGACTTTCCATTTTAAAATGCACAGAGGAGTTCCTATTGTGACTCAGCGGGTTAAGAACCTGACATAGTGTCTGTGAGGATGTGAGTTTGATCTGTTTGTTAAGGATCCGGCATTACCACAAGCTGTGTTGTAGGTCACAGATGAGGCTCACATCCAGTCTTGGCTGTGGCTGTGGTGTAGACCTGCAGCTGCAGCTCCAATTTGACCTCTAGCCTGGGGACTTCCATATGCCACAGATGCAGTTATAAAAAGAAAAAAAAAAATGCAGGGAAATTGAAAGTGCAGAAAAAAAGAAAGGAATAAAATTCATGCTATCCGATAACACCATGTAGTTGAGTTGTATTCTAGAATTGCTACCTACCCTCAAATTCTCTTGAGCTGAAACTTGCCAAAGGTGATAAGGCATTGGCTATTCTATTGATTTTATTCACTGTATAAATTTTTGCCTCATTACTACAAATGTCCAACACTAAAGATGCCTAATATAGACCTATGCACTATGGGCAAAAGTTGAACAATATCATCAGTGCTGACAGAGATAAGATGATGATGATGAAGAGCTTATGTCATAGAAAGAGTCCCCAGCAAAAAAGAAAATCACTACAGTTACCAAATGCTTCTAGAACATGTACTTGTGCCAAAAGATTTCACACATTGCAAAAGAATGAGTCTGGGGTAGAGAAGGTGGTATAAATCACAGTGCAATTTATAATGTGATGTAAATATGAATTCTACAGTATATAATTTGGATTTCAGCTGCTGTTACTGAATATTTAAGGGTCCTCTAGGTACCTGCAAAGTGCAAGTCTTTGGAAGTGGAATGTGGTGGGCCCTTCCTGTTTCACTATCCTGTCGAGATAACTTTCTCCAGGCATCAACAAAATGGGCCTACAGATGAAGTGATGGTGGCATTGGGAAGTCAGTTGATAGTATGTTTTTGGACCTTGCATAAGCTTCTTATTTTGAAGAGCTACTGCCAATATCTCTTCCCACCACCAAGCTGTCAGGAGCATTTTGTAATCGTGCTCCAACTCGTACATTTATGGATATGTCTGCCTGGGTATTTTGAATGATGAGATCATAGGCCTCTGTGTAACTGGAAAACAGTCCTGCCTTGCTGAGAGTTAAAGAACATTAGTGGTTAGGGAATTTTTGAAAAACATAAAAATAAAAAGGGAGAAGAGGAAGGGAGGGAGGGAGGAGGGAAAGAAATGAGGGAAGGAAAGGAGGAAGAGAGGGAGGGAGGGAGGAAAGGAGACGTTGCAGAACTGTATCAGACTTCCTTGGCTAAAATAAATCCAAATTATCACTTTAAAGCCAAATGGCAAAGCATTTATATAATTAAAATTTGTCTGGGAGTTCCCGTCATGGCTCAGCGGTTAATGAATCTGACTAGCATCCAGGAGGACGCAGGTTCGATCCCTGGCCTTGCTCAGTGGGTTAAGAATGCAGCGTTGCTGTGAGCTGTGGTATAGGTTGCAGACACGGCTCACATCCTGTGTTGCTGTGGCTGTTGCTTAGGCAGGCAGCTACAGCTCCAATTGGACCCCTAGCCTGGGAACCTCTAAATGCCATGGGTGCATCCCTAAAAAGCAAAAAAGAAAAAATTTCTGGTAGTCACATTTAAAAGTCAAACAAAATGAATGTACTTTTTAACGGGATATTTTAATTAAATCAAAATGTTATTTCAACATGTAGTCAGTGAAAACTATGTGAGGCATTTTACATTTGGGGTACTGTGTCTATGATCTGGTATGTATTTTTCACTCACAGCCACCTCAACTCAGGTTAATGGCATTTCAGGTACTTAACTACCACTTGGGGCCAGCAGCTGCTATATTGGATATTGCAGCTCCAGAACTCCTTATAAGATCAGGCTAAAGGTCGTCTCCAGCTGAGACCACCTCACCACTTAGCTTCTGCCCATCTTATTCTGCTTTTCTTATCCATATCTCCCCCAAATACTTCACATGTACAAAAATCCCAGGCTTTGCTTCTAGGAAAATTGACTTAAATCAATGCTTAATGAAAGTTATTGCTTCTTACTTAGTGATGAATCAGGCAGACTTCTTGATGCTACTTCATCCTTGCCATACCTCCTGTCTTCTTTTTTCTCAATATCTACTCATTTCTTTCTCCACTCTTGGATTGGAGAATACATATTTGGTAGGAATTTCCATAGCCAGCAGCAGTTACCTCTTAATAGCCATTAAAAAGGAGATTCTTGATCACCTGGTAAAGTAAAAAACAATCAAAACACCTGATTTGGACTTCAACTTCCAATTTATAACTAACCTGTGTGCAAGACACTTGGCACACTTCTGTCTCTGGAGTGGGCTTTGCCTGTTCTTAACTCCCCAAAATGGGATACCAGGGTCAATCCTAGAGTTGAGTATGAGTGAAACTTAGGGAAAATGTCAAAACAGAAACTCTTTTCCAAAGAGAAGTGTCAAAAAAGAGAAAGAGATTTTGACAATACCCTATGGGATGTATTTGAATATATGCTTTAGTTGAGTCCTTTTTCATGTTATTCAATCAAATTCCATTAAGAGGAACAACAAGCATGCAGTTCCTCTCATCATTTGGAAGTAAAGTAAAGGAACTTTACAACCCATTCTCCTTTTTATGTAACCCAAGCATCGTGATGGATGAATGGCTAACTGTTTCCGGGATGGCAGAAAATTGGCTAACAAGGAAAAATGTTATGCATCCTTAGACAGCAGCTGACTCTAGGATAACATTGAAGCTGTCTGTCTCTTAAGTAGCTCAGCAATTTTATTTTATCCTCCTTTTTTTTTTTTTGCTTGTTTTTTGTTTGTTTATTTTTTAGCCTTGAGCCTAAACAAACTGGCAAGTTGCAAACTCGCTGACTGGCAAGTTGGTGAGGACATTTACAGCATTTAAAAAAATCAATTCAGTTCAAAAGAAGTTGAACGTAGAGAGAAAGGAAACTCTTTCAACGGTCTGTGAATTAAACTCCAACTTGTTCGGCAGTTTTTTCTAATTCATTCTAATTCCTGGTAATTTCAAGTGCACTTTTTCTAAGAAATTCTTTGGACTTGTTCATAATAGAGAAAGGAAGGTTGATAAATGCACATTTTTGTTTCATCTGTGAAGACAATGAATTAAAAGACTGTAAAGAAGATAATACAAAATAGGAATAAAATGGGGGAAAAAAAGTAAACTAAATTAAAGCAAACCAAATTGTTGAGTGGGAGGTGGAATAAATGAATGAGTGTCTTCATTTGTTCAGGCTGCTGTAACAAAATTCCGTAGACCGAATGGCTTATAAAAAACAACGGAAATGTATTTGTTACAGTTCTAGAAGCTGAAAAGTCTAATATCCAAGTTACCGATAGAGTCCATGTCTGGTAAGAGTCCACTTCCTGGTTTATGGAAAACCAGCGATCTTCCCCTGTGCCCTCACAGAGTGGGAGGGGCCCAAGAACTTTATGGAATTTCTTTTATACAAGCCCAAACCCTGCTTGTGAAGACCCACCCTTGTGCTGTAATCACTTCCCAGAGTTCCCATCTCCTAATATCATTACACTGGGGATTAAGTTTCAACATATAAATTGGGGGTGGGAGTACACAGGTGGTCTATAGCAATCAGTCTCAAACTTGGAGTTAGAAGATTGGAATTATCATCATAACAGGTGGCCTTGAGTGAAACCCTTGGTCCTTGGGGCCAGAGTTTTTATCTAGAAATGGAGTGATTGGACTAAACACTCATTCAGCTCCCCACCCCAACAGTATTATGGTTCAGTGGTTTCAAGTCAGCTTCTAGAAAAGCTTCATACTGTACTGCTTGCTTTGCCCTAATTGGAAGCATATTCTTGGGTCAGTAGTTATGGTGGAAATAGTTTTGAGGACAGATAAATCAAAGTTTAAATTCTATACCTACCACTTAAGTATATGACCTTGAGCAAATTACTGGCTCATCTGATAACCAGAGATAATAATGCCTACATCCCAGAGTTTTGCCGTCCTCCAACAATGTCTAGAACAAAATGGGTTTGAGAAAAATCTTTTTATTTTTTCTTTTCAATTATTGAGAGGCCATTGTTCTGACACATCTCCCCGGTATATAAGAAAAGTCGGTCTCCACAGGAAACTAGCTTTTGCCTTAGCCTGTGCAAAGCATTATGGGTAGACAAGGAGAAACTGGGCCTCAGTCCACCCAGAAAACAGCTTCTGATACTTCAGGGGAAGCCAGGCCTTGTAAAAGACCTCTCCAGAAACCAAGGGAACCCAAACAGATCTGATGACTATTTAGGCAAAAGAGCAGAGAGTTACAAAAAAGTGTTTCTTAAGACTCAACCTACAGCAAAAAAGATCCAGAAAATAATACAGGACACTTCAGAGGAGGGGTAGGAAGGCAGAGGGGGAAAAAAATGCTGCATGGATGTGTCCGACTCCTCAGAAATCTTGGCAGGTTTTTCATGTGGGATCAGGGCATAAATGACTTGCAGCAAAGTTGGCATTTTGATCCACTGGCAGAAGGAAAGATTTGCTTCTTTTCCAAATCAGAATTGCAAAAAGAATACTGCTTTTTATTTCTTGTCGTTTAAAATAAAGACATTGGCATCATTTTCTCCTGCACTTTTTTACTGGATCATAAGCACATCAGATTTTGATAGATTTTTTTTGCGTGATTCATCTGAATAAGTGAAGATATTTCATATGTCAAATTATCATTATGTCTAATATCTCCTGTTTAATGTGTCCAGGAAGATCTTTATTTGAGCAATTTGCTTATGCATATTGTCTCATTATCTTAATACAATACTGTTTGGGAGGGCTGATTCCTAAATACATGATGGGAATATAGTTACTCTGATGAGGTCTGGTTTAAATAATCAGAAAACTTTCTAATTGTGTTTACATTCTAGTTTGTGTAATTAATCATTAAAAGAAGAGTTAAGGATTTAGCAGAAAGGTTGTATGGCTTCTTAACTAGGTTTTCTTATTTTCCTTTTACACATGTAATACCAGAGTGTTCTCTATTAACTGTGTTATGTCTGGGCTACTAATACACTGACAGAGAAGGGAAAGAAAAGCAAGAGAAACCTGATATTTAGGAGAATCACTTCAAAGCAGAAAGAAGTGGAATATTTTATTTGTTTTTTAGAAAAATTAGATTTACTAAACATATCAATATTAAATATACTTTCATTGTTATAGTAAAATTATTTATCAGTAAGCATTCCATTTTATTGTTTTAATTTTTTGTTTTATTACCTATTTATTTTTGGAGATGCCCACAGCATGTGGGAGTTCCAGGGCCAGGGCCTGAACCTGCACCACAGCAGTGACCCAAGCTGCTGCATTGACAACACTGGATCATTTACTCGCTGTGCCACAAGAGAATTACTTTTTTTTCTTTTTTGTTTGAAGTATAGTTCATTTACAGTGTTGTGTTAATTTCTGCTATACAGCAAAGTGATTCAGTTATCCATATATGTACATTCCTTTTCATATTCTTTCCATTATGGTTTAGCACTCCATTTTATTATTATTATTATTATTATTATTATTATTATTATTATTGTTATTATTATTATTTGTCTTTTTAGGGCCACACCTGCAGCATATGGAGGTTCCCAGGCTAGGGGTCTAATAGGAGCTGTAGCTGCCAGCCTACACCACAGCCACAGCAACATGGGATCCGAGCCGCGTCTGCAACCTACACCACAGCTCACAGCAACACCAGATTGTTAACCCTCTGAGCAATGCCAGGGATTGAACCCTCAACCTCATAGTTCCTAGTTGGATTTGTTTCCACTGAGCCACGACGGGAACTCCTAGCACTCCATTTTAAATGAATCTTAGCTTAGATGCTTCATGTGTATCATAAACTGCTTCAGAATAATCAAGACTAAAGGAATGTAGATTGTCCATCATCCTATATATTCATTCTTTTATGTTCATTCATTCAAGAAAACATATACTAACCACATGCTATGGACCAGGCATAAAGCTAGAAGCCAGGTGTGTAGTGATGCTGATAACACAGCCTGTGCCCTCAAGAAACCTCCAGTGTTGCAGGACAGGTAGATAAATGAGCAGTTATCATTGACTTTTGCATGGCTCAAAGTTGAAGAGCAAGCCCCCTGCTAAAAACCAACACTGTTCTCCTGATCATAATTAACACGCCTTGCTCTTCCTACCAAATACATACAGATATTTGGGGTTTAAAACCTTCTTATATTCAGAAAGATGTGAATGTGATGTGCTCTCATTGAGATTTGTCTCGTACAACCTGTGTCCTAATCAGTGCTGCTTCTATTCTGTGAAAATATAAGTAAACCCAAAGGAAGAGAGGAAGGAAAGATGTCAGGAAAGAAGGAGGGAGAATCATTCTCCTTTTGTGTAACTGGAAGGTACAGAACTTAGAATCAGAAACATCTAGGATTTAGTTCTTGTCTATTTCTGGTTGTGTGACTTTGAAGAAAAAGCACTTAAGCTTTCAGAGCCTTATTTCCTTATTCCTACTCTGAGGAAGGAGATACCTTGGCCATGGTGTTGCTGTAAGGATTGGAAAAGGTACCATGTGCATGAATACTGGCAAGGCTTTTAATACTGAGACACAGTAGAAGCAGGTGTTCTAAGCAACAAAAGGGCACAGCTCAGCATTTGCCAGCATAGGTCATAGAACTGATTCAGAATCCCAGTCTTCCTACCCTTGAAAAGCCTTCTGAGACCTCTCCATCCATTCAAATCCTACTGAAATTTCAAAATGCAGCTTTGGATCCATTCTGTCATGGAAGATGTCCTTTCATACCCCAGCCCTCCTCAAGTTCCTCTTCTCTAAGCAACCCCAAATCAGCAGTCCATCATCTGTGAGCTGAGCATATCCATGCCCAAGGAGATTAAGGGGACCAGCTTAACAGAAGAAATGAGAACTAGACTCAGAAAGACAAAAACTGTGTTATATCACTTAGATCTATGCCTTTGCACATACTTATTTTTCTAACTGGCAGGTCTTCTCTTCCTTTGGGTTATGTGTTATGTATAGTGAAAAGTACACGTGTGTTTCCGGTTCTTGGGGAGAAATCTATACAATGTTTCTTCTCTTACCTTGGTCATCATGTTCTCTCTCCTTGCCTGCAGTGCCCATCCCTTTTTATCTACTTGGTAAACTTACTCCTCTTTTAAAATCTAATTGTTACCTACCGATTAACCTATTTACCCTCAACCACTCCCTTCCTTAAAGTTCTATGCTGGGATATGTTACTATTATACAGTTTCAAATCATTTTAGGTGAAACAGCCACTGTCCATTCTTACTCATATGAATGTGTTTGCAAAATTTTAAAAATGTCGGTATTCAATTGTGGAGTTTAGGATCCTGCTATCTGAGAATCTATGAAGACAGCAGAAATAGTTCTGCTGAATTAACCATCAATCAATAAAAATTGTATCCAAGCTAAATTAATGAAAAATAAAAACAAAAGCAAATTGTTAATATTATAATTAAAAGGGGATAACATTTCTAGAGAGGTGTGAAACATATGCCGTTAATAAGAAATATTGTATAAAAATATTCAGTGAGAAATACTTCCAAACAATGGTAGTAGGTAGGCTGTCTCTGTCCAGTTGATACTAGAACATGCTGGAACAATCACTGAACACTCAGCATCGGTTTTGACATTGCTTGATGGGGTAGTTGGTTTGCAGGAAACCAGAAAAATATGATTCTTATCTCACCCCTTAGATTGAGAGGATCTGCGACATTGGGAAAGTTATTTACCTGTCCTAAACTTTTCCAAATTATAAAATCGCCTGACTCACATACAGTCACATGAGTTAATATATATGAAATCCGTTTCGTAAACTGCAAAGATATTGCCATTATGATGGTGATCATGATGATAATTTCCTGGTCAATCTATTCAGTAAATACTTTCTGAAAACCTGTATTCTATCTATCCAATGTTAGTGTCAAAGACTGTCATCTCTATCAACATGTGCAACTTAGTAGACACATACAGAAGTTTATATCTTAGGAATAGGTTCAGATACACATTTAAAAAATGGAGTGTTTACTATCTAGTAAACTCGAAGGGCAAATCAGTGTGACATAGAATGTTAGTACAGTGTTCCACACTTCTTTATATTACTGCTCAAGAAACACAGGAAAATTATGCATGTAATTTCTCTTTTTATTCATATAAAATATTCAAATCATCCTTGACCCTATCATATTCTTTATTTTCAAAATATATCAACTTCATCCCTTTCCCTCAGACATTGCTATGACTCTTTCATCATCCCTCATTCAGTTTACAGTTCTCTTGATGGGTTTTCTTTTTTCCATGATTTCTTCCTCTGATCCTCATTTCTTGATTTTTCCTAGATGGGATGCACTTTCTAAAATTAAAATATGTCATCATTTTCCTCTATAAACACTTCCATTATTCCTTAAGAATTTTGTGTAAAACTGGTTTACATAATCCCACATCTTACTTCTAAATCTATTCCCCCAGCTCTCAGGTTGTGAGAGCCAACCCATCCACATTGTCCAAGTGTTGCAGTTTCCCTGTGAACAGTCTGGATATTCTACTTCCTTTTTGAAAGCATCCATTATCACCTCTTTTGACTGAGAAGCTTTCATCATCCAAACTTAAATGAACCTGACCTCGTTTATATAAGCTTCCTCAAAACAGGACTAATCTATGGCTCCTAAAGGACTCTCTTTCGTTCAGTCTTAGTCATTAATATTAAGTCCTTCCCAGGGCCTGCACATCCACAGATGACCACAGAAACTTCCCTGAAATTCTCAGCGTGCAAAGGATTTTAGCTATAATTGCCAGAAATAGCACACTTGGTATTTCGGAGCAGAAAGTCCTCACATGCATCCTTAAATTACCCCTTCACTGGCTGTTCTGTCCAATCATAACTTAAGCCATTAATAGTCCACTATGAGATGCCAAGTTATCACTTTACAAGTGTGGCACAGGAGACAACTGGGGAAATCATTCAAGAAAATGATTCTGCCACTTTTGGTACCTGCAAGTTTGGGATAAGGCCATGAATAGCATCATCTCAGGGCTGCAATGATCAGGAGTTTCAATTTTAAAAAAGTAATACATTAAGTTTCACCAAAAGTTTGGCCCATTTTTTCTCAAGTGGGATTAGTAAAATAAATGTGGATTTGGAGTTTTATATCAAATTGTATTTGACTTAAAACCATACCAAATAAAAGATGGAAACGAACATTTCTTCACAGAGCTAGAAAACCTACACTTCTTTTCAAAGGCTTGTAACTTAAAACCTGCTTCTATATTTCAGTCAAAGTTTTCTAAAAGGAGTTTTTCTTCCGGCCAGAGATTTTACAAGAAAATGTTCAAATGGGGGGAAAAAAAGCAAAAGCTTTTAACAGAAAGTTAACAGGGTGGCCTAAGTGGAACCCGAGATGGAAGCATTCAGCCCGTTAATGTGACTCTCTCTCTGGAACTTCAAAGAAAAGACAGCAGGACAGGCCTTCACTCAGTGTAGCAGTGAGGGTGGGCTGCAGCCCTCATTAGCTGGGGATGGTTACTTCATTTCTGAATGTATTTTCTCTATGACTATAGCAGTTGCACAGGGTATTTAGGTTATTTAAGTACCAAAAAAAGTCATTGGCTAGAAAATGAATATGCCTCTCTGTGGACTTTGTTCCCTGTTTTGGAGAGAGAACAAGCACACTGAGTTGTCATTTTTCATCTTAAAGAAAACGTGCTCCTAAGAACACAGGATATTAGAGACACATCCTTGTACTCTTAGAAAAAATACCTAATAGTGTGACATTTTCCGTTAGGTCTCCAATCTTCATCATGACAATGAGAGCTCCAAATGTGAATATTCGTTATCTAAATGCCAATGATGGTCTTTTACATTTCTAAAAATGAATGTTGATGGAATAGCCACTCATTGTGTGAGCAGTGTAGCTATTTGCTTGGTGTGAGGTGACACTTTGAATATTATTTCAGCCTGAATTAGAATTCATCCTCAGTCTTGCCCGAAGCCTGAAACATAAAATACTATTGAGTGTCTACGTTATTGAATCTGCCTGTTCTGGGTTTTTTAATTTGGCTTCAGTTTTGTGCAGAGTTGAATAATTCTGTGTAAGAAGACAAAATACAGAATTTAATAACCCAATGTAATTTCCACTCAGAATAATATTTATCAGCATTTGATGCATATATAGATGTTTAATAAGGAATCTATCTAAGCTGTTGCTGCTATATTCCTGATGTGATCTGAATTCCTTCTAGCCAGAAAACCCAGAAGGGACAGAAACCAAGATGAGCTCTCAGGGCCAGGGAAAGCGCCAGTCCAGTGACCATGAGCAACAAGAGATGGAGGCTACAGATAAGATCCATCCATTATTGATGGACTCTCTTATGGGATTGCTGAGAGAATAAAATAATAATACAGATGGAACAGAATCATGTTTGGTGCAAAGTAAATGTTATGGAAGCTGTTATTAGCGAAATCACAGGAACATCAAATGTTCATCAACAGGGAAGTTGATAAATAAACCCAATACACATTCCAGTATTTTCATATTGAGAACGTAAAAAGAAATCGAAGAAAGGAAACTAAATCTAAGGGAAATCATATGCACAGATAAAATCCCAATTAGTTCAAAAATAATTATGAACTGTTGCATGCAGGGTTCTGTTTATACTAGTTTGCAAGTGTTGATTATATACATCTCTTCCTATCTACTCTTTAATTGACCCCACGTAGCAGCTAAAATCAGCCTTGTGAGAGTTTTTACAACATGGAAATCAACAAATGCTACAAATAATTTTTTCTGCCCCTGGAGAGCTGGTTGTTAAACATCTACCAGCACATCACTAATTCTAACAGTCTTGCTGCAGAAAGAGAAAAATCTAAATTGAAGACACGGTAGAGAGAACAAAACTCACAAGGTTTATTTAATTAAGAAAGGTCCAGAGAAGACAAATAGTGTATGATATCACTTACTTGTAGAATCTAAAAATACAACAAACCAGTGAATATAACAAAGTAGAATAGACTCACAGTAGAGAAAACAAACTTGTGGCTACCAGTGGTGAGAGGGAAGGGAGGAGGGAGAAGATTAGTGTAGGTGATTAAGAAGTACAAACTACTAGGTATAAAATAAGCTACAAGGATACATTGTACAATGCAGGGAATATAGCCAATATACTAAAATAACTATAGATGGAGTATAACCTTTAAAAACTGTGAATTACTATACTACATGCCTGTAAATCATGTAATAGTGCATATCAACTATACTTCAGTAAACATTGATAATAAATAAATACTAAGTAAATTTTACTGAAGCCATTGATGGAACTCCAAATGTATTCCAAATAGCAAGAACAGATATTTATATTAATCATGTGTCTATATTTTAAACCTCCCTATGTACTGTATCTCTTTGCTAGTGTCTGACCAATTTTGTGAGGCATAATAGTTACAAGGCATCAGATTAGATGGACTGGGAGTTCCCACTGTGGCTCAATGGTAATGAACCTGACTAGTATCCCTAGGGACTCAGGTTCGATCCCTGGCCTTGCTCAGCAGGTTAAGGATCCGGCGTTGCCATGCGCTGTGGTGTAGGAAGCAGACATGGCTTGGATGGATCTGGCATTGCTGTGGCTGTGGTGTGGGCTGACAGCTGCAGCTCCTATTCGACCCCTAGCTGGAAATTTCCATATGCCGTGGGTGCGGCCCTAAAAAGAAAAAAAAAAAAAGGAAATAGTCAGACTTGCCAACGCTTGCTAATTCAAATCTGTTAAGCAATAGTAAATGTAAAACTCTACAGTTTGGTCCATTTCATTTATGTAGGATTTCCATATTTCTGTCTCTTCTCTTGTCACATGAGGAAGAATAAGGAATAGAAGCTAAAATGAAAAGAAGACCAAGCTGTACATAATCTCTCTATTTTTGCTTTGTGCTCCAGATACGTGAAAAGGAAAGACTGAAAATGAGTTCAATCACCACTCTGCATGGCTCGTTCAGTAAAAAGAGACATTGATGTAATACGAACAAACTTCCCTTGGTGTCTTATTTCTTAGCTCCCTCCTGTAGCTTTATTTCTCATACTCCCATTCACAGTTTTTGTGTGTGTGCCTTTGTTTGTCTCTTACATTTGTCATCTTTGGAGTATTTTAAGCCAGTTTTATTAACCCCCCCCTCAAAAGTAGTAACAAATGTCTCACTAGGCACACTAGGATTAGCTTCAGACATGAAAAAACAATGCAGTTTAATCACACTCTTCCTGGAGTCTCTCACGCTGTGCACAAGATTCTCTCCATCACTTTAGTCCCCCAGACTTTTCTTTCTCCAATTTCTAAATTTACTATTAAGAAGGCCAAGGCATGGGAGTTTGTTGGTGGCTTAGTGGTTAAGGATCCAGCATTGACACTGCTATGGCTTGAGTTCAGTCCCTGGCCTGCCTGGGAACTTTTGCATGCCCCGGAGAGGCAAGGGGGGAAAAAAAAAAAAAAAGGAGGCCAATGCACCTAGGTCGAGAAACAGGAAAATAAACTTTTGAGGACAGTTGACCCACATTCATGATTTTTTTTTTCCTGCACAGAAAGGTAGCTTAGTGTCAAAACACTAGGACTGTGAACTGTGGGCCCACAGAAAGCTAGGTCTTGATCATGGCCCTGCCACTTGCCAGCTGCATGTCCCCTAATGGCTGAGTCTTAGTTTCCTTTCCTGTGAAATGGGACCACAAAACCTACCTCACAAGCCATTATGGGATTAATGAAATGCCAGTTATAGCAGCTGACTCTTAGAAAATGCTCAGTGAACCGTAGTTTACCTTGTTACATTTGTTGTTATAGCAGTTGTTACTGAGAGAGTTTGTCACTATTAAGATTCATGTATTTTGGTAATGTCTAAGCTTTCCATTAAGCACACATTACACATCTTCCTTGG
The DNA here is from genome assembly GCA_004024745.2 of Catagonus wagneri. Lineage (NCBI taxonomy): Eukaryota > Metazoa > Chordata > Mammalia > Artiodactyla > Tayassuidae > Catagonus > Catagonus wagneri. The sequence continues at coordinate 21,142,962 of PVHT021183699.1, forward strand.
AAGTAGAAGGGGGTTGATGGGTAATGTGTTTACTGTAATCATTTACTGCTTTGGTGGCTTAAGAATCTCTTCAGATATTTGGTAAAAAAAAAAAGCAGGTTTCTGTGTTCTGACCACAGAGCTTTTGATTCATAAGCTCTCCTATGGGATCTGGGGATCTGTGTTGTAAGAAGCAGTCTTGTGATTTGCATGCAGGTGATTCCAGGAACATATTCGGGGAAATGCTGCTTTGTTTCCTGTAGTCTACATTTGTTATTTTCATTAATCTTAATAATAAACTTGTAAAGTACAACTTGGAAAAATTAAGCTGCAATAGATCTAATAAATATATCCATAAAAGAATGCATGTTGCAAACCATCACTTAGCCCCCTCATAGCAGTTCTGTGCAAAGAAGTAGGAGGCATGTCAACCCTCGGCTGAGGGTAACGTGATTTGCTTGTTCTGGGTCCTCTTGAGCAATACCCACCAGGTTCATAGAACTTGATTATGTAGCAGATACTGAAGCCCAGAGCAGGCTGCATGAGCATATAATCTGCACATTCCCCAGGGCTCTGCACTGAGTTTTGCAGGGTCCTGTGCTTGCTCTAATGCTCTGCTGTTGCTGTCTTGAAATTTTCAATAATTTTTGAACAGTGGGATCTCGCATTTCATTTAGGACTGGCCTCCACCAGTGTGTGATCAATCCTGTTGAGAAGCTTGGTCATATCAAATTAGTCTCAGGTATCAAATAAAATGACAGTCTCAGATAGAGGTTCTGAGTCTTGGGTATGGGTTCATTTGCCCAGATACCACACTGATCAAAATGAATGTATCCAGGATTTGAATTCAGGTTGGTGATAGGGCATGAGATCCTTATCTTGCAAGCAACTGTAGGTGTTACCTGGGGAAAGGCCTGCATCCAGGGGAAGATGACAGGCAGCACTGGAACCAGGAAGCCTCAGCAGAGTGAGCAGAGACAGCCACTCTCTAAGTCACTGTAACTTGTCCGGGCAAAACACAGCCTCCTTCCTAAGAGAGTCCTGATGCAAATCCTTCCTGCTGTAGCTCTAAGCCCATTTCCCTGGCTGCTGCCTGAGGAGCATTAAAGAGAGCCAACCATGTTCTTTCTTTTGCATCCTTATCTTATTTTTTGAATGAGAACAAAACAATTTTATTTGTATTCCCCTTTGATATGCAGATTCTGCTCAGAAAAGAGAGATGAGAATGGTTTTGAGAGTAGAATCCAAGAAGATATTTGGGCTAACTCTGTGTCATTCATACAGATTCTCATACTAGAATCGTTCTCACCACTCTGATTCTTGAACTTGACATCAATTGGTGCACTCTTATTTTAAACTTTTTTTTTTTTTTTTTGCTTTTTTGGGCCGCACCTGTAGCATATGGAGGTTTCTGGGCTAGGTGTTGAATCACATCTGCAGCTGCTGGCTTATATCACAGTCACAGCGATGCCAGATCCAAGCCATGCCTGCAACATACACCACAGCTCAAGACAATGGCAGATCCTTGGCCCACTGAGCAAGGCCAGGGATCAGATCGAACCCATGTCCTCACGGATACTAGTCAGGTCTAACCTGATGAGCCACAACAAGAAACTCCCAAAACTTTAAAATAGTAATTTTTGTCTTACATGTTGACTAAAGTGGAAAAGATGTAATATTCCTTTTTTATATGCTCCACTGTCCTTTGTTTTACATTTGACATGCCAGGATAACCCCATCCCACCCTCCTTCTTTCACCTCAGTGGCATTTCCCAAGGATGTTTTTAAAGTGCACATGAAAAAGTAACACAGCCTTCTGTGAAAGGAGAGGAAAGAAATGCCAAGTGATTGTTTTACCTTCATTGCCTGATCTATATCCGAAACAAAAGCATTGGCTTTGTTTCATTTATAATTAGAACTAAGCAAACTCAGCAACACCTATAACTTTCAAGGCCCAAATATTTGTCCCTACAAACCAGAAGTTGTAGTACAGACCTTATGGACAAAACAGAAGGCTAACCTATATGAGATAGTGTGGTGAGGAATGGGCAACAAGAAATTTGCAGGCAGGAAAAAATAGGTTTGGTTTCCATATCAAGCATCTGAGAATTATGTCACCTGAGAATTTTTTTTTTTTTTTTTTAGTTTCTCAGTCTGTTTCTTCAATCCAGAAGTGGCAGCGGTTTTTGTTTGTTTGTTTTTAATTTTATTGGCGTATAGTTGATTTACAATATTATGTTAGTTTCAGGTATACAGCAAAGTGAATCAGTTATACATATACATATATCCAATCTTTTTCTCATATAGGCTATTACAGAATATTGAGTAGAATTCCCTGTGCTAGACAGTAGGTCCTTGTTACTTAACCTATTCTTATATATAAAATAGTGTGTATATGTGAATCCCAATGTCCTAATTTATCCCCCACCAAAGCTTCCCCTTTGGTGACCGTAAGTTTGGTTTCAAAATCTTTGAGTCTATTTCTGTCTTGTAAAGAAGTTCTTTGATATCATTTTTAACTAGATTCCACCTATGAATGATCTCATATGTTATTTGTCTTTCTCTGACTTCATTAAGTATGAAAATCTCTAGGTCCATCCATGTTGCTTCAAATGACATTACAGAAATGGTGATTGTATTACATAAAATCTACTGGAAGGTAGACTTTAAATTTAAACACAAATGGATTGGGAGTAGACAGAACAGTGTTATTTATCCTTCCTGGGAAATGTTGGCCTCTTAGACCTGCCACGGATTCAGGGTTTGCTTCCATTATGAGATCAGCTAGAAGGAGCAATGGCAAAATGAAGGAAGCAAGCCCTCGGGTAGCTGAGGAAAACCGGTGGGGAAGGTAATGCAGGCTGGCCACCAAATGAGGATGAGGCCAGAAGCAGGTTTGAAACCTGGAGGAACAGAACCAGGGGAATTCTGATAGCCAAATCTGTCATCTATACAGAGATCAAAGTCCCCGGATGGGACAGGTCCAGGATGATTTCCCAAATAGCAAGCTTTGATCTAACTCCCAGCTCCTGGTACTTCAGAAATTTCTGCCAGTCCTTTGCAGTTTTATATGAACATTGTTTGATTACCTAGAGACATGCTATATTTAGAGGAAATGGAAATACTCAGGGGGAGAGTAGGATGGCTTTGACCTTTGATGACATTCCTCCTGAGAATATTCTCCAAGATAATGTTCTTAAACTACAGCATGCATCATAATCTCATGAGGAGGTTCAATAAAACTGATTGCAGGGCCCACTCTCAGTGTTTTTGATTCAGTGGGTTTGGGGCAGGTCCTGAGAATGAACATTTCTAATGCCTCCCAGGTGATGCCATTGCTACTAGGCCAGGGACTATACTTTGAGAATCACTGTTAAAAGTTTAGGAAGCACCTCTGTGGCACTGTGCATTAAGGATCCGATATTGCCACAACTGTGGTGCAGGTTCGACCCCTGGCCCGGGAACTTCCACATGCTGTGCGTGAGGCAAAAAAAAAAAAAGAGAGAGAGAGAGAGAGAGAGAGAGAAAGGGGGATCACTTTTACTGAAACTGAAAGCAACTGTTAGAGCTCCAAGTTAGCATTTTGGTGAATAGTGATGTGCATCTTATTTGCAAGTGTCCTATTTTCAGTGTTCACCTCCAAGTGCCATCAAACTGCCATCAGAATTAACTGGACACTGCTGGTCCCCCAAAATGCAGTCCAAAAGTTGGTATTAATCTTTGAAATTTGAAGTCTTTCTCTTTATGTTTTAGGTGTTTGATTTTCCCCCACTTCAAAGTCCTATTTTGTTTTGCTTTCAGCAAAAGTCTCTCGGAGAAAAGGGATAAAATCTTTCCATGGGAGTATAACCTTTTAAAAACCATTATGGAACACAGCTGAGCCTCTGAAAGGTGTATTAGGAGGACGGCTGTGGAGGAAGCATTTGGAGGAAATCTCCATCCCTGCAATTTGAAGGCCCTTTTAACCACCTCCTGTGTCCCAAAGACCTCAAGTTTTCATTATTACAGATAAAATAATGTTTCTAGGTCTTTCCTTTGGTTGCCTAGATCTTTGAAATACCAGCACATGAACTTCGTGGGTTTTTTTTTTCTTTTCTTTTTTTCCTAACTCCTTGGAGCTGTACTTAGAGTTAGCTCCTGGGAGTCTGCTGTTGATGTTTGTTAGGATGGTCGGCAGACCCTGACCGTCTTCCAAAACATAAAATAGCATTCATGTGACATTAAGAATAAAGGCAAAGGATGAAGCCTAAAACAAAGTGATATCCTGAAAAAGAACTTAATGCTATCTGATACTTGCATCTCAACCGAGTGGGTAAAGAAGGCAGATTTATGTGGGAATGGTTTGCTTAAAGTTCTAGTCCATATAGACATTAGGTTTTGCCATAAGAGATAACTGGAAAGATAAAAAGGATGAGTCCAGGAGTTCCCTTCATGGCTCAGTGGTTAATAAACCCGACTAGGAACGATGAGAACGCAGCTTTGATCCCTGGCCTTGCTCCAGCATTGCCATGAGCTGTGGTGTAGGTTGTAGTCGCCACTCGGGTCCCACATTCCTGTGGCTCTGGTGTGGGTCGGCAGCTGTAGCTCTGATTCTACCCATAGCCTGGTAACTTATACATGCCATGGGTGTGGCCCAAAAAAAAAAAAATGAGTCCATTCTTGTGGTTCTCTTAGAAAAAAACTAAGGCTTAGTAACAAGTCAATGAAAGGTATATTTTGGTTTCATTTGCCTACACCACATCTCATCTCCTATCAAATGGACAGGCACATTCTCTGATTCCTTGATAGATTCCTGTAGCAAGTAGGTAGAGAAACAGGAAAGTTTTAAATCCTGTTCCTGATAATATAAAATTTAGACAGAAGTAATCAGTAACACACTCTGCTTCACAGAGAAAAAGTAAGAGGCGGACTGCATTGGTTTTAATGCAGATCATTGTGGGGGAGCAAAACTTGCCTTTCCAAAATGTTTTGTTGGTATGAGGATCATTTTGAGTTGAAAATAACTAAGGCCCAAAAGACTCAGGAGGAAATTTTGACCTTCTATCTAACTGCCTAAAAGAATGTAGATGAAGGGCCTGTACATCAAAGAGAGCTATCTGTCACCAGGGAGACTTGCAAGGAATATGGACTGGGTTTGATGGGGAATCAGAGTCCACTGTGTGTCCCATTGTCTCTGCAGGCCTAGCACAGTTACTTATCAAACATTTGCTTTCCCATTTCCATGTGAGTTGCCTTCCTCTCCTTTGAAGTCACCATTGTGCCCAGCATCCTCTTTTGTCTTTAGCTGAGGATGGTATCTAAGGTGAGGGCTTCAGCCATTTTGGCAACTTACTCACTTCCCTTAGGTGTCTTCCGCATACACGTTATTAAACTTTTGTTTGATTTTTCACCTGTTAATCTCTTTCACGTCAATTTAACTCTTAGACCTGGCAGAAGAACCTATATGTATAGAGGAGAATTTCTTTCTCCCTGAGAAAAGCTAGTTTTTCCTTTAGGTATCAGAGAGAAAAATCCAAAATTTGATGAGGGCTAGAAAGAGAAAATAATTATGAAGCTTTACTGAAAAAGGTATAAAATAAGATTGAAATAAAGTATTACATACACTTTATGGGATGGTAAAATGCAAAATTATAAAGATGTCAATTCCTGCCAAATTAACTTTTTTTTTTTTTTGGCTTTTTAGGGCCACACCTGTGGCATATGGATGTTCCCAGGCTAGGGGTCAAATCAGAGCTGCAGCTGCCAATGACCTACATCACAGCCCATGGTAACACTGGATCCTTAACCCACTGAGTTAGGCCAGGGATTGAACCCAAGTCCTCATGGGTACTAGCTGTGTTCATAACCTGCTGAGCCGCAAGGGAAACTCCCCCAAAACAATTATAAAAGGCTCGTGGCAAGGATATAAACTTTCTCTGCTCCCCCCAGAATAAAACTGAACCAGAAGTTAAGAAATGTTTAGGAAAAGTACAAGAGGATATTTGTATGTATGCAGAAAAGAAATAGTGTTACTCTAAAGCTATAATTAGTCCTTTGTAATATTGGCATGAGAATAGATAAGTAATGTCATGATCCCAATAGAGAAAGGCCCATGAATAACTAACTGGAAATGATCTACATGATAAATTTTAAACTTTAAATAATTGGGGTCAGAATAGACTCTTTAGTAAATTAGCGTGTTCATGTCATTGATAGCCTTTTCGGGAATGACTGATAGATTTCCTTTTCCCACTATGCAAACTAGACTTCTCATATGTCAGTAGGTGTATTAACATATGTTCCTGTTTTTATTCCTACTTTTAAAAACCACAAATCACTTTATCTTCATAAAAATGGTTAAAGATCAAACAAAAGGAAAGAAGGAAGAAGAAAAGAAAGAGAGGGAGAGGGGTTAAAGATAAAAGGAGAGAGGGAAAGGTGGGAGGGAGGGAAGGAGAGAGAGAAAAAAAGAAAGGGTGGAAGGAGTGCTCTGACCCCAATGGAAGTGGATTAGATGGAGACGTTACAAAGTAGCAGAGCAGAAAAAGCACGATGACTGTTCTCCAGCTACATGCTTTGGAGAAATGGAGAAAAGGGGAAGGAGAGCTCTAGAATTTTGTGACTTTTTAAGGAGGGAAAATTTGAGAGTAATTCTAAGTTACCTCAGTTTCATGACCTATCTTTTTTTAAATGATATTTAGAGCTAAAAAAGCCAGATTTTAATTGTAACATCCAAAATAGTTGGGTTTTTTTTATTAATCCAGGGATTTCCAGGAAATTTATGTATCCAAAAACTAATTTTTATAATACCTTAAATCTCGAAAGAGCCAATGGTGTATAGTTATCTCTGGAGAGGATGAGTTTTGGGATAAGGGTAGGAAATATATTTGCTCTTGGCAATTTTAGTGACAAACATACCAGCAGAACTACCTTGAATCAGAGACACAATTGATCTCCTGAATGAAGCACCTACAAACCCTCAGTAGCTATGCCCTTGCTCTGCTCCATGGGTTGGTGTTCTGGCTCTCACTGGCTTCCACAGTTGTCTTGACTTTTTAAATGTCCTGTTCTCATAGACATTGTTTTCTCAGATCAGACGCCTGGAATTACAGTCATTGGTAACCATGAGGATGGGTTTCCTGGGACCAACCTCCAATTTGGTGGAGTCCTATTGAAATGCCACTCAAAGTCCCAGGCAGCAGGGGAAGAAGACTTTCCTGGGGCATTTATAGTCTGAGATGTAAATTATGGTTTGCCTTGACTTCCACTGCATCTTTAAGATGTCCTCCTCCCTTTGTTCAGAAAACATTCTCAGTGCAGCTGGGAATGCTATTTCCAATTAACAGACAAATTCTGCGTGGAAGGAAAGTAAGACTGTTAAATCCTTGGAGTTAAGCTTAAGAGTTTTTTTCCTCATTGGCCTTGTCAGCCTTGCAGTATCCTGAAAGAATCACAGCTTGGGTGAAATATGATAGATTCAGAATGAAATACAGTTTTACTAGGAATTCTGCTTATTAGTTTAGGAATCATGAACAAGCAGTTCATGTCAGTTTTTTCAGTTTTATCTACCATAATTAAAGAGTGTTTTATAAGTACAAATACATAGTAATCGGTTTTATAAATTAAATTGTCAATTTTAAATATTTATTTTTCTCTAAGAAATGTTAGAAATAATGAGGAATAATTGCTTTTGAAGAAAATCAAAGTTTATATATCGTCACTTATACATGGAAACTGGCTTCCCTTGTCTTCATGTCTGTTTGCCTTTTCTTAACTGTGGTAGATTGAACTGTTACCTTCAAAAGTTGCTCTCTTCTTTCGAGTGTACCTTTGCCTCATCATTTTATGGTCCTTTGACTAAAAGATGTTTCATTACTATCTGATTTTGGACAGTGCAGTATTTTCAAGCAAAGGCTCCAAATCAGTGCTCTCCTTAAAAGTATTCAACAACTTGAGAGTTCTCTTGTGGTGCATGGGTTAAAGATCCAGTCTTGTCACAGCAGTGGCTTGGGTTGCTGCTGTAGTATGAATTCAGTTCCTGGTCTGGGAACTTCCACATGCCAGGGGTGAGGCAAAATAAATAAATAAATAAAATGTTCAACAACCAACTTTCAACTTACTAAACATGGTGAGTGGGGAGTTAATTGTTAACAACTTGAGGAAAAACGTTCTGATTTGTTGCATTTGCTAATTTCCATGGCATCAATACACCTACTACTGCCAATTTCAAGCTATCCAGGAGATGCTGGTGAAGACAATGCTAGGAAAAGATATACGGTGATATATCATGTGTATAATTCTACCATACAGATAGAATAGACCTAAATAAACTGAAGATTCTATATATTAGGAGCATGTAGAAACATAATGTTAATATAAATTTTAATGATGGTTGTTTTTAACAACAAACTCACAAAAGGCTGAAAATATTTCAATCAGCTCTTATAAATAAGCACACCCAGCTATAGCCCACCTCTGTTTGAAATGAACTTTTCAGGTTGGCCAAGCTCTCCTGAACCTCTGCCATCCCTGAGACGAACACGCCCTGACTAGCAAAATTCCAAAGAGGATATACACAGAGAGAGTAGTATCTCCCAGCTCACTCACTGACCTGCAACTTGAAGCAGAGCCACCTTGATAAGTCTTGCCGTGGGGAGGAGAGCCACAGGTGCCGCAGAGCCACAGAAATGAAGGATTGCTACTTCAGGCTACTGAGGAATTTGGAGGTAGCTTGTTACATAACATGATTAGAGTGATATATGACTAATATGGCAACTTATTTCTGAGAAATAAAAAACAACATATTACTTTTATGATTATAAGAGCCAATAAGATATTTAGTATTAGCTGGACTTATCACTATTATTTATTTTTATCTTTTTGTGGCATTTAGCCTAAAAAGATGCAAAGGTATAACCTGAAGTATCTGGCTGTCATAGTTTATTACCAGGGATTTCCTCCTCATAGTGGCTGCGTTCGATTGGTATTTGTGATTATTTTGAGGCCAAGTGAATATCCATAGTAGCAACATTTGTCTATTTCTGTGTTGGTAAGAAAACCTGACTGACGCTAGTAGGACATGTTTTCATGTCAGTTTGATCAAAGTCACCCCAGGTCTGCAACTGTACTAGATTATCAGTAACGTTCTTCTTTGCGCAGTTATAGTTCACAATGGAAGGTTAGTTCCACAGGATCAGACTTTCTTTTCGTTTTTCTTTATTTTTAATTATTTTTTTTTGGTCTTCTCCAGATTTTAGGATCAGACTTTCATGCTTAACTTCTTTAATAAAGTGAGACATTGTTTTGATATCATAAAAATGGCAATGTAAGCCGCCATCGCAGCTGTCTAATGAAAAAAGAATAGAAAGGAATTTAGTATGCAGTGATCTGTATTTAACAAATGGAGGTCATTGCATGCAGTGTAGCCTTAGCATGTGGGAAAAATGATGGTATCCCAATGGTTTAAAAGAAGAAAAAAGAGTATTTAACCCATCAGATAGGACCTTAGTTGTGTGCTAACCTCAAAATCCCATATGCATTAACAAGCAACTTCATATTCACATCACAACCAAAACATTTTGTGCCAGAAAAATATCACTTCTTCTAACTTCCACAGCTCCCACCCTGGTCTAAGTCTGCAGCAACTCCAGCCTGTCCCCTCCTTGGACACTGCAGTGTCTGCCCTTGTTTTCTGTACTGATCGTGCTAAAATAGAACTCAAATCAGGCTGTTTCTCTGCTCAGAATCTGACAAAGCCTTCCTATCTCACTAAAAGTAAAGGCACCGTTTCCTGAGAGTGCTGCCAAGTCTCTCCAGCATCCCTCTCCCCTTCCCCCCTCCGCTCTCCTTCCCCTCCAAACCCATTTCTTACTTCTCTCCCTACCCAGAGAATACAAGTCTCATACCCCAGGCAATTAGGCTCCCATTCTGTTGGGGTGTAAGCTTTTGTTCTTACTATTCCCTCTACTGTGACTTTGCTTCCCACATCATTACCGCTGACTGTTCTTATATCCAGGCTTTAATAAAATCAGTAGCTCAGTGTAGCTTTCTCTGACTGTCTTATTTAAAATTTAAACACACCCCCATGCACTTTCAACCCCCTTTCCCTCATTATTTGTATAAATAGAAATATAATGAAACTGTATGTTATACTGATTTATTTGATTAGGGTCTCTTTCCTGCCGCAAGAATATAAGCTTCATGTGGGCAGGAATTTGGGCTATTTTGTTCACGACAGTATTTTCAGCACCTAATAGACACCAATTGGTAAAAAATGGTTGAGGATTAAATGTCCTTGATTATAAAGTTGTGAGGGCTGGATAAGATCATCCATGTACTAAGTTTGGCCCTGTGTCTTTCTTGTCATATAGAAACCTCCCATCACATATTGGTGACAGTCATTATTTTCTTTTTCTTATTGAAAGTCAAATGTAGGTGATAATGTGTAGAAGAGGAAAGAGTGGCTTAAAACTTAAGAGACAGGCATATTTTAAAGTGTTCTAAATAAATCTCTAACAGACCTGATGATTTTTCAAAACTATTTAGAAGCTTTGGACTTAACATTATAAAATAGCAAATTTCAAATTCACTCAGATCTCTCTCCATTTAAATTCTCAAGGGAAAGTAAATAAAGTGACAGATGAAACAAATGTGATGAAAGGCTTACATTCTTGGGTACTTCTCCTTATGTTCAAACTCAATAAAGAGCTGACTTGTCTCTGGAGCCTCTGCCAACAAATAAACACACTTTTCTTTGCTGGCTCTCCTTTCTTCCAGGCTCGCTAACTCTGCAGCGTTTCAAGACCCTTTGGTTTTTTTTTTTTTTTTCTGTCCGTTGATGAACTCACTACTCACATGTTTTCAGCTATTGCTTGTGCTCAGATTATATCCAATGTTCTTTCAACAGTTGTATAGTCCTTGCTGTCTCTAAATATCTTTATATCTAAACATCATATAACTCTACCAGGAATATGAAATGCTCTCATCAAGATGTCAGCTGCCTAAGTGGTTCCACTGTCTTCATTTTTCCTTACTTTTGCTAACCTGAAATGCTTCATCAAAGATCTTAACTCCTTTCTCTTATAGTTCGTGGATCATTTCTTACCCCTTCTACTTGCAGCTGTATTTGCAATAAGATATAGTAAATACATTTCCATTGGGTTTTTTGACTTTTTATTATTATTATTATGAAATATGTCTGTATATAAAGCATATTGAGACTAAATACCTAATATGCCCACCATTCAGAATGAGAAATAAAACATTAGAAAAAAACTGAAACCACTTGTATACAGTTCTGCAGATATATTCTTTCTTTTTCTACAAGTAACTTCTGATCTCCTAAGTTTATTGTTTACCTTTCCCATGCATGACTTTTCAACATGAATTTTCAACAAAATTTTGTTCATATTTGTTTCCTTAAACAAATATCTAATTCTTTTCATATTTTACATTTTATGCAAATGTTGTCATGCTAGTTTTGTTCTCAGAATTATTCTGTAGCAATTTATCCATGGTGGTGTATATAGTTCTAGTTCCTTTTTTTTTTCACTGCTCTATAGTATTCTGTCCTATAAATACACCAGTTTATTTTTACAGTTTGCAATAGATTTTTGTCTGGTCCCCTTATTCCTGTACCCTTTAATGTCTAATTTACCTGACAGCTGCTTAATAATCTTTCTTAATTGCCTTTTTAGTCCACCTCCTGCCCTGTTCAAGAACCTAAATAGCTCTGTTTGTAAACTAGTGGTATCAACACTAGTTTTCCAATGGCTAACATTTAAGATACTTCACCACCTTGTTATTTACATTCTTACAAATAGCTCTCTGTACTTTGGTAAAACATATTCTGTTTCCATCCCCAGATAACACTTTCCAAATACACCACAGAAAACTAGCCACTAAAATATTTTTTCCTCTTTCTCTTCTTTATCTGTGTCCTTGTTATTTTAAAACTTGACTCAAAATATGGTTTCTACTGACTTTTACCTGATTTAAACCTGTTCCTCTACTTTAATCCCTAATTCCTTTTCTTTCCTACCTCTGCTGATAGGCTTCTTAACACTAGTGCTTATCATGCTTGCAATGTAAATATACCTCTTCATGAATAGTCAGGACAGTATCCATTCTATTCAATAAGTATTTAGTGGAATACAAAGGTAGATACTCACGTTGATCATATGTCCATAAAGAGAAAATGACAATTCAGCATGTGAATGTCATGTTCAGATTTTATGTAAAGTGTTATGGAAGTTCAGACAAAGACTCCTTTCCCACCTTTGGAAGAAAAGGAAGAACAGGCTTTGGAGGAGTTAATAGTATACATGAAATGAGTTGTAAATACGAGTAGCCAGTTAAGAAAATGAAAAGGGAAGCAAATGAAAGTCATGCCAAGATGAAGAAGAACTAACAACAAAACCTCATGAGCTATAAACTATATCACATATGTACAACATGTAATAAGAATGGCATATTTCGAAACTTGAGAGTAAGGCAGTGATCAAATAATCCTAGGAGTGTTGTGAGGATCAATGTGTTAATACATCTTAAGTGCTTGGAACAGTACCTGCTACTCACTAAATACTCTGTAATTGTTACCCAAATAATAGAAGATCTTGAATGCCAGGTGACAGAACTTGGGTCATAGAAAGTGATCCAAGTGTTTAAAATAAGAAAACAGCATGATAGGTTTTGCTTTTTAGATATAATACTCTGAAGGCACTTGAGGACATTAGACAAGAGGCAGGAAAATTAATGAGGAGGATGTTGCAGTTTCTACTAAGAGTTGTCAAGGCAAGGACAGAAGTAGTGGTGATGAAGAGAAGTAGGAGGTGGATTCAGTAGTTTTTAAGATTTGAATATGGTCATTGAGGAAGAAGAAGGATACAAGATGACATTATATGTCTGGATAGAAGCAAAGGTCATCAAAAACTAAGAGATTCTCTTTAAGAAACTGAAAGCTTTTCTTGTGTGTTTCTCACTAAACTATCCAATACCTGTTCTCAATAGTGCATATGGATGATTATGCCTGAAACTCTGGAACAATGTTCTCTAACGAGGGGTATTAGGACATATGACACTAATGGATCATGTGCAGTAAAAGCAATTATAGTAGTGTTTGCCCAGTAGAATGAGAATACTTTCTGGTGCATAAAGACAAGGAAACATTAATTTTCAGAAACAAAAACATGCTTCTGATAGTGTTTCCTGGATTGAGACTGTAAGTCATTTGTTTTATGATTGAAAACCTTTTGTCTCCAAAGTAGTATACTAATTGTGGCTGTCAGATTCATGTTCTTTAATTGTCCTGTGAGATGAATGTATGATTTATAACGACAATTTCATAATTAGTCTTAAAACACAATAGGGAATGTATCATGGCCACTTCTTAACATGAAGACTAAAATCTAACTATCCATTTTAATTTGATAGCCATTAATTCAACTTTCTGTGTCTCCTTCTACGTTTACTATTTGCAAGGAAGTATTTCAGGAAGTAGAGAAGCAAACATATTAAAAAAATCGGTTTTGCTCTAGGTCTCAGTTAAACCAGAACAAATAGACAATTAAAATAGAGAAAAAGCTAATTGTGGCAGAAGTATGCATAAGACATGGGCATCGTCTGCTAAAGGTGTGAGATCCAGGAAAGGATGGAGAGGCACTGTAGGGTGTTAAAATAGAAATGGAAAAGACCTGAGATACATTTCTAAGAGAATCTTTTTGGCTGCTGTCTGGAGAATATTTGAACAAAATCCATATGAAAGGCAGAGGAATACAACTGTTTTCCAAGTTGAGAAAGAATTAGTTCCTTAACTAAGGCAGTGATATGGACTATGATGACAAAGAGATGGTGGCCAGAGGTGTTTTGGAGTAAAGCAGAAGAATATGAAAGTGATGGCCTATCGAACAATTGGCGATCTAGGCATGTGATTACCATCCAGTGACAGCTGGATAGCCAGTTACATGTGAGCTGGGGTGATAAGATATGGTGGGGAAGAGCAAACTCTGCCTGAATTTGAATCCTAGAATTGCCACTTATTTAGCTGGGTGTCTGTAGGCTCATTAGCTTATATATACAAGCCCATCATTTTTCATGACACTGTAGTCATCAGAGACCTTTGTCTTTAGAGGAAATAAAACCAGCCAAGTTATATCAGCTACCATCCCTGGAATGTTACCGCTCTAGTACCTACCTCACTGAGTTATTGTGAGGACTTGGTTAAAATATGAAAGAGCTGGAAATAGTGTCTGCCACATAGGAAGCACAGCCTGAGTGTTAGTGATCATTCCGACATCCAGGTACATGGTTGTGGTAGCATCGTGATGCAGTTTAGAGGATTTTCAGGTGATGTTCATCGTGTACCTCCTGATTGTGGGTGATGCTTCCCCACCAGGAGAAAGTGGCATCTTGGGAAATGCTGGCATATTACATGGCTCTAAACACCACAACCTTGTTCCCACTCACCAGAACTTCTTCCTCCCTTTTAATTAAGGCCTTGTTCAACATCATTCAGAAAAGTCCCTCATGCTTAATCTGTGACTCATAGTCCAGCCATTTGAACAGTACAAATGTCTCCTCTGCAGGAAGGAGCAGATGCTCTGGTGGAAAACAAGTGGGGGGAAGTAAAGCAGAGAGCCTCATAAATGCAGTGGAAAGTTGGGGCTAAAGAAATCACAGGTTTTCATAGACATGTTAGCTTATACAAACACCATATTTTTTACAGTACAGTAATCATCAGAGACCTTTGTCTCCAAAGAAAATAAAAGTGGCCAGAGTTGCATCAGTCGCCATCCCTGGAGTGTTGATCTGCCACAGGAAGCTATCCAGGGTAGAACGGCTTCTCTCCAGGTAGCAAGAAAAAAAGTTATCACCTCCTTCTGGTTCTCCTCTGAGACCCAGAAGGAAAAAAAAATAATCCAAGTCTGGCACCTAGGTACTTTCCTGAGTGGGTTGTCATGGCAACAGGGTAAAGCAACTGTTTTCAGGATTCTAGGACCTTGGCAATTCTCATGTGTTTCTCTGCCTCAGCTTCTCTGTATGCAGAGACATATGGATACCAGAACTGGTGCCAGAATTGAGATGAGGATTTGAAATGCATGCCAGGATTCCTCTGGGTTACACGGGACCTCAGCCGACCTCCCGGAGTTTAGCTTGCTCGGCATCACATCACCGCTGCTAGCGTGACCCATCTGGTTCCATCACCTGCTGGGCTCCATTCCTCCAGCTGTAAAATAACGGGATTGGACTCAGCAAGTGCAAAGGTTAATGTCAGCTCTAGAATGTTTTGAGTCTCAGTAATTTTACAGAATTTAGGGTTGTTCATGGTTGAGCTTAAATATGCTGTTGTAAGAAAAACATCACCTTCGTTAGCATTATTGATGTAATTATCTACTATTGATCAAGAACTTTATTGTTATTAAAAGAAAGCATCTAGTTCATTGTATATAACATACATATTTGAGGTGGCTATATTTTATATATATATACACATGCACATATATATACACACACATATTGTGTATGTATGCTCACAGAAGCTTGTGTGTAAGGGTATGAATACCTCTGTTATAAAAATAATTTAAGATTTTTTTAAAAGGAACCAAAATAGGGCCTTTAAGAGAGCAGAGAGACATCCCAATATTTATATATTTTCATTCTTTCATTAATGATTTCACTTACTTGAGCTAGAACTATATGACATGCGATGTTGTATTAACTGTATATATGTGTGTCTTTGTGTGTGTTTATGTGTGTGTGTGTGACAGAGAGAAAGAGAAAAAAAACTGTATATGCCATGCAAAAATGCAGTTTTAACTCATCCTCAAATTCAGAAATGGCTGTAATTTATATGAGCTTAGTAATGCATACCATTTTATCCTTTGCACTTTGGGCAGTTTTGACAAATGGCAGATAATTACTAAATATCTGGGGCAATGAATGAATGAATATATGAATGAAATAGAGTAGGCCTACTTGAGTTTCTTTATATCTGCTAAAAAGTGGCTCTTGAGAAAGATTACTCTAAGTGTTCCAATTATCCATTGCTATGTAACAGTCCTAAAGCACGGTGACAACAATTCATTTAAATGTTTGTGCTCATAGACAATATAGGTCATGAATCCAAAAGACACAGTGGCTGTAACTCATTTCTGCCCCATAATGGCTAGAGCCTCAACTGGGATGAATCTAACGGCTGGGGATGACCCTAACAGCTGAGGGGTGACCCAACAGGTGGAGATGATCCTAAAAGGCGAGGGTGACAGTAACAGCTGGGGATGACTCTAAAAGCTGGGGGTGACCCTAACAGCTCTAGCAACTGGGGGTGACCCTAACAGGTGGGGGTGACTAAAAGGTGGGGGTGATTCCAACAATAGCAGGTGACCCAACAGTAGAGGATGATTCTAACAACTGGGGATGACACTAACAGCCAAAGAAAACCCTAACACCTGGGAATGACCCTAACAGCTGGGAATGACCCTAACAACTGGGGATGCCTCTGACAGCACTGGATGACCCTAACAGCTGGGGCTGAAAGATCTGAGACTGAGGGATCCGCTTCCCAGAAGGGTTCTTGACTCATAATTTGAGCCCTCGAGGAGATTGCTGGAAGGCTTATGTTAACTGGGACTGTTGACCAGAGCTCCATGGGGACTGGCTTTGGAGAGGGAAGATCTGGAGCATCATCAAAACAGAAGCTGCAGGACTTCTTTTGACTTAGACTTGGAAAAAAACAGTGTCACTTCTGACATGTTTAATTGGTCATAAGTGAGTAACTAAAACCATGTCAGACTCAAGAACTGGACAGTAAGGACAGTGTATAGTCCCAGTTGTGCTGGAGTGACCGGAGGTGGCAGATAGTGACAGTGTATGAAGAACTCTCTGAAATCGGAGTTCCCGTCGTGGCGCAGTGGTTAACGAATCCGACTAGGAACCATGAGGTTGCGGGTTCGATCCCTGCCCTTGCTCAGTGGGTTAACGATCCGGCGTTGCCGTGAGCTGTGGTGTAGGTTGCAGACGCGGCTCGGATCCTGCGTTGCTGTGGCTGCGGCGCAGGCCAGTGGCCACAGCTCCGATTAGA
>PVHT021183699.1:21160096-21173636 GCA_004024745.2 Catagonus wagneri
CTCTCTGAAAGAATATGATGCCAATTTGATTTTTGCTTCTTGGTAGTTGGTCCATGTTCTCTCTGAAAGATTTTAGAGTATTCTTTGTGTCTTGTTTGTTCTGGATTTGTGTTCATTATGTTGAAGTGGGCATTTCTCCTTATTACTCCTGTTTAGCCTTCCAGAATCACTCAATATTAAGTTTTTTTTTTTTCATCTTCCTTAAACTATGGGAAATTTATCTCGATCGGATAGTTCCTACCTTCTACTTTTTTGGCTCCTGTAACATTATTTAGGTTTTGGTACTTCTACTTTGATTCTCTTTGGCTTTCCTTTGGACATGAACTGCTATATTCTAACAAAATTCTTTCATCTTGTCTTTCACCTCAATAGACAAAGTTTTATCTGTGTCCTTCTGGTATTTATACTGTCTGTTGACTATTTTATTTTAGCTGCTAAGCATTGGATACCAAAACATTTCTACTTGATTATAATTTAAGGCTTTTCTTCCTGACTTCACATTGGCAATATTTTCTCCTTTTGTTGTATATTGTGCCTATATTAAATAGTTGTCCGTTTGATTTTCTTTTCTTGCAGTGTGTGTAACTTTCCAGGTTCTCATCATTGTGGCCTGTGGTACTAGCTTTCTGATAATGTATGATAGGATAAGTCTAAGGTCTGCCCTTAGCGTGCATCCCTACTGAAGGTGAATATTGAACCCAAGACACTTCAGAATGACTCAGATGTTCCTCTGTTCTGCCACACTCACAGGCAGGCAATCACCTTTAAGTTTTTAGGGAAAAAATGTGTTATGAAGAGAAATTTTCCATAGCTGTAATCCTTTAGCCATGAAAACTGGAGGGAAGAGGTTAAAGAAAGTCATATTCAAGGCTTGTTTTTATCAACCCTTCATCTTAACAGTTACTAAGTGCTGCTTTCAGACAGACCACTCAGCACCAACAGCCTGGCCAATGCAATTTCTGTGGGAATGAGTAAGGAAATAACTCCTTAAATGCCTAGCTTCTGAACAACCCACTCCACCACACACACATACACACACACTCACACACGCACACACCCAGAGCATTGTGATACATTTCCCTCAAAGCCTCTCATCCTTTTATTTCCCTAATTTCTCAAGATTGATTTAAGGAATGCTCCTCTAGTATTTTTTCCAATTAAAGATATTTCTACATAAGAAACGGATAGCAAAATATTTCTCCTAAATGCTCCAGTCAGGAACATCTATAATGATAGAAATTTCACTTCAAATGTAATAATGATGATTACTATAATCACCATCATTGTTTGTAGAATTTATTATTATAAATATTCTAATTTATTCATTATTTCCTATGTGCCGTATTCGGTAATAATCACTGTACATACAATAATTTGAAATCTAGGACTTCTGGATAGTTTCCTCAATAAGTTCATATGCTAAGCTTCAGAATTCAACAGTCCAGAATTAAAACAGAATTAAATGAGGAGGCTGTTCTTTTTTTATTGGGGGGGGCCACACCCATGGCATGTGAAAGTTCCAAGGCCAGAGATCTGACTCATACCACAGCAGTAATCCCAGCCATAGCAGTGATAACATCGGTTTCATAATCTACTGGGCCATCAGGAAACTCCAGTAGCCCAATTCTTTACTCCAGGCTCTCAAGGGACACAAATGGAAACTCTAGGACCTCTGTTTGTCACATCCTCAGCTTTTGGCCTCCCCACATTCTCCAGACTTTCCTTGTACAATCTCCTCCCACCTCTGCTTTTTTACTTATTCACTTAGCTTCTCTGCTAAGTTTTTCTCATCTTATTCCTCAGTCTTAAGTTCAGTAATTTTTGGCTTATTCTGCACTGCAAAAGTTTTCTCTAGCAAGGTGAACTCTATAGAATGGGATCTAAGACTGGAAAGTTGGATTAGCAACTGAAACATTCTTCTTGGCAGATTGAATGAGAGGAACATCTATGGGTAATTTCTTATTAATATTTTTCCAACATATATATGATCTCATTTAGATCTCTCAGTATCATATGTTAGCATATCACATGATACCTTATACTATCACTGCTATATTTTTCACGCAAGGACAACAAATCTCAGGAAGGTCAAATTGCTTGCCAAAGGTTGTAGTCGATGGTCTTGAAAGTTAAGAGATGGGGATTTAGAGAGAAATTATCTGATGTTGATGGCCATGCTTTAACTACTTTGCAATGTTGCTATACTTCCTCCTAAGGTGCATTTCCAAAAAGTACCTTAAGGTCCAGCTCTCACATAAAATCTGCCCTTCATTTGAATACTTCTGTCAAGGGAAATGCTGTGTTTATAAAAAGTTATCTGAGTGCTGTGGTTTTGCTTTTACTTGCTCCAGTATATCTCCATTCCCAAAGATCTGCTCACCTGAGGTCACCAACTCAATTTTAGTCTACATAATTTAATAGACCTGTTACCAGTGTAACAGCTACTAACAGCCCATTAATAATTATTTGGGTGAGGTTAGACAATCTCTTGTACCAAGGCTTTTATCATGGAATTTTAAGTCGTTAGATTAATAAATAATAAACTACCTACCAGCAGTATTCACTAGAAAAGACCGCACTTCAGATGTGCTGGCATACGTTATTAAATGTAATTAAGTTATTCAGCTGAAGAACTGAAGCAGCATTTCTCGGAATCCTGCCATTCCCCTGAACTTACAACAAGCTCAGGAAACCCGGTTCTCTTCATCTGACAGCAGGACTCAATGTTCATTTGCTGTGAGGTCGAGAATGAAGTCTGTCTGCTCATTTAAGAGGTACCACTGCAGAAGATCAGTGGTCTCCCTATCTGTAGACAGGGAGTTATATTTGGTAAGCTGAGGAAACAAATGAATTAAAAGGGACTTCCAAGATAGGATGCTATATTGTACCTATGGGCCAAATCTCTAATAGCAGAGGAGAAACAAAGATTTGGACAGTTACCTAGAGAATAGCTTACCTGCCTTTGTAAGCAATTCCAGACAGTGTGTACCAGAAATAAACCAGCTACATTTTCACGTAGCTGACATGAAATACAGAGAGAACTGAGAACACTAATTTTAAGTATTCAGAATTTGCAAACCTATGAAAACCTTAAGTAGAAATGGTAGGCTCTTTTCATTGTTTTGCCCTCTGCAATATTCCAGATGAGGACAGTTGACTTCCTGGTACTCAGTGCATAGGTAATGGATGAATTAAAGAATAAATAAACTTTATATTTTGGTACTACTTTCGTAGTTCACAAAGTAAATGTAGTTTACTTACATTATACCCTAATAAAAATGGCTGGAATTAGTGCTATTATTGCCTTACAAATAACTAGGGTACACACAAAATAGTGTGGAGGCAAAAACAAGTGTTTTGGAGCAAAGTAGGTCTAGCGTAGATTTTACCTCTATCCCCGTATTAGCTTTTAGTTCGGACATTACTTTTTAAACTCAGTTTTCCCAGCAATCAAATGGCAATAAAAATATCAAATTCTGGAGTTTAAAAAAATACAAGTATCCAGTAAATCTTTTTTCCTCTCTGCCTCAGCCGTCACTTCACTTATGGAAATCTTTTTTTTTTTTTTGCCTTATCTAGGGCCGCACCCACGACATAGGGAGGTTCCCAGACTAGGGGTCTAATCAGAGGTGTAGCCGCCGGCCTATGCCACAGCCACAGCAACGTGGGATCCAAACCGCATCTGCAACCTACACCACGGCTCACGGCAACACTGGATCCTTAACCCTCTGAGCAAGGCCAGAGATCGAACCCGCAACTTGATGGTTCCTAGTCGGATTCGTTAACCACTGAGCCACGACGGGAACTCCACTTATGGAAATCTTGAATGTTAATCTTACTTTAAGACAATTAGGAAGATGTTGTTCAGCTACTATGTGCTGTTAGATATAGCTGAAATTTTGCCAAGCTTGAAAAAGATAAGATAGTCTGCTGGAAAGCGAGCATTAATTCTCCTTGCTGGCCTAATCTTTCCCTGTCACTCATGTATTTCCTACCCCACCCCCACAATGCTGTGTCAAGCCATATTAGAGTCCAAGACAAAAGAAAAATTCAGTAATGTTAGTCTTGTCTCAAAAGTTTAATATTTGGTCCATTGTAAATGTTTACCTTAGTATTTTTAATATTACATTAAAATATTATTTACTTTGATTACTGTTTTGATACACCCTTACATTTTATACCCAAGGTGAGTATCTCACTCACTCCACCTGGTCCAGGCCTTGCCATTTCACCTTCTCCTTTTATATATTCGGTTTCATTCTTCACCTAGTATAAAGCCAATCTAAATCTGTCTGAAGCCAGCAGATTCCAGAATTTTTCAAATAATAGGCAAGTTCTCTCCTATTGGGTCTTACAAGCCCCAGCAGAAGAACCTCCTACTTTTCCATGATACTGAAAATCTCAAGGGCTGCTAAGCCTAGAGTTTAAATTGGAAACTTTTGCTTGATTTGAACGTTTGCAAGATTTTTTTTTTTTTGGTTGGGTGTTAGTTTGCTTTTTGTTTGCTTTTATTTGTGCAGACAGGGCTGTATCTCTCCTTACCTTTATCTTAGAGCAGGAAGGTCCAGATTTCTCAGGCTTATACAGAGCCTTAGACACCCCCTCTTCCATTGTCCCATCCATATCAACTCAAAGTGCAAGCCAGGTATCGAGGAGCCCAGAGCTGAGTGCTTATGTTTCTTGCTCGGTATCAGCCCAGCTGGAGTCAGAGCATGACATGTTTCCTGGGTTCACAGAGGGTCACTACACTGGCTACCTTGCTGACAAAAAAATTAAATACTTGGCTTCATACTGATAAATAGACCTCATTTTGGCAGAAGCTTAAAAATGAGAAACCAAAATTGACTCAATACAGGGGAAAAAAATAAATGAACAGTGTGACCAGTAAGAATAATTGGGTTTAGCATTTCCCAAAATATAGTCTACACAGGAAATTAACAATAATTAACATTTATTACCTCCTTATGAGGAACCTAGTATTGCTCTTTGTTCTTTTGTTATATTTCACTGTGGCAATGACCTTAGAAGACAGTCACTATTTTTACATTTGCTGAAGGTCACGATATTAGGTCAGGAGCTCTGGCAGCCTCCAGAATCTGTGCTCTAGCTACTACGATATACACTCTTCGAGATATTAAGGAAAATGTGCTTTAGGAAAATTCAAACAAGTAGTGTTTACACAGAATCTTGGATCATGGGTTCTGTTACAGACTGAATGTTTAGGTCCCCCCCACACACAACTCATGTGTTGACACCCCTAACCCCAACATGATGTTTTTGAAAGTGGGGGCTTTGGGAAGAAATTAAGTTTAGATAAAGTCATGGGGATGGGGTGCCCATGAAGGCATTAGTGTCCTTATAAGAAGATACACTAGAGTCACTTTCTCTCCACCATATGAGAACACACTTAGAAGGCAGTTATCTGAAAGTCAGAAAGAGGACCCTCACTAGAAACTGAATCTACCACAACCTTGACCTTAGATTTCCCAGGCTTCAGAGCTAAGAGAAGTAAATGTCTGTTGTTCAAGCCTCCTAGTCTATAATATTTTCTGATAGCAGCCTGAAGATAGGTGCAACATGTGGTATGTGTATTTAAACATGCATATATGTTTGGGGAGCTGTCTTAGGAAAGTGAAAAGTTCCAAGGTCAAGATTTTGAAGGACGATGCAAGTGAGGTTAAAAAGATTTTGTAATTGCAAACCTTATCAGAGCCTTTAATAGGCAAAGGGGAACAGTTATTTTCTAAGGAAGGAGTTTTGAGGAGTTCCCATCATGGCTAGCAGTTAACAAACCTGACTAACATCCATGAGGATGTAGGTTCAATCCCTGACCTTGCTCAGTGGGTTAAGGATCCTACGTTGCCTTGAGCTGTGGTGTAGGTCACAAACTCAGATCGGATCTGGTGTTGCTGTGGCTCTGGCATAGGCAGGGGTTTCAGCTCCGATTAGACCCCTAGGCTGGGAACCTCTATAAGCTGCTGGTGCAGCCCCCCCAAAAAAAGGGGGAAAAAGGAAAAAAAAAGAAAGTTTTGAGCGTAAGGTTTTCCAAAGGTATTTAACTTGGAATATCCCTCTCCAATGGAACAGTCCTTCTAGGTTGCATCTCATTTTTTCTTGCATCTTGGGGTTTAACCATTGGTGACTGGATGGCAGCCAGAAGTTTGATACCAACAATAATAGGTATATGAGGGCTATGTAGAATTCAGCCTGATCCCAAGCTATCACCCCAACTTCTGTTTGAATGAGGGATATTTAACCACAGACCAGCCTCAGCGCTGAAAAAGAGACGAGACATGAGGCAGGACTGGGGAGGCAGCCAGATGAAAGGGCAAGTGATGTCTCAGAGAAGCATGCAGAATCATTGGGGTTTCTTAATTGGCACCCGCTGCCCCAAGGAAAGGGGAAGGAGAGATTTAATGGAGTTTGTTGATTGTGTGGCTATGTGAGTCCCATCTCTGGGGAAATGACGGGCTCAGCAATATCAGATGTCAGTGGTGCAGACATTTGGCAGATGTGCCATCGTTGTAATTACCACCATGCAGGCAACGAGCGGACATCCAAATGTGTGAGCATGGGAGTGTGCGCGCATCAGTGTGGCCATGTGCATGTGCTGTTTTTATCCACTGTCCACAAAGCAGGAGCAGAGTTTAAAAGGTGAAATTTGACATGATACTTGACGCACACTGATATAGTTTAATTTTTACAGCTGATTTTTTTTTTCAGCAAAATTCCCCCACATACACATTCTCTCACACATACGTGAAAGAAATCAAATTGCCCATGGCACTCATGGGAAAGCAGTGCTATAACTCTGCCTCCAAAGCAGTTGTCAGATCTCTGGTAATATCTCAAACCAGAGCCTTGCCTTTTATGTGACAAGGACCCTTAAAAGCCTGATAACTTGTTCTAGGGGGAAAAAAATAGAAGCTGGAAAGATGGAGTTTATTTGAAGTTAAAATTGAGAGAGGAGGAAATGCAGAGGGTTCATATAAATACGTGATGTTTTATCCTTATTACATGTTATCCTCTATTTGTCAGGCAGAATGGTGCCCCACTTAGGGATGGTCTCAAAGCAGGTACTCAGACTACTTGAATTGTATTCCATTAAATTGAGTCGAATCTAATTGAATCAAATAGAATCAAATAGATTCTGAGTGTTCACCTCTGTCAAAGGGGAGTTTGTTTAGGATTGATTTTGGATGCACCCATAGCAAGAAGGAAATAAGGTTTATATCCCAGGCAAGAGTTGCTAGCAAGCAAGAGAAACTCTGTCCTAATGTCCAGAGCAAGGTCAAAATCAGAAGCAAAGTTTCAGATGGGACACGGATCTGAATGAGAAAATAATTTGGAATTTTGAGCATGGAGAAAATTCCAGTATCCCCAAGTTTAGGGCAGACCTTTTCGCTGATGGGGGCGGTTTCTTAGAGTAGAGTGTTTATGACAGAATAGTTGGTTGATCAGGAATGCTAACCAGAGGCCCTGATATTCAGAGTATGCAACATCAGTTGTAGCCCACCACGGTGATGAGTATTTCCCGAGCTTGAGCAGTGATAGCCAAGAGATCTACTGGACACAAGTACCCAAGAACAAGGAGTGGTCTGAACTGTTGATCTTGAAAATCCTCACTTCTCTGGCTTTTGTATCCTAAGCCAGAACATTTTTAAATGCATAGATTGCTTCCTTCCTTTTAAATGCATAGATTTTAAATGTATATATGGGTTGAGGTACACGAGCCCCCAAACCCCATATTACGTCTGTTGATTTTCACAACAATAATTGTTACATTATTTTTGCTGCTTATTTTCACATTTATAATGGGAAATTCATTTGAATGTTGAAAATGGTGCAGCCCTGCACTCTTCTACTATGTAAATCACAGAAACCCAAATCTGGCATGCTCTTAAAGAGACAGTGAATCTGTCCTACCTCAGGGCTGTATTTATGGGCCTCAGAACAATTTAAGTGTGCAAGAATCATTTAAAAATCTCCAGCATCGCACGACCCTGGGTTAACTACCACTTAACCTTCCAAGCCTTCCATTTTTGCTGAGAGTAATTACCAGCACTTAGCTGATAAGGGTCATTCTGCAACAAGTACTGTTCTAGGTAGTTTGTGTAAATTCATCCATTTGAATCCCCACAAACACCCAGAGTAAACTCTCTCCATCTCAAGACGAGAAGTGGAGGTGTGGAAAAGGCAAATAATTCATCCCGTCCGGGTCACATGGCAGCTGAATGAGGACACCAGCATGTGAACCCAGCCCATCTTGTGTCTCTTTATTTCACCGGCAAATTATGCTTCCTCCCAGATGAAATAATTATTTTGTGATATGACTAGAATAAAGGTGAAATGCAAAACAGGCACACAGCAAGACCCAGTAAATGTTGCTCACCCCTTGTCTTGTTCAGGACTTAGTTCCCAGATTATGGGCTGGGAAAAGAAAACTGCTGGTCTCTGCTCATTTTAGCTCCCCAGGTGATTCTGTAAGAACTCCAAAAGCAAGACCCTTTTTGTTCTGTGAACCCATTTCACAGTTATGTACACTCATTCCCAGGAGATTCCTTCCTGAATTCTGACTTAAATCAGACATGAGGACCACAAGGTGTTTTGCTGTTGTTCTATTAAGAATTCTGTTCACAGTACTGCTAAAGGTTTATGATTATCTCAAACGTCAAGTTTGGTCAAAAATGGTTTGGATCTCTGAAGGCTAAACATTTCTTCCAATGTTTACTTGTACGGCTCTATCAGTAGCTGTCTCCTGACAGCAAATACATTCTGCTTCTCGAGCCACAAACCACTGTTTCCAAAAATTAGGTCCGAGTGTGACATGCTGCTGCTTCCTGATCCACTACCTGCTGGACTCATGTGCTCCATCTGTGTGTTTTCTTCCTTCTCCCCATCTGGGACTTCTTTATAGAACTCTTCAACATTAATCACAACCCTAGCAGATGTCTTAAGAATATGAAAAATGTCAGATCAATCTAGAACCATTCAATGTCCCCACAAATTATTGTGGGTTTAGAGAGTTGGTTGGCTTTCCTTTCATGATCAAAGATGAGAAATACCCTTAGAAGTGCAATCATTTTTTTTAAGCTATGTGAATCTAACCTCTGTGAATGCTTATGAACAACTTCAGAGAAATGTAATATGGTATAAAATGAGAGAGCTAAGTTAGGATGAGGATATCTAGGAGGAATTTAAAGATTCATGTTTTATTTGAATAAGACTGGAAAGTAGAAGTTCTGTAGAATTTTAGGAGGATTCTACCCCTCCTACCCCCATGGTTATGAGGTTTTCAGTTGGACTTGGGAAAAATCCATCAGCTCCTGAGTTGTTGTTCAGAAATTTATATTTGCATTTTGTGGGGAGGGGATTCATACCTCCCCCCACCCAGATTCTACAAATGGCTTATGAAACAGTGAATTAAAGATTCAGAGCTAGAAAACATTGATGTGAGCTCCATGTTCATGTCTATACTGAATGGAAATTTGACCTATGTGTATCTTGTTATTTTTTAAAGGTTCCTTCAAAGCCCTTTATTAAGGGTCTAAAATATGTCAAGCACAATCCCAGGTGCTAAGAATGGTATGAAACTTCAGCCTTTCCCTTAGGCACTAAATTCTAAGGGGGAGCTCTTTGCCAGTTCTGCATTGATTCCTCCATTAGCTTGCCTCTCAGGCCGGCCATCTACTCCGGTCTTTCTACTTTCTTGTCACTTGAGGTGGCTTGTCCAAATGTCACTTTTCCTGGACCTCACCAAGGCTAAAGAAATAACAGGATGGATTTTGATATGTTTTTCAAGTCTAGAAAGAATCTAGACTCTCTTCTAGCATAGTAATATTCAAGAGTACCAGGTAGAAAAAAATTAATCTTCACAATGCAAAATGTCTGTTCATATATTTGATGCTCCTGTATGATTTCACACCTGTGTGAGGTCCTCTGTCCTTACATTTCTCCATTCTCAAATTTAAACCCCCTAGCTCCATCCAGGGCTAGAAATAGACATGGCAGATATGATCCCTGCCTGATATGGAAGACCTTGGGCCAAAAGTGTTGGCCTTTGCAGTTGTAAAGAAGGAGGAAATTAGAGGGGGTCCTGAAAAAAAGTGGTGGAGCCCTTTTCTGCCTTATGGACACGGAATGTACCTCAATAATCTTAGAGTGAAGGTTCTGTGCTATGGAGAGGGAAAAGGCACATATATGTTGAGTAGGCAGAAGCCATTTCCAAATTTCCACCATCTAATAGACTATGTGTAGTTTATCATTTAAAGTGTGAATGTTGGAGTTCCCGTCATGGCGCAGTGGAAACGAATTCGACTAGGAACCATGAGGTTGCAGGTTCAGTCCCTGGCATTACTCAGTGGGTTAACAATCCGACGTTGCTGTGAGCTGTGGTGTAGGTCGCAGAGGAGGCTTGGATCTGGCGTTGCTGTGGCTGTGGCGTAGGCCGACAGCAACAGCTCCGATTAGACCCCTAACCTGGGAACCTCCATATGCTGCAGGTGCAGCCCTAAAAAGACGAAAACCAAAATATAAAATAAAATAAAAATAAAAATAAAATGTGAATGTTAAAGAACAGGTTAAACATTTTCTAGGAATCTGTGTGTGGCCCACCACCCATCCAACAGATTTGTAGAAATGGTACCACTTTGGTGATGTAACCAACTAATTCAAAAACCAACTCTCCAGGTTAAAATGTTAAAGTCAGCCAATGTTACTAATCTGTGGGTAATTGATTAAATAGTACATTTGCCAAAATTAAAAACACAGGTGCCTTATACAGGAAGGGCATTGGCATAATGGTCAGAAAGCCTAGGCTAAAAATAGTTACAGCAGCTCTTAGTTTAGCTCTGAACTTTGCAGGAGAGAGAATGAAAGAAATAAACCATGAAGATGCTTAACAGGTAACAGAGCCCAGTTCCTCGCATGGAGGGAGAGAACTTCAAGGGTAAAGTTCTATTCCATTCTTTTATTCTGATGAATCTATAAAGTTGGCTCTCAGATTGAAGTTAATTGCAATGGAAATTTCACATTATAAATCAATTTTCCCCTAAATATTTCTCTGTTTCACTGTCTCAGAAATATTTACATACGGTGCTTATTTCTGCTTATCGATCCACAGCTCACGAGAGATTTAGCTGCGGCTGCTGCTGCTGCTGCTGCTCTCAGGGTCTACCGCTGCCCTATTTTTCCTATTTCCTACCTCTGTACGCTTTCTCAGTTTGGGCATTTGCAAGGGTAGAATTTCTTTTAGGACACTAACATTTCTCTCCAAAGTGCTAGTTGATGTTTTTCAGTGAACACACTACTTTTTTTCACTTAAGATTTTCTGAAATGGATTAGGAAAGTATTCTCTGAATTTCAGATTCTGTAAACTGGGATTTCAGATTACATAAAATAAAGCAGTCTGCGTTGACTCAGGACTCCATGATCAGTTATTTGACCAAGAATATAATTAGAGATATTTCTTTGTACTCTGTAATATTCTTGTAATATCCATTTTGAAGACAGGGAAGCTTTCTGGAAAAAACTTTTTTCATGTCTATGGAACCTCTCAGATGCTTATTACCATTATTTAGGGCCCCTGTTAGGGAGAACAAGATGGATCAACATTTGGGGGGCATATTTTGTTTGTTTTGAATTTTTTTTTGAAGTATAATTGATTTATATTGTTGTATTAATTTCTGCTCTACAGAAAACTGATGCCGCTATAGATGTATATACGTTCTTTGTTTAGAAATATTCTTCTGTGTTATGATTTATTATAGGACAGTGAATACAGTTCTCTATGCTATACAATAAGATCATGTTTATCCTCTCCATGTACATTGGTTACATCTGCTAAGCCCACCCTCCTACTCTATCCCTCCCCCCTAGCCCCTCCTCCTTGGCAACCATAAGTCTGTTCTCCTTGTCTGTGAGTCTGTTTCTCTTTAGTAGATAGGTTCATTTGTGTCATATTTTAGCTTTCACATATAGGCAATATCATATGATATTTGTCTTTCTCTTTCTGACTTACTTCACTAGTATGATAATCTCTAGTTGCCTCCATGTTTCTATAAATGGCATTATTACATTCTCTTTATGGCTGGGTAGTGTTCCATTGTGTATATATACCACATCTTCTTAATACATTTATCTTTTGATGGACATTTAGGTTGTTTCCATATCAAGGCTATTGTAAATAGTCCTGCTATGAACATAGGGGTGCATGTATCATTTCAGATTATAGTTTTGTCCAGATATATGCCCAGGAATGGGATTTCTGGATCATATAGTAACTCTTTCTTTAGTTATCTGAGGAAACTCCATACTGTTTTCCATAGCGGCTGCGCTAACTTACATTCTCACCTTCAATGTAGAAGGGTTCCCTTTTCTCCACACCTTCTTCAGTATTTGTTATTTGTAGCCTTTTTAATGCTGGCCATTATGACTGATATGTAGTTTTCATTGTAGTTTTGATTTCCATTTCTCCACTAATTAGCCATGTTGGGCATTTTTCTTTTTTTTTTTAATGACATAACAATGAATTTTATTTCAATTATAGGTGTACAAAGATCATCACAAGTCAATGTGATAGATTTTGTGTCCCAAACCCACAGTGCATCCCCCCACCCCCCAGATTGTCTTATTTGAAAAACCATGGTTTTCCAAAATCTGTGAATCATTGTCTGTTCTTCAAAGAAGTTCACTGTGTCTCTTTAGTTTCCACATGTAAGCGGTAGCATTGGGTGTTGCTGTCTAATTGTCTGACTGGTTTCACTTCGCACAATACGTTCTAGGTCCATCCATGTTGCTGTAAATGTTGTTTATTTCGTTCCTTTTAATGGCTGAGTAATACTCAATTGTGTGTATGTACCATCTCTTCCCCATCCACTCCTCTGTCGATGGGCATTTAGGTTGTTTCCATGACCTGGCTTCTTCCCTCTCTAGCTGCTTTGAATGTAAAGTTAGGTTGTTTATGTGAGCTTTTTCTTGTTTCCTGAGGGAGGCTTGTTTTGCTAAATACTTTCCTCTTAGAACTGCTTTTACTGCATCCCAGAGGTTTTGGAGTGTTGTATCTTTGCTGTCATTTGCTTTTAGGTATTTTTTAATGTCATCTTTGATTTCTTCATTGATCCATTGGTTGTTTAGTAGCATGTTGTTTAGTCTCCACATGTTTGTATTTTTGGCCATTTTTTTTCTTGTTGTTGATTTCCAGTCGTATAGCATTGTGGTCAGAGAAGATGCTTGATAGGATTTCAATTTTCTTAAAGTTACTGAGGCTTGATTTGTAGCCCAGGATGTGATGAATCTTAGAGAATATTCCATGCGCACTTGAGAAAAATAGTTGTGCATAGATGATTTAGTATCTTTACTGTATATATGCCTTTCCTGGTGAGCCTTGTCATTTGTGGTGTTTTTGTTTCTGGTTGTGGCCTTTTCTTTTCTGACTAGAGAAGTTCCTTTAAGATTTGTTGTAAAGCTGGTTTAGTGTTGCAGAAATCTCTTAGCTTTTGCTTATCTGTAAAGGTTTTGATCTCTCCTTCAAATCTGAATG
>PVHT021183699.1:21174636-21248707 GCA_004024745.2 Catagonus wagneri
TGCCTTTCCTGGTGAGCCTTGTCATTTGTGGTGTTTTTGTTTCTGGTTGTGGCCTTTTCTTTTCTGACTAGAGAAGTTCCTTTAAGATTTGTTGTAAAGCTGGTTTAGTGTTGCAGAAATCTCTTAGCTTTTGCTTATCTGTAAAGGTTTTGATCTCTCCTTCAAATCTGAATGTGAGCCTTGCAGGGTAAAGCAATCTCGGTTGGAAGTTTTTCCCTTTCATCACATTAAGTATATCATGCCACTCCCTTCTGGCCTGCAGAGTTTCAGCTGAAAAATCTGCTGATAATGTTATTGGGGTTCCCTTGTATGTCATTTGTTTCGTTTCCCTAGCTGCTTTCAAAATTTTCTCTTTGTCTTTAATTTTGGTCATTTTGATTAATATGTGTCTGGGGGTGTTCCTCCTTGGGTTTATTTTATATGGTACTCGTTGCGCTTCCTGGATTTGAGTGAGTGGTTCCTTTCCCATATTAGGGAAGTTTTTGGCTATTTATCTCTTCAAATAGATTTTCTGTTCCCTTCTCTCTCTCTTCTCCCTCTGGCACCCCTATTATATGGATGTTGGTGTGTTTAACATTATCCCAGAATTCTCTGAGACTCTGCTCATTTCCTTTTAATCTTTTATCTCTTTTCTCTTCCGCATTAGTGATTTCCACTAATCTGTCCTCCACCTCACTGATTCGTTCTTCTGCCTCCTGTATTCTACTGTTGGCTACTTCTAATGAATTTTTTATTTCAGTTATTGTATTTTGCATCTCTGCTTGTTTACTTTTTACATCTTGTATTCTTTGCTTAGTGTTTCCTGTAAATTATCAGTCTTTGCCTCCAGTTTATTTCCAATGCCTTTCATCATTTTCAGCATCAACAGTCTAAAGTCTCTTTCTGGGAGGCTGATAATCTCCTCATCACTGAGCTGTTTTTCTGGGCTTTTCTCTTTCTCTCTTATCTGAGTTAGAGTTTTCTGTCTTTTCATTTTTATAGGTTTTTGGTGTGGTGACCTTTTTGCCAACAATAGAGTTGTAGCCTCTCTTAGTTCTGGCGTTTGTCTCTCCTGTGACTAAAGTTGGTATGGAGGGGGCTTGCTGTAGGCTTCCTGATGGGAGGGACTGATGCCTGTCCACTGGTAGGTGGGGCTGATTCTTATCCCTCTGATGGATGGGGCTTTGTCTCTGGATGAGATTAGAGGCTGGCTGTGTGCCTGAGGGGTCTTTAGGCAGCCTGTTTACTGATGGGTGGGGCTGAGATCCCACCTGGCTTATTGTTTGGCCTGGGGCTTCTCATCGCTGATGGGAGGGGCCAGATTTTCCCAGAAATGTCCACCTCCAGAGAAATGCAGGCTGATGAATGTTCCCGAGAGCTTCACCTCCAATGCCTTTCCCCCACAACAAGCCACAGTCACCCCTATTTTCCCAGGAGATCCTCCAGGAATTGCAGTCAGGTTCCACTTGGAATCCTATGGAGACTGCTTTGCCCAAGGACCCAGTGCATGTGAAAGTCTGTGTGCCTTTCAAGAATGGGCTCTCTGTTTCCTCCAGTCCCGAGGAGCTCCTGCACCCAAGCCCTGCTGGCCTTCAATGCCAGATGCTCCAGGGGCTCTTTCTCCCTGTGTCCAATCCCCAGGTGTGGGGTTTTGACGTGGGGCTCAGAACTCTCAGTCCTGTAACTGAGTCTCTGTGATGCAGTTACTTTCCAGTCTGTGGGGCTTCCCACCCAGGAGGTATGGGGTTGCTTCTATCACGTAATCACCCCTCCTACCTCTTGATGTGGTCTCCTCTTTGTCTCCTGGAGTAGAATATCTTTTTTGAAAGTTTACAGTCCATTTGGTTGAAGGCTGCTTGGCATTTAGTTGTAGTTTTGTTGTTTTTTGGGAGAGAAGTTGAGCTCCAGTCCTTCTATTCTGCCATCTTAATCCAGTCTCCATGTTGGGCATTTTTCATGTGCTTATTGGCCATTTGTGTTTCTTCTTTGGAGAAATGTCTTTTTAGGTCTTCTGCCCATTTTTCAAGTAGGTTGTTTGTTTTCTATTGTTGTTGAGTTGCATGAGCTATATGTATATTTTAGAAATTAAAAGCTCTTGTTTGTTGCATCATTTGCAAATATTTTCTCCCATTATGTAGGCTGTCTTGCTGTTTTGTTTATGGTTTCCATTGCTGTGCAAAATCTTGTAAGTCTGATTAGGTTCCATTTCTTCATTTTCGTTTTTATTTCTGTTGCCTTGGGAGACTGACTTAAGAAAATATTGGTACAATTTATCTCAGAGAATGTTTTGCCTATGATCTCTTCTAGGAATTGTATGGTGTCATGTCTTATATTTAAGTCATTTTGAGTTTATTTTTGTGTATGGTGTGAGGGTGCATTCTAACTTAATTGACTTACTCTCCCAACACCACTTGCTTAAGAGACTTGTCCTGTTGTGTATTCTTGCCTCCTTTGTTGAAGATTAATTGACTATAAGTGTGTGGGTTTATTTCCAGACTCCTTATTCTGTTCCATTTTCCAAATGTCTTCTTTTGTGCCAATACCACACTGTTTTAATTACTATAGGTGTGTAGTATTGTCTAAAGTCTGGTAAGGTTATACCTCCTACTTTGTTCCTTTTCTTCAGAATTTCTTTGGCAATTCTTGGTCTTTTATGGTTCCATATAAGTAAAAAGAACAAAATAATGCCATTTGCAGCAACATAGATGGAACTAGAGACTCTCATACCTAGTAATGTAAGTCAGAAAGAACAAGGATTATCCATTCTAGTTCTGTTAATAACGTCATGGGTAATTTGATAGGGATCACATTAAGTCTGCATATTACTTTGGGTAGTATGCCATTTTAACAATATTGATTCTTCCAATCCAAGAATTGGAATATCTTCCTATTTATTTATTTATCTATTTATTTATTTATTCCTTTACTAATGATTTACAGTGTATAAGTACTTCACCTCCTTGGTTTGGTTTATTCCTAGGTATTTTATTTGGCGAGGTGAAATTTTAAAAGGTATTGCTTTTTACATTCCCTTTCTGATATTTTATTGTCAGTGTAAATAAATGCAACATATTTCTGTATGTTGATCTTGTATCCTATACCCTGCTGAATTCAGTTTTCAAATCTAGTGGTTTTTGTGTGAAGTCTTTAGGGTTTTCTATATCTAGTATCATGCTATCTGCATATAATGACAATTTTACCTTTTCCTTTCCAATTTTAATACCTTTTATTTCTTTATTTTTGTCTGATTGCTATGGCTAGGACTTCCTATGTTGAATAGAAGATGTGAGGGTGGGCATCCTTCTCTTGTTCTGGATTTTGATGGGAAAGCTTTCAGCTTTTCACTGTAGAGTATTATATTGGCTGTGGATTTGTCATATATAGCTTTTATTATGTCTATCTATGTCTGCTCTATACCCACTTTAGTAATAGATTTTATCATGAATGGATGTTGAATTTTGTCAAATGCTATTTTTGCATCTATTGAGATGATCATGTGGGTTTTCTGGGGTTTTTATTTATTTATGTGATGTTTCATATGGATTCATTTGAATATGTTGAACCATCCTTGTGAACTTAGAATGAATCCCACTTGGTTGTGCTGTATGATCTTTTTCATGTGTTGTTGGATTCAGTTTGCTAATATTTTGTTGAGATCCAATTTTGTTTTAATCCTTAAACCATGCAATATCAAACAGTCCTATCAATGTCATATGGCTCCTGAGTGACTCATCCTGCACATCTGCTAGACGTGGAGGATCTATAGTTCAAAGGATGGCAGACTCACCTAAGAACGAATTTAACAGGAGTGAGCAAGCTATAAATAACTCCCCTAGGCCATCCTATAATCCCATTGTCTTGGAGGAGCCTTCCATACTTGGTCTTACAGATCAAGTAAAATTCCAAAGACCCCAGGATCTTCCAGAGCCCAAATGAACACCCTTGGTTCAGTCTAGCTGAAGAGCATCCAAAACTGGACCATATCTCACAAAACAAGAATATGGTTTTCCCAAATACACCTTTATTCTATGTTGGCCTCCAGTATGACATGTATAGTCAGAAATCACCTGTATTTCAGTTTTAAAGATTATATTTTAATGGGATTTATAACTAGCATATTTAGAAAGTAACTCTAAATTTTCTGTGTCTTTTATACCAAGCACGTCTTCTCCTCAAGAGAGTAATACATAAAACTGGGATTCAGAATTCCACCTTTTAACATGCTTTACAGGCACCTCTCCAATGCAAATCATAGTAAAGGATAAGTCAGACCAAGTGACTCAGCGAGTCTTAAAAGCGTAAGTGGGTCTTCCCTACTTCTTCATTCTCCTCTTCACTGTCCAGATTACCTCCACCACAAAGAAAGGGAAAAATCAGCAGGTAAATAAAGAAACAAAGAAAGCAAACTTGCATGCGTGCACGCACACACACGCGTGTGCACGCACACACACACACCCCAGAAACACCACAGAATCTAAATACGCCAGGAACCTCAGCCTCGTCTTTACAGATGATTGGTGTGGATCAGAGTGGGACCTGAGTCTGTACAGTCTCAAAGACCCCCACAGAATAAAAAGAGACAAGAGGATCGTTATCTTTCCCAATGAAGATATATACTCTGCCCAGACCCAAAGCATGAAATTTAAGGGAGGGAAAGAATATGGTCTCCTTTCTTTAAGGCACAATAATTATACCCAGTAGGAGCATAGGACTAATCAAGGCTCTGACAGTAAAGTGGGCAACTATTTTCCTTTTGGTTGCAGAGTAAAGTCAGGCCTGATATATGAAAAGAAAGCAAATGAGCCTTGGAAACATCCATTCTCTTTTATTTATTTTAAAGCACTTAGCTTAACATGCAAGCCTATAGTCATTCACTAAACAAGGAGTAAGAAGATTTTCAAGATGTCCTGCTTCTATGATGAGACATTTCCCTAATTTATATCACTGTACTTTTGAGTCCCCCTTCACTGCCATATAGTTCAATACAGAGCAACTGTGACAGCACAGCCCAAATGAAAGACAAAACATGGGAGTGGATTAGATTTCCCTTTCACATGTATATTAAAGACAAGTGTAGTCCCCTGAGTCTTCCAGTTGGACTAATGTAGGTATCCCAGAGACAAGCAACAGAAAATAAGCAAGTGTATGTTCAGTATGTCATAAAGGTCTAGATTAGGTTACCAAACCAATGAGACTAGAGGACTCAGTTCCCTGGCTGAAGGAGAGCCTTCTCTGTGCACATCTAGGATTGTTCTTTCTATTCCAACACACCATTTCTGCAAATGCTGCCATCCCCAAGTAAAATTCCACTCTGGGGATTTATATATAGAACGTAGAACTATAATTAGCCTTTGCCCATCTTTTCAAATCTGGCTCTAGGTCTTCCAGAAACAAGTACACCTCACATCAGCACATTTGCCCAAACTTTTTCTTTTCTACTTTTTTCTTTTTCTTTCCAAGGCAGTTATTTTTTTTACTAGCTGCTAATACTGAAAGACATAAAGATGCTGAAAAATAGAGAAAAGGTGATATTTGCTTCCCTTCATATTGAAATCGTTTTTCTTTCCTCTATTTACCTTGCTTTTTTCCAGTCCTCCTTCCATCCTTCAGTTCTTTATTTCTTTTCCTAAATGTGGTATGTCTTGACTGCTATGACTATGCTGCTTTGTTCAGGTCTTCCATATGTTAAGCTATGTCAAAGAGTGAAGGGGCAGGGTAGCTCACAAGAAAATAAAGAAGAAATGCTGAAGATTTTGCTACCTTACTTATCTTTTAGTCATCTTTCTTCCCTATGACTCAAGGACATGTTTATTCATAATCTTTTTTTTCTTGGCTATTGTAACACCTATTTTTATTCCCTCTTGAGACATTAATCAGGCTGCATAACAAGTCATGATAAAACTTAATGACTTAAAACAGTAACCATATGTTAAACTCACAATTCTGTGCATTGTGAATTTCCACTGGGCTCAACTGAATAGCTCTGCTTATTGGGCTAGGGTTGGTTGATCTCAGCTGACCCCATCCATTTGTCAGGATTAACATCCAGATTGGCTGTGGGGTAGCTGATTCAAGGTAGAAGGGTTTATTTCATTTGCCTTCTCATCCTTCTGCAGCTTGCCCAGGCCTACCCATATGCAGCCCAGGGCAGATTGTCCCAGAGCAGAAAGGTGCAAGGTCTCTTGAGGCCCAGACTCAGATCTTGCAAAATGACATTTGGCTACATTTTATTGAACAATTCAAGTCAAAGATTAGAAAATGGAGGAAGACATAGACTCCAATATTTGATGGGAAAAGAAAAGTTTGCCACCATTTCTGTGATCTACCACAGAGAACAAGAAAGGTAGTTCAGTGCCGCCTTGGAGTTTGAGTTTAGGAGTCAGATCTCATGTTTCATAACTGATTAATTATGTACATGTTCCTCACTCCTCCGTGGCTCCGTTTTTACAAGTAAAATAACAACAATAATAATAATGCCTATGACATAGAGTTAGTGAAAATAAAATAAAAATATGATTTGATTCACATATATTGTGAACTTAGCATGGTGCATGATGCATAGTAAGGAAACGTATTTGAGCTACTATTATACTATGGTCATTATTTTTATTATTACAGATTTTAGGCCTGGCTCTTCATAGATATATGATGTAATTATCTGTAATTTTTCCAGGCCCTGAGAATTCCATTGCACCCCACAAGCACTTCTGACTTGAAGAAATATCATTCTTATATTTGTTAACCACACGGATACTTACCTTTGGGATGGCAAATGTAATTCTAGTCTCCTCTGACTGTATGATAGATGCAATTCATTGATTTTGGCAGTTTTTCCCAGATTTTATGAACAGACCTTCAGAAAGCCACTACCAGTTGATCAAGGGTGGTACAAGAGATACAAATGTTCTTATTATACTGAAGGGGGGGGTCAGAAGGCTGGGGCACCCTCGTAATTAGTCTTTCTAATTACTAATTGGAACCATTTAGTTGATCTAAAGAAAAATAAATAAATTGCAAAAACAAAGACTTTTTGGTGAGGGTCATAAGTCATGATGAAAGGTTAAGCTGATTGTAAGGGACCAGCTTGGCTTATGGGTAACAGAATGTCTAGACACCTATTCTGGAAATTAGATTATAACCTTATCTTCCATTATACCACTGACACCTTCCCTGAATCTAAGTCAAGGAATGGCAAATAAAAATGACTAGTATAATGTTTAGAAGATTTAGCAATGAATTTATTCAGGAGTGATATGGGGCAGGACACTTAATCTCCCTGAATCTGATTACTCATCTGTTAAATGGAAGCAATAAAATAGAGCTGATAAATTAAGGCCTAGAAAGGAAATGTGAAGAAACTAATTATGACTCTTGTACGAAATAAGAGGCAAGGAAATCAATTCAGATCTATGTCTGCAACATAAATATTTAGATTAGAAATATTTTCCCAAAGACTTTAGTGCCATGTATCTCATAAACAAAACTGCTGGGAGCAAGCAGTTTTTTCTTCTTCTTCTTCTTCTTCTTCTTCTTCTTCTTCTTCTTCTTCTTCTTCTTCTTCTTCTTCTTCTTCTTCTTCTCAGGTGACTTTTCTTTTTTTTTCTTTTTTTTTGGCCATGTCTGCAAGCATGTGAACCCACATCACAGCAGGAACAACACCAGATCTTTAACCCACTGAGCCACCAGGGAACTCCTAGGTGTACATATTTAATAGTGTATCTTGCCAGGGGTGTACATATTTAATAGTGTATCTTGCCAGGGTTTGAGAGGTCTCTTAGTTCCTTACCTTATTTGAGAAGAAGACCGTTTCTACATTTCTCCTTGTCCTCTGTGACTCATGATTAACCTGATGGGCTTGGCTTTATTAAGGGGGCCCCTGTCAGTAAACCACATCCATGCAGTAATGGATAAGGTCATGAGTGCTGTCCTGTACACTGAGCTGTATTCTTCATAGCCACCTCAGGAGGGAGGCTCTGTGGTTGTCTCTATTTTATAAGTCTCAGAAAGTGAAGCGCTTTTCCCAAGGTCATGCAGCATGTTGCTGGCAGAGCAGTGCCTCAAAGGCAGCTTTTTTTCTCACATTCCTACCTCAGTCCACAGTCCTGCCTGCCTAGGGGAACATGAACACTTGGTAAGTTTATAAATGTCATAGTATGATTATGAAAGTGTCAGATGGCCATTTAGATAAATACCTTCCATGCAAAATCCTTATGATAAACTGTGGTTAATCTTGTTAAAGAGAAAAAATAATCTGGGCTTTTTTTTTAACTTCGTATTTTCTTATGTTAACTTATCGTATTTAGCGTTATTACTTATACCGACTAAATTACATGAGTAAAGTCATCACTAATTTAACTATAAATAGGATTTAGAATATTTTTCTATTCATCCATATGATGGAATTATTGTATTTTAGTTCTAAGGGTTCCAGAGTACTAGATTACATAGTGTAAGATGATGATGATGATGACAGTGACAGTAATGATGGCAGTGGTCATCGTCATTGAGCTTCTGTGTGGCACTTTGGAATTGCAAAAGGCCCTGATGACAGACAGCAATCCCAGGACTTAAGTACTGTACCCAGGACTGGTCAATCAGTATTTTACAGTTATAGAAATTAGGGATGCCAAATGCCAAATAGCCCAGTAATAGGATGGGAGCTCCCACTCGCTTTTAACACACTCCACAAAGTACAACTGTTAAGAAGCAAAAATAGGAGTTCCCGTCGTGGCTCAGTGGTTAACGAATCCGACTAGGAACCATGAGGTTGCGGGTTTGATACCTGGCCTTGCTCAGTGCGTTAAGGATCCGGCGTTGCCGTGAGCTGTGGTGTAGGTTGCAGACGCGGCTCGGATCCCGCGTTGCTGTGGCTGTGGCGAAGGACGGCGGCTACAGTTCCTGTTAGACCCCTAGCCGGGGAACCTCCATATGCCGCAGGTGAGGACCTAGATAAGGCAAAAAGACCAAAAAAAAAAAAAAACAAAGCAAAAATAACACTAATTTACTACCATTTCAGTTACTCTGTAGAGATCTAGAGGGGCTTGAAAACATCAAGTTCATAAAGACAACTGATTCATTTATTCAGTAATGCACAAGTTCAGAGCTAGGTTCTAAAGATATAGAACATAAATAGGAACAGATGGATTGAGCCCCTGGTAAAGTGTACAAGCTCCTAGATGAGAAAGAGTATTCCAGACAGAAGGAATAGTGAATACAAAGTCTCTGTGGTAAAAACGTGCTTGAAATTTTTAACCAACTGCAAGAAGTATAAAGAGTGGTGGACGGGGGAAGTGGTATATCTTGGAGAGCCTTTAAGAACCCTGAGGCGGGAGTTCCCATCATGGCTCAGATGTAATGAACCTGACCGGTATCCATGAGGACGCAGGTTCCACCCCTGGCCCTGCTCAGTGGGTTTAAGATCCAGCATTGCTATAAGCTATGGTGTAAGTTGCAGATGCAGTTCAGATCCCACGTTACCGTGACTGTGGTGCAGGCCAGCGACTACAGCTCCACTTTGACCCCTAGCTTGGGAGCTTCTATATGCCATGGGTGTGGCCCTAAAAAGACAAAAAAAAAAGAAAAAAAAAGACCCCTGAGGGGCTTTTGCTTTTATCCCAAGTGTGAACACATTTTGACTTACATGGTATCAAAACTTCTCTGGCTATTATTTTGAGAATGTAAGGGGAGGGGCAATGATTGGGCCAACAGTAGCTGTTAAGGACCAATTAGGAGACAGTTAGACAGATGAGAGCTGATGTTGGCTTGTTCCAAGACTGTAACAGTAAAGATAACAAGAACACATCAACTTCTTGAAACATTTTAAATGTAGAGCCAACAGGATTTGCTGATGGACTATGCCAGTTGTTATGGAATGTTTATACTATTATGCCACTGAAGACTGACTGTTCCCCACCCTACCCCAACACAGGACATTTATTCTTTTTAATAATTTGGCGTACAAGAAGGGAATAGATAGAATTTTGTACGAGGAAATTTGGAATCTAAAATCTTGGGTTTGCGTCCTGGCTATATCGGCTCTGAAAACCTGGGCAAATTATTTCATCCTTTGGTTTCACAGTTTTGTCATGAAGATGAAACAAGTAGTCTAGAAGGTGTCATCAACTTTAAAATTCAAAGAAAAATACACTAAGGAGAAAACAAAAATAATAGTTGGGGGTTTATAGCTGGAAAATTGTGGGGTGCTTGGAATTAGCTCAGCAGATATATTTAATTGTATGAGAAAGTATAATGCAGCCTTGCAGATTAAAATATTCAGAGAGACGATCCTCTAAAATGTCAGTCTTCTCCACAAATCATTATTAGGAGCTTCCAGTGTGATAAAGATGCTTATAAAAGGAGCAGCACAAAGCCTCAAACAAAAGAAATTATGATTCAGATTCCTTTCTGTCTCGTCCTCATGTTTAGACTTTAGTTTGTGTTTAGAGAGAACAAAAGAGAAAGAGAGTGAAAGGGATGTTGTCTGGGGACACACTTTCAATGTGAAGGTAATTTCCAAAGCAGCTCTTTATTTGGGTCACTGCAGTCCTGAATCTGGAGCTCAGCTTTACTGGTCAGGAAATCTGATGTTGTCCTGGTGCTAGAGCTGACTCAGAGGAAGTGACTATGTTAACTAAACTCCCAAATGGGTTATAAAGAAACAAGGAAGTTAATTTAATTTTCATGGCTTTGAATTGACCCAATTTTTCATGTCCATCGAATTATACACCTCTCTAGGGTAAGCAGAAGCCATATTAGACCAGAAGGCAACTAAGCATGATATCCGGGCACAGGCAAAAGGAAGGAAGGTTTCAGGCATAGCTCATCCATTCAGAGCAGCTAAAATGCTTTTAATCAGAGTATTTTTCCAGGATGTAGAATGTTTATTGCCTTGTCCAGTGGATCTCCCTTGGACAGTGTTCCACAATCATCAACTACTTCTTTTTCTTTGCTCATCTTTCTCTGAGCACAATTCAAACTTGCGTCTTTATTTGCAGTCAAAAGCATATCAACCTATAGAACAAGATGCACTGTATAAGTACATTTGGGAGTCAGACAGGTCAGCATTCACGTATAAGTTGGGTGACTTTGAACATTATAAGCAACTTGATTACTTCCTTAGCCTGCCTTGTTATATGTGTAAAGCAGTATATATATTGAATATATATGTGTGTGTGTGTGTGTGTGTATATATATATATATATATATATATATATATATATATAAACTATAATCAACACGGAAAAACAAAATTTGAGGAAAAAGTATCGCAATCGTGATCTGTGTAACTCCAGACCTTGGGGATGTAAGTTGATAACAGTATATACACATGTTGCTGTGAAGGAAGATTTTTACTCAAATATATTGAATGGCAACATGAAAACATTTGCATTGTTTTCATGTTGCCATTCAATGCAATGAACATGTAAGTGTCCAACAATCACATGCTGCTACTGACAACTCTAAGAATTGCAGGTAGGAAACAACTCTAAGAATTGCAGGCATTTGATTACTACTTAATTTGTCCAGTACATCAACTGTTTTGAAATTAATAGAGATTAAAATGTGAAATGTCCTATGAATTTCTGGTTGAGCATTTCTTTGTTCTGTTAAATATTTTAAAATGTTACAAGTTACAAAGTATGTAAGAACGTTGAGAAACTCTAGAAGAATTTCTACTAATGTTAAGAGAACTAATGCACACCATGACTCTCATCACAACAAAGGTCAAACCATCCTAAAACAGAAAGAAAAAAGAATAATTGGAAATACAAAGAATGGTGAAATAACACAGGGCTAATCAAGAAGGGATGCTAAACGTGACCAATCAACAAACTATAATCAACACGGAAAAACAAAATTTGAGGAAAAAGTATCGCAATCGTGATCTATGTAACTCTAGACCTTGGGGATGTAAGCTGATAACAGTATATACACATGTTGCTGTGAAGGAAGATTTTTATTCAAATCACTCACCGTCCGACATTTGGCCTATTCTGAGACACGGAGTTTACTCGTGCAACAAATCTATACACAGTGCAGTTTAGTAAAAGTGACTGAGATTAATTTATCTCCAGAATCTAATCACAGATAACCATGTGCTACTCTCCACTCTC
Source organism: Catagonus wagneri (assembly GCA_004024745.2). NCBI lineage: Eukaryota > Metazoa > Chordata > Mammalia > Artiodactyla > Tayassuidae > Catagonus > Catagonus wagneri. The sequence goes on from PVHT021183699.1 coordinate 21,186,729, forward strand.
CCAAGAGTTTAATCATGTACTCAGTGATTTCAGTATTTGAGAAGAACAAGATTGTTAATTGTCTTTACGGTTTAAATTAATTAAGGGCACTGATATGAATCTCTGTTAGATGATGGTAGAACTATGTATTTTAAGCTGGACAGAGCTTCCTATTTTTCCTATTGTTAATGCTTTTTGATATATTAATACTATTACTTCTACTGATAAGGGATTCCTCAGGCCCAATTATTAGAATTGATTATGATGGTGTTCCCTTCATTCATTTATTATAGTTGCTTAAATAATAGCCTTTTTAGTCATAACTTCAGATATGCTGATAAATTTCATCATCTTGAGATTTTTTTTCCCTGGAACTTCAGCAGGCAACAGAATCTGTCACATCTTTTCAGTCAGAGTTTGATGACTTTTTCTGAGAGTAGGTCATGGTTATCAGCTTACTACTTTAATTCAGATTTTTACCTAGGTTTGACTTCCTTAACATTCTGTGATTGAAATTATTTTTTACATTTTCTTAAAATGCTCTATATATCATGAAGTGTTGGGGAAAAAAATCACAGTGGAATCAAGTTAAAAAGGAATGATGTAACTAAAAATATAATATTGTTGGCCAATATGGATAATCTAAATAATATAAAAATATAAGACATGTTTAGGTAGATGAGCAGAGTGAGGCTTCTTTTTTTTTCTTTGCCAGTTGTTAAAACTGGGCTCTTGATTTATGTGATTAGTTTGCCTTGATAGGCAAAAATAAAAATCCATATAATTATTCCTTTGGAAGATCAGCTCTTCTTTTGGGGAAGAACTATGTAAGCCCAATCTTGTTCCCTATCTTGTGACGTTGGGGTGGGAGGCAGCTTCCCCTTGAGAAGTCACCTTGGAGGATGTAACACCACACATTGCATTCAAAGCATCCCAGGATGTTTCCACTGGATTTTCCAAATTTTACTCCTGATACTCTTCCTTGTAAAAGTTTTGACTTTGAAAGTTCAGGCATTTTTAAATTTTCTCCATGTGCAAAGCACATCTCGAATTTCTTTAGTGTAGCTTGCAAGCTTGCTCTGTATTTATTTCACCCTTGCATAACCTAAAAATAGCGGAACAGATTATTCTCAGATTGGGCAAAAGCAATTACCAAACCCTCAAACTAGGCCTAGTCATGGTCTCAGAAGATAATTTGGGGGGAAACCATGATGGCACGTAAATACAGTGTTATTAAAGGTTTTCGTTGACATCTCTGCAGCTTAATGTTTCTAGCACAGATCTTCTCATAAGGATCTGTGACGTCACATCACAAATTGGGCCTCACATTTTACGCTCTGCATTAACTTTGGTTTTAGCTCATGCTCCTGGTTCTATGTTCATTACAAATTATAACCTCAGTGAAAATACTCAATAATAAATATTGGCTTAGCACTTGAACATGGACCAAGAGCTTTAGCATTATGTTTTCCAGTAGATTCTTATAACCCTATGTGTCATGAATAATTTTTCCCTTTTTTTTTTTTTTTACAGATAAGAAAACTGAGACTCAACAAGTTAAAATTACCCAAGTCCACTTCAGTTCTTAAGAGCTAGGATTCTAATACAATTTTTCTTTCATTTAACAATTATTTGAAAATCCTACTATGTACCAGGCACTGAGCCAGGGAAAGGAGACACAGCACTGAACATGGCAAGCAGAGTTTATTTCTTCATAAAACATACACTAAAAAAGATGCACCAAAAAATGAGCATGAAATCACTACTCACTGTACTATTACAAGTCCTGATGTTCTTGGTCAGCATGCTTGGAGAAGGGAAAACACAGGTATCTGATTGCAATTATGTGGCCTCTATAAAGAAGATACACGTGCATTTAAATGGAGGCAAGAAGGCGTTATCAGGCTCTGACTTCACACTTCACTTTCAACATTATACTCAGACTATCTTGGAATAATGATCTGACAGTAGCACAAAGAAATCTCAGCATTGAAATATAAAGTCCTCATGTTTGTCTTTAAAATAAAACTACTGGATACTAGCCAAAATCCACTTCATCTTTAACAGTATCCAGAATAATAGGCCAGAATATAATTGCAAAAGGCTCTTTTAGAAAGTACTTCTGGATTCTGAAACCAGATGGACAGATGTCCTCCTGAAGCCCATGTAACACTTTGTCTGGTCTGCTCTTTAGACACTTAGCCTGACTGGGGTGAAATGAGTTCTACCAAATTACACTGTCTGTGAGGGCAGAGGTCATGATGATTCCACTTAGGCATTCTGAAAGGTGTGCTGCTTCAGCATTTGAATTGGTGTATGGAGATATATGATCCATGCATGGGAAAAATACATAAGACACAGCTTGTTGTAGCATAAAGAGGAGGGATGGTGGTGTCTGGTTGACCTGGATTCAATTTCTCATCCCAGCCTGTCGGACTTTGCTCACTTAAACTTCTCTGAGTTTTGGATTCCCTGTCTGTATAATGGATATTAACATCTCCTTTATAAGGTTGTAGGACTGTTGTGAAAGAGAAAACACAATCTACATGAAAATAAGATGGATTGATTCAACTTCTCACAAATAGGTAGCTGAGGGATCTAACAGGAGCTGCAGCCACCAGCCTATGGCTCAGCCACAGCAGTGTGGGATCCAAGCCACACCTGCAACCTACACTGCAGCTCACAACAACACCAGATCCTTAACCCACTGGGCAAGGCCAGGAATTGAACCCTCATCCTCATGGATACTAGTCGGGTTCATAACCTGCTGAGCCACAATGGGAACTCCTCATTAAACTCTTATAATTCTCTTTCATCTATGGCCTACCCTCCTAGAGCTATTCAGAAATCGGTTAAGGAAAATTTCTGAGTTTTAGAATATTTAACATGCTAGGTAGATGTTCATGACACATCAAGACATATAAATGATAAAAGTGCTAAGACATTATATTTGCTGTATGTATTTTCTTATGATCCATTAAGCAAATGACCAGGTAAGGATTATACTTCATTCTGAACAATGAGCTAGTATAGCATTCTTGTCCAATCAAAATGTATTGATATGAATAATACTGTTCCCTAGACTTTTAAGATTATTGTTGGATATATTTAAAAACAATTACAATATAATAGGACTGCTTAAGACTGAAATCACTTAAAAAATCCTTTATATATATCAAATTGCCTTCCTTTGGTTCCTGCAAAGGCATCTTTAATATTCACCATACAGATGCTTTTTCCTGCTGTTTTTGCAGCTGATGAGAGTAAACAAACATGCCATGTCATTCTCAGAGCCCTCCTCTAATCCACAGGGCTTGGCGGGTGGGGTGGGGGGGGTGATGTCAGTCCACAACATGAGCAGTGAGAGAAATGTGAGTTCATGCCGTTAAACCAGAGCAGGGATGTTAATCCCCAAAGTGCATAGGGAGAAATCCATAAAGTCAAAATAATAATAATAAATATCCATCTTCCGTATTTCAAACTCACCTAAGATAACATGAGCAGGAGTGACTACAAACGAACAAAGAACATCTTTTTTAGTAGCCCATCATTGTCCCTTTGATACCAGCTGTATTTGCCCTTGGAGAGGAAAACCATACTATAGACTTACTTAAATTTAAATTACTTTACCTGTTGATACAGTATCTCCACTGAAGTACTACTTGTCTGGAATGTAATAGACAATGGTCTGACGATCATTATCATCATCATTATTATTATCTTCTGTCTCCCCCCTCTCCTCTTGAGGTAATTGCAATCTGGGATCACGTTCAAGTAAACAGGAGATCTGGTATCTCTAGCCATCCCTGGGCATTTCTTGGTGGTCTTAATGGACCACTCAGCAGAGCTCTCTTAGTGGAAATGCATTGATTTATACATTTCATACATGTGGCTTCCCCGGGCAGCTTTTGCTGGTAGATCCCACTTGGTGCTCAGCTGATAATTGCAGAGGAAATAAGGAGCTGCCTTTCCCATGTTCGACCTTGTAAACTACGGTTCTTATCCACCTGGCTGATGCAATATCTCCCCATGACCTTTTGGAGGACAGTATTTTTTTTTTTCTTCTTTTGTTAGCAGCGACAACTGAGAAAGGTGGTGAAGTCCTAAATACTGTTTGTGAGGAATACGTTACAGGAAAGAGCCTCTAAGGTGGAACAGTACTTTTCAAGGTCCCTTGATGCCAGATGGGCCAGGCTACTTAAATGGAGAGTGCCCAACCCATGTCTTTTTCTCTGCAGCAGCCATTGAATTCTCAGTGTTGTTTATGCTGTGTGTGTGTGCAGTGGACTGAATGTCTGTTAGAAATACTTAAGGAAAGAGGAACTTCCAAAAATTATTTATGCCGCTCCCGTGGTCTCTTGGGATAGACTGTGATGGAAGATAGTATGAGAAAAAGAGTATATATATCTATTATATATATATATATATACACACACACACACACACATATAATGTATAACATATACATACACATTATATATATAATGTATAATATATACACACACTATAGATATACATATGTATGTATGTATATCTATAGTGTGTGTGTGTTTTTGTGTGTGTGTAACTGGGTCACTATGCTATATAGTACCATACGTTGCGCTGAAATTGGCACAGCAGTGTAGGTCAACTGTACTTTAATAAAAAATATATATAAAAAGAAAACAATAGAAAAAAAATCTAAAATTTTGACACGCACTCTACACTGGATTTAATGAAACTGGAAACATGCCACTGAAATAGGTTGCAGTTGTTCTCTGGCATCGTAGCCAAAGTGGGTCAGGTTGAGAGCCGTCTGGGTTGCAAACATCTAATGTAACTCTTCAAGTGGAAAGGACAAAGAGCACTTGGTGAATGTTCAAAAATTCATTGTTGTCTCCGTGTGTGTGTGTGTGTGTGTGTGTGTACACGTATACGCACGCCCTCACCCCTAATGTGTGCATTGCCTTCCTCCCCAAATTCCCTTCCTTCCACCCTGCCTTCACTGCAACTTCTGCCTGTGTAGGGTCTACCTCTTTTTAAAGTTCAACTAAAAATCACTTTATGCGGTTAACCTAGCCCTCATCAGCTGGAAGGAATCTTATCCTCCTCTAAATTCATTGGATCCAATCTGATTCTCTCTAATAGCCTCTTTTTGTCTTATATTTAACTTAAGTGTAAACAGACTATCATAACACCCATATCTGATACATTGTCAGCCCTCAGAAAATGACTATCAAGTGAATGTAAAACAGTCGCAAATATCATAATGCAGATCTAAGCCTTGATGTGTGCGGTGTACGTAATAGAGATCGATATGCTAGTATCAAAGCACATAGAGATCGGATGCTCAAACTTTCTAATTTCCTGAAAAATTTGACTGGGTTCTTCAAGTCCCAGTAGTGCTTCGGTAGAAGGACATGTGTTTGCTGGATCCTAACCAGGCAGACAAATCAGCCCAGCTGACTGTGTGCAGTCCCAATAACACTGCCAGCCCTATCGAATAAAACCCAGAGAAGCAAGGTCTTAACTGCAGTGGGAATTCCAGGAAAAAGTAAACCAAAGATCAGGTAAAAAAGCCAACCTGAGAAAAAGACTTAATTTTTAGCAAAATAGTCATTGCTTATTTAATGCTGATTTTAGATATTTGGGTAATATGTGTTCTCATTTGTGCAACAAAGTCTTATTGATTATTTTGCTAGGTTCTGTGATAGGGAATCAAACAAATAAAAATAAACAGGTGGGAGTTCCCTTCGTGGCTCAGTGGTTAACGAATCCGACTAAGAACCATGAGGTTGCGGGTTCAATCCCTGGCCTTGCTCAGTGGGTTAAGGATCCGGCGTTGCCGTGAGCTGTGGTGTGGGTTGCAGATGCAGCTCGGATCCCGCGTTGCTGTGGCTGTGGTGTAGGCCGGCAGCTACAGCTCCAATTAGACCCCTAGCCTGGGAACCTCCATATGCCGCGGGTGCAGCTCTACATAAAGGCAAATAAATAAATAAATAAATAAACAGGCATCATTACCAGTAAGTGGAACTAGTGGATATAAATATATGTATAAAAATTATATATATAAATATATTTTTAGTGTGTTATAATTTATTTATTTGTTTTTGTCTTTTGTCTTTTTAGGGCCACTCCTGCGGCATGTGGAGGTTCCCAGGCTAGGGGTCGAATCAGAGCTTTAGCTGCTGGCCTACACCACACTCACAGCAATACTGGATCCTTAATTCATTGAGAGAGGTCTTGGATCAAACTCACATCCTCATGGGTATGAATCGGGTTTGTTAACCACTGAGCCACAACAGGAACTCCCATTATTATTTTTTTAGATAGTGCTTTCCTTCAGAGCAACCAAACTCCACCTTCATAGTCAATGTTATTTTTAACCTTATTTTAGCATGTATTTAGCTGCCATATCCAATTTCATATTTTGCCTTCTTATATTTTTTATTTGTGACTGCTTTATTCATTTAAATATGTTAGCAGTGAATTGTAAGAACTTATGTACTATGCATAATCACATATTGAATCTGCTGTAATGTCCTTCCTATGATATGTTGCTTCTGCCACATTTCCCTACAAAGTGGGCATTTTTGGTTTCCGGAGTCTGAGCATTGGAACCTATTTGAATGTCACTCGGTCCAGGTTTCTCCCAGATGGATAAGTGCCCTTTTCAAGAAGCAGACACACTCTGATCAATATGTACGTGGCAGCCGCCAGTGTCAGGAGCTCACTAAATCCTCATGTGACAAATAACAAATTCCTCTTCTGGACAGCTTTCATTTTACAGAGCAGTGAGTGTGCTTATTTGGTTGGTTTGTCTTGTTGATTTTCATTATCTATTACCTAATTTTTTTTTTTTTTACATTAAGACTATTTTTAAAGCAGTTTTAGGTTCACAGAAAATGGAGGGGGATGTTCAGAGATATCCTGTCTATCTACTGGCCCCCACAAATGCAGAGTCTCCCCTACTATCGACAACACCCACCGGCTTGGACACTTGCTACAACTGGTGAATCCACATTGACACATCATACTCACCCCCAAATCTACAGCTCTCTCATGGTATTATAAATTCTCTGAGTTTGGACAAGTGTGTAATGACATATATCATACCTGTACCACCATTACAGTATCACACAGGGTAGTTTCACTGCCCTCAAGATGCTCTGTGCCACACCTACTCATCCTTCCCTTTCCTCCCCAGCCACTGGTAATCACTGGCATTTTTACTCTTTCCATAGTTTTGCCTTTTTTTTATTTTTTTTTATTTAAAAAAAATGATTACAGGAGTTCCCTTCGTGGCTCAGTGGTTAACGAATCTGACTAGGAGCCATGATGTTGTGGGTTCGATCCCTGGCCTTGGTTGTGGGTTAAGGATCCGTCGTTGCCGTGAGCTGTGGTGTAGGTTGCAGACGTGGCTCGGATCCCGCGTTGCTGTGGCTGTGGCGAAGGCCGGCAGCTACAACTCCTGTTAGACCCCTAGCCTGGGAACCTGCATATGCCGCGGGTGCGGCTTTACATAAAAAAAGGCAAAAAGACAAAAAAAATGATTACAGTTGATTTACCCTGTTCTGCCAATTTTTTAAATTTTTTATTATAGTTGGTTTAGTTTTGCCTTTTTTAGAATGTCATACTTTTGAAATCATGGGGCAGGTAGACTTTTCATGTTAGCTTCTTTCACTTAGTAATATAAACTTAAGGTTTCTTCATGTCTTTCAATGGCTTGATAACTTCTTTCTTTTTAGCTCTGAATAGTATTCTGTTGTCCAGATGTACCACAGCTTATCTATTCGTAGAGTGAAAGATGTTTTGGTTGCTTCCAAATTTGGACAATTATAAATAAATCTCGGTCCATGTGCAGGTTTTTTTTTTTATTATTTATTGTGGCTCTATTTTTTTAAATTAAAAAAATTTAATTTTATTGGAGTATAGTTGATTTACAAAGTTGTGTTGGTTTCAGGTGTACACCAGAGTGAATCAGTCATAAGTATGTGCAGGGTTTTGGATGTATATAAATTGTCTGCTACTTTGGGTAAATACCAAGGAGCATGATTGCCAGACTGTATGGTGAAAGTAAGTTTGACTTCTAAGAAACCCAAACTGTCTTCCAAAGTGTCTGTACCATCTTGCATTCCCACCAGCAATGAATTAGAGCTACTATTGCTCCACATCTTTTCTGGCATTTGATGTTATCAGTGTTTTGGATTTTGACCATTCTAATAGATGTGTGGTAATATCTTATCATTTATTTAATTTGCATTTCCCTAATGATATATGATCTGCTTATTTGCCACCTGTATATCTTCTTTGGTGTGCTGTTTTTAAAGTCTTTGACTCATTTTTAAATCGGATTGCTTGCTTTCTTATCCTTGAATTTTAAGTACTCTTTATATATTTTGGATAGCAGTCCTTTATCAGACATGTTTTTTGCAAATATTTTAGCCAAGTCTGTGGCTTCCCTTTTCATTATTTTGACATTACCTTTCACAGAGCAGACACTTTTAATGAAGTCTAGCTAATCAGTTATTTCTTTCATGAATCATGTTTGGTGTTGTATCTTAAAAGTTATCACCACACGCAAGATCATCTAGGTTTTCTCCTATGTTATCCTCTAGGAATTTTATAGTTTTGTGTTTTACATTTAGGTTTGACCTATTTTTGAAGGATGTAAAGTATGTGTCCTTTTTTTTTTTTTTTTTTTGGCCTGTAGATGTCTGGTTGTTTCAGCACCGTTTGTTGAAAAGTCTATCTTTGCTTCATGCTGTGGCCTTTGCTTTTTTGTCGAAAATCCATTGACTATATTTATGTGAGTCTATGACCTTTCTATTCTGTTCCACTGATGTATTTGTCTGTTTTTCACGTACTATACTATCTAGATTTCTAAGTGACTGCATAACTCTGGAAGAAAAGATCGACTCAAGACTCACAGTTCATCTAAATACACACTGTTATGAAGGATATTTGGATGTCACAGGTCGTTATTAATTTGCCCCATTTTCTATGGAATGCTCAAGAAAAGCTGCCTCGGGTTTCTTTATATAGGCTGTTTATCCCTCTAGCTACTCTGATGCTCCAGCCCTGTTTCATATGCCTCTATACTTTGAATTCCATTTCCATGGATTCTAGAATCACTACTAAGCTGCAGCTTAAAAAAATTTTTTTGATTTGTATTATTTATAGGCATATAACAAAGTACCGCACTTAAGAAGTACCCTCCCCATGCTTTCACACTCTGAGATTTGTCACTATCATGAGACTAATCCTTAACAACTAGAAACCATGTAATAGATATCTGAAAGCCCTCTCTTGTTTGCTCAACTGCCTCTGGTGTGGAACACACTATGAATGTCCTTTTTTTTTTCTAGAAAACACCCTTTCCTGCACTTTGCCTCCTCTTTTCCATTTGAAATTCAGTGAGCTTGAGATAACACCAGATCCTGTCCCTGATGGGGCATCAGTGGAAATATATTTGTCATGTAATTGAGGAGGCTGTGGCATTGGGAGACCTAAGTCTTTGGCCTATGACCTTCTGTCACCTGCACAGCGAACAAAAGAAATCTCATTGTTCATTGCACTGGCTAAATCAGGAGCAGCATATATGCTATTTGCTGGTGCAGGATTTTTCCTTTAATTAAATTTGAGTTGATATCTGCCCAAGGGACCTCACTGATAAAGGGAGGACACTGCAAAAGCTTTGTCGGTATTTAAGTCCCACAATAACTTTTTCCTGACATAATTAAAGTCTGTCCATTGATTTCAGTTCTCAGGGAAGGTGATTGTTTTTGAGTCAACACTGTCATCATGACTTTGTATTTATGAAGCAGCTTTATTAGTCCTGTGACCTTGGGCAAGTCACTTAACCTCTCTGACTTTTGGTATAAAGCAGAGTTATTAATGCTTTCTAAACAAAGCTGTTGTCGGGCTTATACAAGATAATGAATGTGAAAGAGCCTCATTGCTTAGAAAGGGAGCCCATCTGCATTATCTCAGGTAGTTCTTGCTGTGCCAGTGGGTGAAGGCTACATCATTTTTGTGGTCATGCGCACTTGCATATGTGTGTGTGTGTGTGTGTGTGTGTGTGTGTGTGTGTATGTTTAATCCCAAACTCCAGATGAATGTTCATGTTCAGAAAATATTAAGTAAATTGTCTAATATTGCACAGCTGGAGGTTGCAAAACAGAGATTTCCCTCTGGCTGATTTGACACACATAACACATCAGACTCATATACATTTCCTGCACTAGAGCCTGACCTCATTCACATATCTCACAGTGATTTTCAATATGTCTGATTTAAGAAGACTATTTGGTTATATTTTAATGATATCTAAAAAGAATTTATTTTTATTATTTTACTGGTTTTAGATAACTTTACTGTACACACCTCAGATGGTATTTTTATTAGCCATCTTGGGGTTAAGCTATATTAAAAATTGTAAAAAAAACATTCCAGAACCCCCACCAGAATTTCCTCTGTGAAAACAGAGTATACGCTATTTCAAAGCATAAGTGTGATTCTTGTGAAACAGTAACCCACATGGGAATGAACAGTCTTTAATCGTAGGCACTCAGCAACTACCTGTTAATCAACTGATTTATGGCCTGGCCTACATATAGAGGCTCCATGTCATGAAGACAGACAACTTTGTTCATCTCTGGTTACATCCTGCATGTGAGGAAATGCTTCAGGCCAAAAGGCATACACATTTATATAAATCAACACCTGGAGGACTCTCTTAAGTCTTTTCATCATCAATCATCTAACTTTGACAGTTTATGTCATAGTTTTCAACATGGCAGTACAATGTGGGTCTGGATTTTAGATATGGTAATTGATTTAAGACTGTCTCCAGTTATTTAAAGAGAGAAAAAAAAGAGAACTGTCTCCAGTTATTTAAAGAGAGAAAAAAAGAGAGATAAATTTTTCAGTACCCATAGCAAACATACATAGGGATTAAAATGCTAACATTTAAGTACCTCATAGTATTTTAAGAACTAATTTAGATTTTCCTTTTGCAAAATCTTTTGAATAAAAAAAAAATTGGGAAGAACACCTAGACACATCAAAAAGTGCAAACTTTGAAATCGCCACCCGCATTAAAAAGTTTTTTTTTCTACCCTAGAATTGTGATGCGCTAACACAATCCATCACTGACTCTGACTGGGACTCATGCTAACATTGCAAATTTCCACCTTATCAAGAATCCCTAGCCTCTTTAAAAGCTTCTTTGCTTTATAAAAAAAAGGGGGGGGGGAAGAAAGAAAGAAAAGAATGAGTTTGAATAAAAGAGAATAGGTTTGAATAGAAGGTTAAGCTGGTGAGAAGAATGAGGAAGAGAGTAGAATGGGGACTTCAGAAATAGATGCTTTTTTGGCATTCCCTGCCTGTTGGTATGTGGGGGGGATTTTTTTTTTTTTTTTTAGTATTTCCACCAGAGTAAAGAGGACTCACATAAAATTGGAATAAAAGAAAAAGAGAATTTCTCCTGCTGACACTCGCATTAGCCCAATATATATATGCTTAAATCAGAGAGGAAATAAAACAGATACTTTTCCTGCTTTCTGCACATACCTTTCTTTCTCTCTTTTTAAGCTACTCCTTGTACTGAATCTTGTGATACGTTGTGTGTGTGTATGGGTGTGTGTGTGCATGTGTGTGTGTTTGCTTATGAGTGTATATATTCTTTAAGTCACTGAAATCCTGAATTTTCAAAGTACGTGGCAAGGATACCTAATTGAGAGGCATTTGGGAGCAGACTTTGCTCACATTTTATCTATTAAGTGATGGACCTGACTCTTTTGGAATATTTCCTCGACTCTCTGACATAGCTGGATGCTATGTCCCGGTGACAATCCATGTAAGTGAGGCAAAAGTAAATCTGCGAAAATGAAATGTGATATAGAGATCCACTGAATTTCAAGGTTAAAGAAATGTTTCCCGAACCACCCAGACATAAAAAATGAAACACCAGTTATGGGCCCCAGAATTCACTGGTGGATTTTATCAAACAATTAAGTCATCAGTCTCACACACACTCTTCTAGAAAAGAGGAAAAAGAAAATACTGACCAGTGTTTCATGGGGCCAATATAACCCTGATCCAAAAATGGTATAAATACATGGCAAGAAATGAGAACTGCATGCTGATTTAAATTTAATCCAGAGACACATAAAGCGGATACCACAATTTATTTTAGAAAAGTAAACACTATTAAGAGAAAACAATATATTGTGGAAAGATATATTGTGTTCAAAGAGTCTGTCTCAGTATTTTTAAGATGAATTATCTCTCCAGTATCGTTTATACATTCATCTGATGGTAATTGAAATACCAGATCTTTTCCTGTCATTCCGCACGAAGCTGGAGTTGATCCCATGTGTAAAGTGCTCAAGCGACATTTCTCTGTGTCACAAATTCATGGATCCAAGAGTTAATTATTCTAGCATGAACTGGTAGGAGTGCTGATTTAGTTTGTTTCACTTAGGCAAGTATAAGTATATATCTTCATTTAAAATCTTCCCTGCTCCTAAGACATTTCTTTCTGAAGGTTTTTTTGTTTGTTTATTTCCCACCAATCTACTTGGATCAAAAGAACAGACCTAATTATATCTACCAGACATGACAAGGCATAGTCTTTTTGGTTTATTTCCCATTGATTTTTGGATTATGGCTCCATTAGAGATTAGAATGAATCACAAACTTTAAAAATATAGTAAACTTTTAACATTGACCTTCAAAAAGTAGATAAAGGGAAGTAATAGTTTTTGTATTCCTTTTGATACATAATGGGCTACTGCAGCACTTGGAAGTTGGCAGTCTTGTCCTTAGATTTCTTGGATCCATTTGGGAACTAGGATTAAGAGTGAGTTGTCATCCCCAAAGCTGGGACGACAGGTACATTCAGAAAGATACAGCAACAAGATCTGCTTAGCTGGAAAAGAAGCTGCTGGAGAAAGCTGTTGAAGCCATTCACTGATAAGAATTTATGTGGTCATTTTGATGAACTGCCAGAGCTTGAATGTGCCAAAGAATGAAAGTGAATATATCCTGCAGGAGGCAGTGTTAGGAGAGACTCCATACAAGTGCCAGATCTTCCTTCAGGAATTCCACCAGAGTTCTCCAGATGAAGAAAAAAAAAATCCCCTTATGGCTCCGGCAGAGCTGGAGAAGAATAACCATTGCAATCCAGACCCAGACCCATCTCCCACTCTCCAAGAAAGAGCTTCACCACAGTGCAAGTTTAAAACATTATCCCGCTGTTAGGAGGGAATTCCTCCCCACTCCAGCCCCCTCTAGCCTTCATGATAGAAAAGGTATAGAATATATATTTTTTCCAATTGTTTCAGGTAGATAGATAAATGATAGATAGATGATAGATAGATAGATAGATAGATAGATAATGTTTAAATGGTAGATAGAGATATATAAAGTTTAAGCATGTTTTAAAGATAATTCAATTTATTTTATCTGAGACTTATTGAAAGCCACGAGACTAAAGGTCTACGTTTCACGATATAATTATCTTATTTCTTTTAGCTATAAAAAGTCACGTTACCTGTTAATTTAGGACACTTGGATAACCAGTAGAAGATGACAACCTAAGCAAATTATCTCTCCTTTGTTAACTGAATTATTTGTTTGAATAGTTCCAACAAATTTATGCTTTTCTCTGATGCAGTAACTTAAAAACTCTATACTGTTAATGGGAAAACATGATAGTATGCATTAAAATGTTGAGCCAACACAAAGGTGGGAAAACAAGCCACACAAAATTCCATCATATAGAAATACGTGCTTTTGGGAATTCCCTTCATGGCTCAGTGGTTAACAAACCTGACTAGGATCCATGAGGATGTGGGTTCAATCTCTGGCCTCACTCAGTGGGTTACAGATCAAGCAATTGCCGTTGGTTGTGGTGTAGGTCACGGATGTAGCTCAGATCTCATGTTGCTGTGACTGTGGTGTAGGCCAGCAGTTATAGCTCCGGTTTGACCCCTAGCCTGGGAACCTGCATATGCCACAAGCGTGGCCCTGAAAAGCAAAAAGCAAAAAAAAAAAAAAAAAACCACTTTCAATATTTGGTGAACATCACTGCACTCATCATTATTTGCATATGTAGATAGAAAGATGATGGATAAATGGATAAATGTTAAAAATGGAATAATACACACGAGATTTCTACAAATGTTCATTAAATTTTACTAGAAATTAAAGAATACATATATTACTACCAAATATGGACGATTAAACATTTTTAACTCTGCTGTCTCTTAAAGTTCACTCAAACAACAATATATGGACAAAACGGTCATAAACTTTTAAGTAGAAAAAAAGAGTAAAAACAACAGTATATGAGACATAGCAACACAATTTTACAGTATAGAGAGCAGATGTACAGGGGTTAAATCTTCAACATGTATACAGCCTACAGATAAGCCTCTTGCAAAAATAAATAAATAGGCCTTGAACAAGTTGAAGGAACAGACATACAAACACACATAAAGCTCTTTATCACAAAATTTCAAAATGGTGGCAATAAAAGATGGAGAATAGAGCATGCACAAACAGTTATGAAAAGAACATGAAAACTCTCAATGACAACAGTAAAGTTTAAAAATCAATAAAGCAATATTTAAAATTAAGGGAAAAGATTCATATCCTGGAATTATATATGTACCTATCCAAACTGCCATTGGGGGTAATGTGAAAAGTCTCTAATTTTTCCTTTCATGCACCTATCTGTCATCTACAAGTTAATGGAGACATGTTCTACAAAAAATGGGAGAATCAAGAAACAGGAGGCTATGTACTTTAGAAATTAGGTTTGCAGAATATAAGAATGAAGAGGGAGTTTCTGGAATTTTGGTAAAGGGAAATAAATCCCAGAAGCAGAATTGTAGTGCAGATACAGAGAGAAAGTGGATCAGAAGGGATTTATTCCTGTTGACTACAAAGGGGAGTGTGGAAAGGTGGAAATGTGTAAGAACATTACTACTTGGTCCAAATGCAAATATTTGTAATAGAATATAATATGTACAGTGATTTAATGAAAAACTGAGGTAATATCTACGTCGTGGCATACTGGGAATTTGAAAGTAGAAAATTATACATGTGGAAGGAGAGTCTACAAAGCTAAGTTCTCAGTTTTTATATTAGGAAGAATGAAAGATGATATGTGAAACTAATAAATGAGTATATTTTATGGAACTATGAAAGTAAAAAGCAGCTTTAAAAAAGTTGTAAGTTGGAGTTCCCTTCGTGAATCAGTGGTTAACAAGTCCGACTAAGAACCATGAGGTTGTGGGTTCCCTGGCTTCGCTCAGTGGGTTAAGGATCCGGCGTTGCCGTGAGCTGTGGTGTAGGTTGCAGACGCGGCTCAATCCCACGTTGCTGTGGCTGTGGCGAAGGCCGGCAGCTACAGCTCCTGTTAGACCCCTAGCCTGGGAACCTCCACATGCCATGGGTGCGGCTCCACATAAAGGCAAAAAGACAAAAAAAAAAAGTTGTAAGTTGTAACTTCTAGCTAGGGTACGGGGAGAAGGTGTGGAGTTGACCTGGACTGTGGAATATTATTTTTCATTACATACCTGAGAGAACAAGTGTTAAATATTCTGCAGGTGTATTTTGCATATTTTTGCATAAAAATAAAATCTAAATTTCAAAAAATAAAGAATTAAAATGAAACAAAGGGGGATTGCTGCAAGTCACATATAAATTTTTGCAATTTTTACTTTTTAATTTAAAATATAAAGCTCTAAGGAAAACCTGCAACTCAGAGTAATCCTACCATTTTTTTCCTGCTTCACGGCAAGAAGATTTATTGATTCCCTAATAATGATAACAATAAGAATAGTAATTGTTGAACTGCCTGCTATTAACATTCTCTCCTCCAGTTTCTGATTAGTGATATTATTATTTTAACAGCATCGTGATTTATAGACTTTCCATTTGGTTTTCTACCCACATTCACAGAATATGTAAGTTTCAGTTTAATGTTTAAAATGGGTTACCTCACACTACTAGTTCTTTTACCATGACTTGGATGTTTTTGTGTTTCTTATTTTTATTCATCTTTTGATTGTGTTGACTTCAAGTTATAGGTTTTTTTTTTGTTGTTATTGTTATTCAGGAAAGGCTCACCTGTAGCATATTCCCAAAATCCTTCATGTTTGACCTTGTCAGGTCATAGTTTCTACAACTGAAGCATGACTCAGATAAAAAATTGTCTTGTAACATTTGGTTTTCATGTTAGTTATTATTAGGAAAGTATAGTTCTTCTTTGATGCATGGATATAAATATTTATCACATAAGTGCTATCATAATTTTGAAGTTTCTGTTCTTGTTTCTCTGTATTTAATTGTCCTTCCAGGAATAATGTCATGTATGCTGTTTTTTTTTTCCCCCTTGTTTCTCTTCCTTTTCATTCTTATCTATTCATTCTCTCCTGTTTTCTCTCATATTTATATAACTTCCCAAAGTTTTCCAGCATGTACCCGACTGTAGTGACAGACCTGTTTTCCCATTTTCTTTCTTCTCATGTGGCTTTCCTCTTTGTAATGGATTTATTTTTCTTTTCCATTTCTTTCTTGATTTTGTGGATCTCATTGTGATTACATTGGGTTGTCTTATTTTTATTTATCATCATCTCTTATTTGATCTCTCTTTTCAGCAAAAATGTGTTTTCCTTACTTTTTCCCAGCATTCTGGAAAACTATATGAATTCATTTGTCTCCTGGAGTACTGATTATTCTCTTAATATTATACTTCCCCTTTTATTTTGTTCATCATCTTTTTCACCTTCCAGTCTTTAGAAACATTAATGTCTATGCATAGGTCTTACGCCGATTCCATTTTGATCATTACAGATTTGGAACTAGGGGAGTTTCTGTCATGGCTCAGTGGTTAACGAACCCAACTACCAACCACGAGGACGTAGGTTGGATCCCTGGCTTCGCTCAGTGGGTTAAGGATCAGGCATTGCCATGAGCTGTGGTGTAGGTCACAGACGTGGCTCAGATCCTGAGTTGCTGTGGCTGTGGCATAGGCCTGGCTACAGCTCTGATTAGACCCCTAGCCTGGGAACCTCCATATGCCACATGTGTGAAGCCCTGAAAAGACAAAAAAAATATTGGAACTGGAGTGTTTAGCTGCATGCTGGGGGAGACTATAGGGAATGTGGGAGGGGTGTGAGCTAAGATAGCCTGCAGCATATAGTGGGGTTAGTTGCCCAAAGCTTTCTTATCAAATTTTATATGCCCTCTGTTCTAAAGACACATTTCCTCTGGGGTTTTGTTGCTGCCTGGATGGTTTGTGAGGCTCATGAAGAAACCCAACCAGGTACAGAGGCTTGTGTTGTGATCTGTGATTTCTTATCCCTTTTGTCCTTCCACTGGGAAGCATTTCGGTTATGTCCCATAACCAGGAGGCTGAATTATAAATATCAAGTTATGTGCTTTCAGTTTATCTTTTTTTCTTTCTCTTCCAATTACCTGCCATTCTCCACTCTTACATTCATTCTATCCTTGGTGGCCTGCAGGATTAAATCAGAGACCCAGGAAATAAAGAAAAGCTATAGCAAAGGGACTTCTCAGTTGGAAACTGTAGAGACAAAAACGTCAGAAAACTTCAAATTTGGAACCATGATTGATGTTTCTGCTTCCTGAGAATGATGTTCTGCTTGATTTATATTGATTTCACAATATATTATAAAGGTAGGATGGGACTCAGCACCCACACTGAGGAGCATAACTATAAGCTGGCAAAGGGAGATTCTTAAAAATCTTCACACCAGATACTAGTGTGAAATGTATGGATGCTGTCCTCAGAATCAGTGAAAATATATCTTCCTGGATGAATGTGGACACTGGCTATCACAATGAGCTTATCCTCAGCGTTATTTCATTCTCATGCCGGCTTCTGTGGCATTCAGCATATACCTTAGAATTCTTAGGTTATTAAATATTGGTGACCCTGGAGATTTTAAACATGGATACATTTAATTGTGCTTCTCTTCCGTCTTCCATCTCAGCTAATTAAATCAGGTCTTGGGAAGCCACTGTGACACTGTGACCAGCTGTGGATGCTGTCACTGAGTAGAGTAGTACCAATGTGAGACATGATAGCAGAGTTTTCAGTGTAAATGATTTGTTCAGATGCTATTTCTCAGTCTTTCTGAATTGATCGATGGTTTGCTAAAGATGTTTCTATCCAGTGTGCGTGTGTGTGCGTGCGTGCGTGTGTGCATGTGTGTGTGTGTATCTGTTGTTGTTGTCTTTTTAGGGCCATACGTGCAGCATGTGGAAATTCCCAGACCAGCAGTCCAATCAGAGCTCCAGCTTCCAGCCTATACCACAGCTAAAGCAATGCTGGATCCAAGCCATGCCTGAGACCTACACCACAGCTCACAGTAACGCCCAAGCTGTTAACCCACGGAGTGGGGACAGGGATCAAACCTGCATCCTCGAGGATACTAGTCGGGTTCATTTCCTTTGAACCACAATGGGAACTCCCTATCCATTGTGTTTTATAATTAAGTTTTGAAAAAAAAAATAATTTAAAATATGTAAGTAAAAACAGAAGAAAGATATGTCCAGCCAAACCCACTATCATGCATAAACACATTAATGTATTAAACATTCTCTTATACTTTATATGAGTATACCTGTGGAAATTATTTTTAGTTTTCTTTTTGCATATGAATATGTAGCAAATAATGAATTTCTTTCTTACCAACCCCCAGCCTTTTACAATAATATATCTTTTAAGGCCCCTAGTAGTTCATTATATTTTTAATGTATTTTTCTTATACATTGTTTACCTTAGGGATTTCCTCTTTGTTATATCATTCAGTCTTTCAAATATTTTGCTGCATCATTTAGTGAAGTAAACTAGAAATGGAACTTCAAGTTAAAGGAAATCCAAATTTTTAAGGTTTCTATTACATTTCAACAAATTGTCTTCTAGAAAATTTTCACTAGTTTGTAATTCTAATTTACGTGAGGCTTTATATATTACCCTGCTCTGTCTCTGGCATTAGCGGTTAATCAGTATATCTTAGCCAAAAGTCAGAAACTGAACATGGATAGTTTTTTTCTTTGAAGCCTTACTTTTTGAATTATTATAAGTAGGCAAATATCATTATAAGTTTAACAGAGATTTCTAGTTGTTTTTAGTTAATTACTCCTGCAAATTCACCATTTTTTCTGAGAATACTATTTTTTAAATAAATGTGTGAGATTGTATATGCATCCTTATACACAGATATATAATCTCTTTCTGAAATTGACCCTTCTTTTTTTAAATACATCTTTCATGTTGTCACTTGCTTTTATTTTTTTTTTTTTATTTTGGCATTATAGCTGGTTTACAGATTTCTGTCAAATTTTCCAATTGCACCTCATATGACATGGTTACATGTACATATATGGATTTGTCACATGTGATTAGACATAGTTCCCTGTACTATACAGCTCGATCTCCTTGCTTTTCCATCACCGAAGCACTAGTTAACCCCATTCCCTCCCACCCCCTCCCCCACCCCCTTGGCATCAAGTCTGTTCCCCAAGTTCGTGATTTTCTTTTATGTTGAAAGGTTCATTTGTGCAGTATATTAGACTCTAGTTATGAGATATCATATGGCATCTGTCTCTCTCCTTCTGACTTGCTTCACTCAGTGTGAGGGTCTCTAATTCCATCCATGTTGCTGTGAATGACATTATTTTATCCTTTTTTATGGCTGAATAGTATTCCATTGTGTATATATACAACCCAGATGTCCATGTCTTGGACTTGTGAATAGTGCTGCAGTGAACATGCGTGTGCAAGTGTCTTTTTCAAGGAAATTTTTGTCTGGATATATGCCCAAGAGTGGGATTGCTGGGTCATATGGTAGTTCTATGTAGAGTTTTCTAAGGTACCTCCACACTGTCTTCCATAGTGGTTGTACAAGCTTACACTCCCACCAGCAGTGGAGGGTTCCCTTTTCTCCACACCCCCTCCAGCATTTGTTGTTTGTGGACTTGTTAATGATAGCCATTCTGACTGGTGTGAGGTGGTATCTCATGGTAGTTTTGATTTGCATTTCTCTAATCATCAATGATGTTGAGCATTTTTTCATGTGCTTGTTGGCCATCTGTTTATCTTCTTTGGAGAAATGTCTATTCAGGTCATTTGCCCATTTTTTAATGGGGTTGTTGGCTTTTTTGCGGTTGAGCTTCATCAGTTGTTTATATATTTTGGAGATTAAGCCCCTGTCACTTGCATCATTTGAAACAATTTTCTCCCATTCTGTAAGTTGTCTTTTAGTTTTCTTTTTGGTTTCCCTTGCTGTGCAAAAGCTTATCAGCTTGATTAGGTCCCATTGGTTTATCTTTGCTCTGATTTCTGCTGCTTTGGGAGACTGACCTGAGAAAACATTTGTAAGGTTGATGTCGAAGAATGTCTTGCCAATGTTCTCTTCCAGGAGTTTAATAGTGTCTTGTCTTATAGTTAAGTCTTTAAGCCCTTTAGAGTTTATTTTTGTGCATGGTGTGAGAGTATGTTCTAGTTTCATTGATTTGCATGCAGCTGTCCAGGTTTCCCAGCAATGCTTACTGAAAAGACTTTCTTTTTCCAATTTTAAATTCTTGCCTCCTTTGTCAAAGATCAATTGGCCGTAGGTGTCTGGGTTTATTTCTGGGTTCTCTGTTCTGTTCCATTGGTCCATATGTCTGTTTTGGTACCAGTAGCACACTGTCTTGATTACTGTGGCCGTGTAATATTGCCTGAAGTCTGGGAGAGTTACGCCTCCTGCTTGGTTTTTGTTCCTCAGGATTGCTTTGGCAATTCTGGGTCTTTTGTATTTCTATATAAATTTTTGGACTGTTTGTTCTACTTCTGTGAAGAATGCCATTGGTAATTTGATAGGGATTGCATTGAATGTGTAGATTGCTTTGGGTAGTATGGCCATTTTTACAATATTAATTTTTCCGGCCCACGAGCATGGAATATCTTTCCATTTCTTTGTATCTTCTTTGATCTCCTTGATTAATGTTTTATAGTTCTCTGCATATAAGTCTTTCACCTCCTTGGTCAGGTTTATTCCCAGGTATTTGATTTTTTGGGGTGCTATTTTAAAAGGTAGAATATTTTGGCATTCTTTTTCTAATATTTCCATTGTTAGTACACAGAAATGAGATTGATTTCTGAAGGTTAACCTTATATCCTGCTGCTTTGCTGAATTTGTCGATCAGTTCAAAAATTTTGGGGTTGAGTCTTTGGGGTTTTCTATATAAAGTATCTTGTCATTTGCTTTTAAATTTTGCTCATAGCATTTTATATTAAGAGGAATGTTAGTTTTTAGGCAATAAAATCTATCAGTATTTTATATTGTGGTTTCAGAGTCTACTCTCATAATATGAAATACCTTTAACAATCCAAAATTACATCCCTGCTTTCATTTTTTATAAATATATTTTATTGCAACTGGATGTTAATGCATCTATAGCTAATTTGATATTACATATAATTCTAACATGCCTCCTCCTCTTGTCCAAACACAATTTACTGAGTTAATTATTGTACTCATTGCTTGAAATTCCAATTGTATTATATAATAAGTTGTTATAATAAGTTCTTGGATCTATTTATCAACTGCGTGGTCATTTTCACTGCTCTGTTTGTCTTTTTCTGCACCATATTCTGCTCTTCTTTTTAAATCCCAAAATTTCAAGTTTGCTCTTTTATCTTTTCTTGAAAATGAGCTATAATATAATTTTGTCAAGTTCCTCATACAATCTCCATGAAATTGTAAGAAGAGTTATTTTATGATAAGAGTATAAGGGCTGTCCAGATTCTTTTTCTTTTTCTTTTTTCTTTTATGGCCTCCCCACAGCATATGTGGCATACGGAGTTCCCAGGCCAGAAAACAGATCCAAGCAGAAGTTGCTACCTATGCTATAGCTGCACCAACGCTGGATCTTTAACCCACTGCCCTAGGCCAGAGAGCGAACCTGCTTTCCAGTGCTCCAGAGATGCTGCCTTCCTATGTGCCACAGTGGCAACTCCCAGATTCTTTTTTTTTTTTTTTTTTTGTTTTTTTTTTTTTTTTTTTGCTTCTTTTTTTTTTTTTGCATGGTGATTTCCAGTTGTTCCAGTATTATTTGTTAAAAAGACACAAACCCATTGCTCCCTGTGTTGACTTTGCTCCTTGTTCAATGATCAGTTGACTATGTTTATGTGAGTTTATTTTCGGGCCCTCTATTGATAACTCTTCATTGATAAATTTGTTTATTTCTTTGCTAATGCCATAATGTCATAATTACTGTGACTTTATAGCAAATTCTTGATGTCCGATAATCTCACTCCTCCAACTATGTTCTTCCATTTAAGATTGCATAAGAGTTGCAGTGTTGGAGTTCACTTGTGATACAGTGAGTTAGGGATCCACATTGTCACTATAGCAGCTCTGATTGGCACGGGTTCAATCCCTGGCCCGGGAACTTCCACATGTAGCATGGCCACACACACACACACACACACACACACACACACACACACACAAGAGTTACAGTACTGACAAGGCTCTGTCTACTTGATTTAACTCTATTGTCAATCCACCAAGGTTTCAAATGAGAATTGGTTGGACGTATTAGGTCCTTTCTTTTTGGCAGGATCTGAACCCTCTTTTTCCTGTCCCCTGTACGATGAGACCACTGAAATTATGCCCTGTTTTTAAGCCATTGTCTGAAGAGCTTCTAAGGGCTCCTGCCCTGAGAAATTTAACTATCAGCAACTGTTTAGAGAAAAAAGTCCAAAAATATTGGACTAACTTCTCTATTCCCTTCTTTCGGGGATGTTGGGCTCTTAAGTCCTGGATAATTTGACCAGAAATGAAGTTTGTGCTTCCCAGTATATGGGATCACTGATTCTGGCTCTGTTACTCTCAGCAGCACCCTCTCCTCAACCTCTCAGCCTTTCTCCATTGACTAAAAAGCGGTACTTAGAAATTTGGGCACAGAAAATTCTGCAGCTATCCCAAACTGATCAGACTACAGCTCCTCTCTTTTTTGTAAGAAAAGGAGTAGATTCAGTAATCAAATTATATATGTGTGTGTAAAAAGTGAAGCTTATATGTGTAATTTGGCTAAGTGCTGTCACACAGTATATTGAAGGAAGGGGAGAGAAAATATTAACACTAAGTCTCAAAACTTGGCCCTATCTTTTCTAATATTTCTCATTTTTCTAATGTCTACTCTTTTCTACTTTTTTCTAAAATGAGCTACAGGAGGCAAACTCTTGATTTTAACAGCTCAAAGGGATACATCTGAGGAGGAGCCCTTTGGAGGCTGGCAGACCTCAGTGGATGGGACTCACCCACCTCCTGGAAGGAAAAGAATCATTTGTAAATTCCTCTGCACACAGCTTTGCAAGGAGCTCCTCAAGTAAAGCTGTTCTTTTTTACTAAGGAGTCTTTGCTATGGCAAAGCAGTCATCAGCTTATGCAAATTCCTGTGGGTACAGAAAAGGGACCTTTTTAAGCTGCCTATTACTTTATTATTGCTGAAAGAAAGAAAAGAGAGGCATAAAGGGAGAGGGGAGTGGGGAGAATTAAGGATCTAATAACAGTGAGAGCTGGCTGCCCAGGTTGTGTCTCTTGCTGTGTTTGAATGATTTTTCTTTGTCGACAGCCTTGCACTTGGCTATTTTTAGCATCTCTTTAATAATTGAGCTGTAGCAATTGTGCTCAGCAGCTGGAACAGGCAGGGAAAATAGCAGCTCAAAGAAAATAGTGCAGCAGGGTCATAATTTAAGTCAAGCTGCATTATGAAGCCTACCTTTCTCAAAGGTAGAATGCTGAGGTTAAAAAAAAAAAAAGTTGGGAAGAGTAGAGAGAGAGAGAAAAAATGAAGTGATAGATGGAGAGGTTTTTGTTTTCCTATTTTTTAAAGCAGGCTGAGAAGTTGTTCCATGGGATAGATTCTTTTGATGGTAAAGAAAGTGGGGCGGGGGGTTCGAGGGTGGGGGGTGCTTTGCTTACTTACGTGGAAAACAGGTCAGGGAAACTGAGGTGCCAAAGCATTGATGCTGTCCTCATTCCCAGGGCTGGACAGAAAAAAAGCATTCCTGCAGGACACCAGGGAGCTGTGACCTGGTGGGTGGCGTGAAGCTAAAAAGCTAGAAAAGGGAACTGGCCACCCGCAGAGCAGCTGTGATGAGGAAAAGACAGCCTCACATTCCCTGATCCTTCTCTATCCTGAAGAGCTGTAGGCAACGGGTACACCCTCCTGGAAGGTACCATTGGGCTTTTCAGAGTCCAGCTCTCAAATTATCATTAAATACTGATTTAGGTCCTTAAGGCAGTGGGCATGGTGCACACCTCACTGCATTGAGACAGGATTGGCCAAGCCCATTGAGGTGGACACTCACCAAATGGAGACTTAAGTGCCCACATGCCTGATCCATGGAGACATTCATCCTGAGTAATTCAGGCAACCTAAACAAATAAACAAATTAACAACCACCCTAAATACTAAAGGGGGATCCCCAGTGAATTAAATGACCAAGCTAACTAGACATCTGCCAAACTGTAAAGGAGCAGGAAACTATGGGGCCGTCCCAGGGATAGACTCCACCCCTCTTGTCCTCTGCTGTAGCTCCTCTCTGAAGTACCCAGATACTAGTTCCTGATGCACATTTCCTGAGTTGTTTTACAGATGCTAAAACCCCCACCAAACGGGAAATGTTAACTACTTGATGACCATGAGCACGTAGCCCCAGATCTACTGGAGCCTAAAGACTGATGTTAACCCCCATGACACCACTCAGTTTCCTCACATCAGCCAATCAGAGAATTGTGCATGAGCTGATCACGTGCCCTGGGGTGCCCCACCATCACTTTGCCTTTAAAAAATGCTTTGCTGAAACTCATCAGAGAGTTTGGGCTTTTTGAGTGCTGTCTGCCTGTACTCCTTGCCTGGCGCCCTGCAATGAACATTGCACTTTCCTGCACCACAGCCTTGCACACAGGCGAGCAGGCCCAAGTTTGGTTTGGTCATTCTCCTTACGTCTCCTTTTGAGGAGGCAGAGATTGCTAAAGACTGACCAGTTTATGATCTTTCTTCCTCAACACTTCAAACTTTTTGCCTCTTGTATTTCTGTTCTTTTTTACTTTTCTTTACTGTACTCTTCATTACCTCCACTAGTTTCCCTTGATAGCTTTCCTTCCTTCTTCCTGCATTTTCCTCCGCCTTTCCACAACCCTTCTGCTTTCTAGCAGGCTTTTAGACCAGACCTTTAGGTGACAGGAGAGTTTCTAAGCCGAATTGGGTTGCTGAGACATTCCATCCAGCAGAGGTCAATGTGACAAAGGGAATTTCTACCAGCCACCTAGGCCTATATATATGTGCGCAGCACATCAGCACGATATTGGGAAGGAGAATGACCCATGATTGCACCTGTTTCCTCCATCAGAATAGCCATTTGCTTTAAAACTAGTTTGGAGAAACTTTTAAATAGACAGTATAAAGAAGAAATACTTTTCCTGTATTCCTTAAACCTCAGGGTCAATTTTAATTCATACTTTCTTCTAAAGAGAGAAAACAAAGAGAAAGTTTTGTTTAAAATGTCAGGTATAGATTTAAATACCTGACATGTACTTTAGGTCTTCAGGAGGTCAAGAAATGTGTGATAAACTTGAACAACAATCAAAAGAATCAAGTTGGATCAGAGTAAAATCTGGTACATATTGGAACTCACTTTTTCCTATGAATTCATTCTGTAATAATTGGTATGTAAGGAACGGACAATTGGTTAGGAATGCTTGGCTGGAAAACACAGTAGATAAAAGAGGACAATGGGATACTTGTAGGATTGTCTTTGGAGTGTGTGTGTTTCTGTCTGTGAGCTGCACCACACAGAGCATGCAGGTGAAACCAACAACTCTGATTGGAATTTGAACTCACAAGTTGGGACTCTAAACCAGCCAAGATTCAGATTGGGACTTGAACCCACAGTCTTTTTAACTGAAACCACA
This sequence comes from Catagonus wagneri, assembly GCA_004024745.2. Taxonomy (NCBI): domain Eukaryota; kingdom Metazoa; phylum Chordata; class Mammalia; order Artiodactyla; family Tayassuidae; genus Catagonus; species Catagonus wagneri. Next base: position 21,212,702 of record PVHT021183699.1, read on the forward strand.
CGCCTGGTCTCTGGCCTTAATGAAGCTCGGGTTCTTTATGTCTCTTTGCAAAAGGAACTCAGAGAAAGCAAAGTGATAGGTAAGAAGTAGATTTACGGGAAAAAGTGTGAGCTGTCTCAGAAGACAAGAGGCCCTAAAATACTAGGTGGTGAGTTTTTTATGGGCTGGGTGATTTCATAGGCTAATGAATGGAAGGGTTATTCCAAAATTGACGGGGGAGGGGCAGGGATTTCCAGGAATGGGGCACCACCCACTTTTGGGCCTTTATGTGCACCTTTGGAACTGTTATGGTGCCTTTGAGCATGTCATTTAGATGTTAATGTATTAAAATGAGTGCATAATGAGGCTCAAGGTCAGCCAGAAGTCAAACCTTTTGCCATCTTGGAGCTAATAGGTTCTAGCCAGTTTTTATTAATCATAGCCTCAGTGGCTGTGTCATTCATTTAAACTTTGTGCATTACCTTCTTCCCTCCTGTCTCACAGGTGCCTTGTTCTGCAGGCAGAGAGAGAGATCCATATATCATTACACTTGCAGGCATTTAGGCGAAGGCCAATTTTCAACTTCACAGACTATCCTGAAGGTCCATTGCAGCAGCCAGTTGGATCCATGAAATTGAAAATGAGATCCGATGGGTTTGAATGGATTAGAACTTGAGAGGGGGAACTTGTCCTCCCTAAATTACCTCACTCCAGCCGCAAAATTCAGTTGCACCCTATATTACTTTCCTAGAGCTTCTGGAATAACTTGCCAAAAACTTAGTGGCTTAAAACAACAGACATTTGCGCTATCATAGTTTCGAGGCCAGAAGTTCAAAATCAGTATCACATGTCCAAAATCACGCCGTTAGCAGGGTCAGGTTCCCTTCAGAATCTTTAGGGGGGCCTTTGTTCCTTGCATCTTTCAACTTCTGGTAGTGAAATGCAGCAGGACCCTGTAGGGCTCCTGGTTACAAATCCTTTCTGTGTCCCCTGTTTCTTATTTGTAGAAGATAGGTTTCATTCAGCCTCCATGACCTTCCCTGTGTTGCAAAGGGCAGATTTAAACAGTTGCTAATCCGAGAACCGAGAGAATTCAGAGACAAGGGAGAAACAGTCAAGAAACAGTAGTGCAGGAGCTCCGTGATGGCTCAGTGAGTTAAGGATCCAGCTTTGTCACTGCTATAGCTCTGGGTGCTGCTGCGGCACGGGTTCGATCCCTTGCCCTGGAACTTCCACAAGCCCTAGGTGTAGCCAAAACAAAACAGGCAAAACAGTAGTACAGGCTAGGAGCTGGCTTTGTTCCCTCTCTGGTGATGCGCATAACAATAGCACTGAGTTCTGCATAACTAAGGCCCCCACCCCAGGAGAGGATGGTAACTTCAGGCTGAGGTCAAGATTCTTGAAGTCCTGCCCTGTTACTGCGCCACCAACAAATCAGAGAAAGTCACACCCTACAGCCCTCACCCCCAATTTTGCCTATAAAAACTTCTCCGGAGTTCCTACTGTGGCACAGTAGGTTACAATCCTGCACTGTCTCTGCAGAGGCTCCAGTCTCTGCTGAGGTGCCAGTTTGATCCACAGCCTGGCACAGTAGGTTAAGGATCCAGAGTTTCCAGAGCTGTAGGTTGCATCTGTGGTTGGGATCCCTGGCCCAGGAACTTCTGTCTGCCCCAGGAACTTCCATATGCCCACAAGTGCAGCCAAAATAAACTTCTCCACCAAAACCATGCAGGAGGTCAGTGTTTTTGAGCAAGATCTACCTGTTCTCCTTGCTTGGCCCTATAGTACGGTATGCCTTTCTCTGCTCCAAACTCCAGTATTTCTGTTTGGCCTCACTGTGTACTGGGCACATGAACTTGCATTCAATAACACTGAGCCTTTGCTGGATTTTTTATGGGTTTTTTTTTGTTTTGTTTTTGTTGGGTTTTGTTTTGCCTTTTCTAGGGCCGCACTCATGGCATATGGAGGTTCCCAGGCTAGGGGTCTAATAGGAGCTGTAGCCGCTGCCTACGGAGAGCCACAGCAACACAGAATCCAAGCCGCGTCTGTGACCTACACCACAGCTCACGGTAAAGCCGGATCCTTAACCCACTGAGCGAGACCAGGGATCAAACCCACAACCTCACAGTTCCTAGTTGGATTTGTTTCTGCTAGCCAGGACAGGAACTCCCTGTGTTGGACTTTTTAAAGCAAACACCAGCATACACAGTCCGTTCATTTACAAATTAAGAAGCAAGGAGTTCCCCATCATGGCTCAGCGGGAATCTGACTAGTATCCATGAGGACACAGCTTCCATCCCTGGCCTCGCTCAGTGGGTTAAGGATCTGGGCGTTGCTGTGAGTTGTGGTGTAGGTCGCAGAAGCGGCTCAGATCTGGTGTTGCTGTGGTTGTGGCCGGTGGTTATAGCTCCAATTCGACCTCTAGCCTAGGAACCTCTGTGTGTAGCAGGTGCAGCCTAAAAAGACAAAAAAAAAAAAAAGAAGCAAAAGAGATAAAAAATGAGTAAAAAGGGAAGAAGGTGTAAGAAGACAGAAAATATACCTGTGTATAGATATGCATGTGTATTACACATATAAACACACACAGGTTAAACTTGGGGTAAATTATGTTATTTTAATAAACATAATAGTAAAAAAAAAATAAAGGAAGAGTAGACAGAGGAGGGATTTCTACTCAGTTGTACCCTACACTATCTTCCAATAATCTATAATAAAAACAATAAATCACAAACAGTAAATCCTTTTCCACAGTAGGAAACATGTAATCTTTTTTTTTCTCTGATTTTTTAAGGTTCTTGTGTTTTACGCAGTACCAGGACCTAGAGATTAGGATATCTGGTCCCCTAAAAACAAGTCTCTGTAAAAGGAACAGCTACAAATATGTCAAGTGGATGCCCCCAAATGTCATCTGTTTTTAATGCCAGCTTTTGGGAAAATTGTATCTCTGCCTTCCATTAAGATGCAGTGTTTTCTTGCTTAAATACCATCTGCTCAGCTAGGATACCTGCTGAAAGAAACTATTACTTCAGTTCTTTGACATATGCTTTGTTTTTGTTCTCGTGGGAACTGATTACTCTTTATTCTGCCTTGCAAGCAGCAAAATTTTAACCAGGATACTTGACTTTTAAGCTTCTTACATTTTTAAAAAAGTAATAGCATTTTTCCTACTAAGAAGCAATGTATAGTCACTATAGAGAATTTAGAAATCTGAACAATTAAAAAGAAAAGATGAAATCGTCCAGTAAGCCTAATGCCCAGAGATGACCACAATTTGCTAAATTCCTTTCAGGCCTTCTTTGTAATATATAAATACTACAAAATGCAGTAATGCTACATGGAGAGTATCGGTTTTCATCCTTTCTACCTTACATCGTATGTTTCCTAGGTGTAAATATTCTTCACACTCTGATTTTTAAAATTAGATTGTTCTCTATTAATGTACATAAAGGTCTCTCCAGAGAAACAGAAGCAATAATATATATATTTATATTGTATATTATGTTATTTTATTTTTTTGTCTTTTTAGGGTCACACCCGCAGCATATGGAGGTTCCCAGGCTAGGGGTCTAACAGGAATTGTAGCTGCCGGCCTTCGCCACAGCCACAGCAACGCGGGATCTGAACCGCCTCTGCAACCTACACCACAGCTCACGGCAACGCCGGATCCTTAATCCACTGAATGAGGCCAGGGATTGAACCAGCAACCTCATGGATTCCAGCTGGGTTCGTTAACCACTGAGCTATGACAACAACTCCCATATTATATATTAGTTATATATTATAACTATATATGTATGGTGAGGGAGATTTATTATAGGAAATGGGCTTATCTGCAGGTTAGCCAGTGGTGCAAGAGCCCCAGGGAGAGCTGGTCTTTTTTGTTCTTTTCAGACCTTCAAAATTGATTAGTTGAGGCCCACCTCCTTTATGAAGAGCAACCTGCTTCACTCCAAGTCCACCGACTTCAATGTCAATTTCACGCAAAAGCACCTTCCCAGATACCTCGAATTATACCTCACCAACTCTCTGGGTACCTCATGGTCCAGCCAGGTTGACGTGTACAGTTAACCATCACAATGTGTATGTCTTGATTTATTTTGACAAATTTTATGAGCGAATGTTTAGGCGATTTTTTTTTTATGCCTTTTTTTTTTTGACCACGCCCCTGGTATGCAGAAGTTCTCAGGCCAGGGATCAAACCTACACCACAGCAGTGACAATGCCAGATCCTTAACCAACTTTACCACCAGGGAGCTCCTATTTAGGTGATTTTTAAATAAATGGAACTTTACAATCAGTCATCCCTCCTTCACCCACTGACATTTTATCACACAACCTTTACTTCTGAGAATGAGGTAGAGCTTTTTTGAACACAGCAACCTAGGACCTTCACTGTCAGCCAGAGTTGACGTGTCACCAGAAATGTTTCCTACTCTCATCCCATGTGTTTCTGATGAACTGATATGAAATCATTGTCTTTCCCACCCTCCTACTCCTCTGTTACTCTGAGATGATACAGTATATGGGCCACCACTGTCTTCATCATGCCCTTCTACTAAGGGACGTCTTGTCAGCCCTTCCTGCTTTGAGGGTAGGAGCTACAACTTATCAGGATGCAATGCCTAACTGTCTGATCATCCCTCCCCTAACTCTAAGACCTATTTTTTCCCCTGATTCTTGCTTTGAATTTTTTTTTTTTTGGCCACACCCATGTCATGTAGACATTCCTGCGCCAGGGATCAAACCCACAGCACAGCAGCAACCCAAGCTACTGCAGTGACAATGCCAGATCCTTACCCACTGCATCACAGGGGCACTCCAAATTAATATTTTTTTTAAGTGAAAATGAGGGCATTGGAGGTAGGAGGCACTCTTGAGGCATAACCATGTTCAAACATCTCAAAAATGTACACATATTAGGAGAGAGAGCAGGGGAGGTCTAACGGTCATGTTATTTTCTATTATTTAAATTTGGCTTATTTCATCAAGGTGAAACCACAGAAGATGCACCAATTGCCTTTTTAACTCTTGCACTGCTACTCACCCACCTCCTAGATTCTCTTTTATGAAGACGACTACTTATGTCATGAGGTGCATTTCAGATGTGTCTATGGCTGTGTTTTAATTTCTATTCCAGCCCAGCTGGACTCATTGTTAGAATAAATTCTGTCCAAACGCTGGAATTAGGTTTCCTCTCAGTGTGATGGAGAAATTTTCATCTTTATTCATATTTTCATAAGTAGAGAAGTTGAGAAAGACCATTTCTGAACCTACATGTCAGACACAATTTTAACCACTGGCATATGTTTCTTTGTTTGTTTGTTTCATTGGTTGATTGGCTGGGTTTGTTTTGTTTTGTTTGGCTTTGTTTTATTTTTTGCTTTCTAGGGTTGCACTTGCAGCATATGGAAGTTCTAGGTTAGGGGTCAGATTAGAACTGTAGCTGCCGGCCTATACCCCAGCCACAGCAACACAGGATCTGAGCCATGTCTGAAACCTGTACCACAGCTCACAGCAACGCTGGATCCTTAAGCCACTGAATGAGGCCAGGGATCAAACCTGTATCCTCATGGATCCTTGTCGGGTTTGTTACCACTAATCCATGATGGGAACTCCCCATTGACATATGTTTTAAATGGGAATTCATGATGCTATTATCTTGAGTTATATGCCCAACACAATCCAGGAAGGCCAGTGACCTAACAAATTTAAGTGACTTGATAAAATTATTTCTTAATGCTCTATTTTAGATTTTACATTTGCAACTGTAGCTAATTGGATCAAATGTGAAATCTAATTAAAACCTCATTGTACCATCTGTGTTCTTTGGTTAAAAGACATGTACTATTAAACAAGTGCTGAAAAGGAGGTACTGAGTTACTTAAAATTCAGTTTCTTCCATTCTCAAAAACTGAATGGTGGCAGAATGTAATACTCAATTGTTGTATCCAGTCTTTAAAAACTCCCCAGAGCCATAGTTAATTTTCCTATTAGTTACAGACTTGAGATGACACCATCAAGTTCAGTCTCACAATTTCAGCAATGGAGAAGAGAGAGAAAAAAATATATGTATGCATACACACACACACACACACACACACACACACTGAGGTAAAAAGAACCGTGGTAATGCACACACAACAGTTTTCCAAGGGTTTCATCCTTTCTTCTCTCACCTTGTTTAATGTAAATGAGAAATTGTTTGTTTAACTGGAGAGTTTTAGGATTTCCTCTGCCCACAAATGGACCAACCTCTTAACAATCGTTACTTCTCTGTGTTACGTGGTACGAAAGTCAGAGAGTAGAAAAGGAAGGAAATCAAGAAGTGATACTATTGAAGTGAAATTTACACACATTAAAGAAAATTGACTACTGTATTTTAATTCCCATGATCATGGCCCACACTTAGTTTATTCCTCCTCTGATGGTCATATGATATCTACAAAGAAATTACTGGCATTGAATCTTAGTTGAAATGCTAAAAATCAGTTTCATTATGTTTTCAGTTTCCTTCTCTGTTAAAAATCTAAAAACGTATTAAGGCATTTCTTCTTCATAGGTCTTAGATTTTTAAAATGCCCTCGGGTGGCCCCCAGTTTATTTATATACCAGCAGCTGCAGTCATGACATCAAGATGCAATAAAACTATCTCTCAGTAATGCAGGCACCTGTTGTTAAAGAAAGAAATCTAGGACAGACAGGCAGGGGCTGCCGGGTCCTAAGTGATGGGAGGTGGGGGGGCACCTGAGAAAGTAGATGTATTTTCATGACAGCCAGGCCAGAGGTTCAGTGATCGAATGTCCCCTACTTGGGCCCTTGTTTAGTTAAACTGACCTCTTTATTCACACATAGACATACATAAGTTTCCATGTGCAGTTCACAACAAAACTGTAATGGAACCAAGTTTGTCTTTTCCCTTGATTTTGAAGCTGTGTACCCTGTTGCAAAAGACCCAGCAGCACACAACACACCCTTGACAAAGATCAGTGATAGATGGGGCAGTAGGAATTTTGAATCCTGAGATGAACCAGGGCAATTGCAATCCAATTAAAAAAAAAAAATAGCTGTCCCAAGTATCAAACAGGCTCATTGATGGTTTTGGTCTTTAAATACCCTGACAGGCAAAGCAGAGAGTGTTGAAACAGTTGAGGATACTAAGTTTCGCACGGGTTGGGTGATTTGCCCAAGGTCATATACCATGTAGCTGGTCCAGGATGAAGAGCCAGCTCTTGGAACAACTCTGAGTTACCTGGGCACACACACAGTTGAGTTCGAATTCTGACTTTATCACATTTATTTCTGTCTGAACTCGGTCTCATGGTCCCTCCATGGTCTGATGTGGGATCACATGTGATAACACACATCTGACACAACCAACAACAACATGAACGACACACACAGTACTCCTGTTCTTGGACTCTTTGTGTATGATCTCAAACTCAAACAACATTCCGTGGTTTGTAAAAATTGGCAAAATATGTATTATTAAATAAATGCAGTTTTCTAGTGAGCATTTTTCTTTCAAAAGTTGATATGCATAAACATAAAAGGAATGTAAGGCTGTATCAATATTAGATCCAGTTTTTAAGGATTAATTATTTTTCATGCAAAAGCACGAACTTCAACAAAAAGAACCAAAGACAAAATCAGTTGATTCTGAAATTGGATTTTTCTCTGAGATCTTCCTCGAAAAGAAATTTGAGCAAATACTTGGTTGATTTTTTTTTTTTTTTGTCTTTTTTCCTTATCTAGGGCTGCACCCACAGCATATGGAGGTTCCCAGGCTAGGGGTCTAACAGGAGCTGTAGCTGCCAGCCTTCGCCACAGCCACAGCAACGCGGGATCTGAGCCGCGTCTGCAACCTTCACCACAGCTCACGGCAACGCCGGATCCTTAACCCACTGAGCAAGGCCAGGGATCGAACCCGCAACCTCATGGTTCCTAGTCAGATTCGTTAACCACTGAGCCACGACGGGAACTCCAAAATTTGGTTGATTAAAGGTTCCAATCTAGCTATTTGATATCACAAACCAAGCACAGTAAAAGAGACCAGATATTCCCTCTTTACCGCTGCTTTCTGCCATTTCCCCTCCATACCTCTATCGCCTTTGCTAAGTATAATAAATACCTCTGATGTTTCACTAGATGCGCAGAGCTTCTGGTGAAAACAAAGAGAAAAATGAAAGCAGCTCATACTGATGTAATTGGTGCAAACCTTGGGTTGGCTCACAGTGTTCTCAGATTGTTTTGTCTGTTAGGTTTTTTTTTTTTTTTTTGCTTTAACCCTCTATAGTTTACTGGAATTAAAGTCAATATAATGAACATCCTGTAAATGACAAAATTTGAAGGGAAACCAGTAGTACACTGGATTCTAAGAACAAATTCCTATGAGATTAGACCGTTAACAAACCACTATAGATGTATGAACAGTAAGTCTTGCTTTGAAAAGCAGAAGGTCGCCGTAAATATTCACTTTCTCTTGAAGGTTGGCTGGTTAGTCTACAGACAGCTGAAAAAAACGAGTCACTCACAGACAGAAATCATACGACTGGTCTGCCCTTAGAGGTCATCCCGTTCAGGCATCCCAAATGCCTTGGTCCCACTTTCCAGCCCTAACTGGTTGGTGACGGCTGTCAGACTGGCATGTTCAGAAGGATAGGGCTTTGCACAGAAACAGGAGAATAATAACTGCGATGCATTAATAATATTTGTGGTGGCCTGAGTAGGAAGAATATCAGTTTCTGAAAATACTGGTTCCAACCTCCATTTTTCTAGAAGTCATTAATTCTTACAATGTTGGGATTTATGTTTTGAGAAAATGGTTAACATTTTTTAGTTAAAGTAAAAACAGCTAGATTAGGATCAATCTAATGGCTCTAAAATTTCTGAGTATGGCTTGTATAAGACACCTTGGACATCTCTTTTTAAAATTTGATCTATAATGTATGTAGCGTAAAATATCATAATCTTAAGTGTACAGCTTGATGAGCTTTTGCACATGTCAAATAACACCTGTGCAACCAGCGCTTTGATCACCGTGACTGAAGCACCCCAGAAGTTTCCCTCGAACCGCTTCCCAGTCAGTAAGTGCAGAGCTAACTATCACTCTGACCGTTGTAACCATTGACTGGTTGTGTATGTCCTTAAACTGCATAGAAACGCAATCACAGTACGTACTTGGACATCTTTTTATCGGTGTAGGTTTGTTTTCTGCCTCTGTTGGTAACTGATTATTCAAAGCTGATAGAGAGCTTATTACCTTACAAACGGAAAAGAACTGTACTTTAACAAAAGAAATTGTTATGGAGAAAAAACATATTAGATCCTATTTAAATCTCGAATAATTCAATGTAGTACTTCTTAAAGACAGGGCTAAACTAGTACCTGTACCTTGAAATTGTTGTCTAGAAAAACCACATCCTTTGAAGAGCGCTCTATATAAATAACTAGAAATGTTAGATAAAATATAACAAACAGCCTTTCAAATTCACAAATGACCTCAATAAGCCTCCAAAGAAAATTGCCAAGGATCAGGAAGGAATAAAGAAACCAAGAAAGTAATTTTGTAATCTATGTATGCAGCTTCCCTGCTGTCAGGGGAGAAGAGGAAACCACAGTCCGCAGTCAGGGTGAGAAGACAGCTAAATATGCCCTTTCCAGGTGTGATCCTGGTATTGAGACTTTCTCCTGAAGCAGGATACAACTAAATGGTCCATGTGCCCCAAAGTGCTGACTAGAAAAAAAAAAAAAGTCTTTCAGCTGGCCCAGGGAGATGACAAAGAAGGTTGTAGGAGTCTGAGGGGCTCTGCAGACAAAAAACAAAGACAAAATCTACTTAGAATTTACCCATGCTTTGGCCACCTTGCCTGGATTGGGGATTCCAATTTAAACAGCTTGTGTGGTCTGGAATCTTGTAAAGAAAAACTAACTTAAATGTGGTCTTCTTCCTGGAACACTTGGCAGAGGTAACCACACATCTTTAATCCATATCTACAGGATTGTCAGGAACAAGCCCTTCTAAGCATGAGTTCAAGCTCCAGATTACAATTACAAGATAAATGAGTCAGAATCTACATAAACATATAATATTACTCATGCAATTTTGTTTGTTAAACAATTTATAAAAATATGATTGAGAAGTTCCCATTGTGACGTAGTGGAAATGGATCTGACTAGGAACCATGACATGGCAAGTTCGATCCCTGGCCCTGCTCAGTGGGTTAAGGATCTGGCGTTGCCATGAGCTGTGGTGTAGGTTGCAGACGCGGCTCGGATCCTGCATTACTGTAGCTGTGCATAGGCTGACAGCTGTAGCTCTGATCTGAGCCCTAGCCTGGGAAACGCCATATGCCGCGAGTGCTGCCCTAAACAGCCCCCACCAAAAAATATATAAATTGAAAAGTCTAAAACTAAAAGTAAATAAAAATTGTAAGAAATAAATACTATCAGGGAGTGGAGGAAAAGAGCAACATAAAATTCTACAAGTATATATATGTACACACATATATGTAAAACACCTTATAATAAGCTAAAATCATTGGTGAAATAGAATATAGATATAAAGCAAGTATCCAGAGTGAAACAGAAAGATTTGAAAAATGGCAAACATGACACAGGGAACTATACCTAGTATCTTGTAGTAACTTATGATGGAAAAGAATCTGAAAGAGAGTATATATTCATATACATATATATTCACATAAATATATGACTGAATCACTTTGTTATACGCTTGAAACTAACACATCATTGTAAATTAGCTATAATTCCATAAAAAAAATTGGTGAAACAAAAACTAACAAACACGAAAGAATTTAAGAGAAGTGAAGGTGAGTATATAATAATGAAATTTGACAGAACACCTTAGAAGTGTGACATGTTAAGGGAATGCAGAGAGTCATAGCAAAAGAGTATTCAAAAAGAAAAAGGTATACACTTTTCTAGAATTGAGGAAAAGCGTGAGCTCTTAGATTGATAAAACATAATAGTAAATAAAAAGGAATCTACTCCTAATAGAAAAAGTGTAAAACAGTTAAGGAAAAGAAAAAATTAAAGGCAGAAATTAAATGTCAGACTAAATGAATGATACAAAGGGTTTCTCAAAAGCAAAAAAAAAAAAAAAGTGCTAAAAGATTTGAGTGATATTTCTAAAATTGTGAGGAAATATCATCAATCTGAAATTTTATGTCCAGAAACATTATTATTCAAGAGTAAGCACCAAATACAGATATTCTCAAACACATCAAAAGTGATGGAGTACACCTGTGTTTTTTTTGAAGAGATGAGAAATAGTAGACATAACTGGAACCCAGAAATAAAAATTTAATATTGAGCCAGCTGCCTGGGGAAAAAGCAGAGGCTTCTCTCAAGGGAAACCATCAGCCAGAAGCAAGGTTATGAAGAGAGAATACACACCCTTAGCCTGATTCACCTCCATTTCTCTGCTCTCCTACCAGCTCGCCCGGGTGGTCAAACTGTACCAAAAGTCATAGGAGCCCTGTCGCTTAGGGGCATAGGAGCCCTATTGCTTAACCCTGGTAGATTAGCCTTCCATGGCAAAGAACGGGACTGAAACGTGGAAAGTCATTTTAGAAAGGCAAACAAAAGAGTATCTGGTCCAAGGAACAGAAGAGGTGAACAGAAGTTAAGAGAGTTCATTCCAAAAAGTAATGAAATTTTTGGCTGGATAGGAGGGGAATCCTCCTGGATCTGGGGAATCATGTACCGTGTGGCAAACAGCCAGGGTTCATTTGGATGTGGGTGCTTTGGTGCATATGCTACAATGACAGGTTCTTAAAGAGAAAAATAACATTTAAAAGCTAATGTCTCAGGATTATCTGTTTGGCCATTGTGGCCAGGGTAAATGGGAAACCGGGAAATATCAGTTCAAGCTCGAAAGAAGGAAATGTAAGCCCACAGTCTTATACGGTGGCTTTCGGAGTAAAAGTAGTGGTTTACACCGCTCTGATCGTCTTTATCCAGGTACCTCTGAGGGACTTTAGCATTCCAATCTTGGGGCATTTTTTTTTCCCCTAGAAGATTTGTAAAGGGTAAGAATCAGTTTAAAGATGTAGGTAACAAATTGCCAGCTTACCCTTCAGAATGTTTGAATTGACTTGGACTCCTCACCGTTCCTATGAAATTGTCTCTTTCCCCACTATTATCACTCTTTTTCTTTTGTGATCTCCTAGGCCACTGAGAAGTTCCTTTCAATTACCTTAGAATGCCCTACGAACACCTTTGTTGCCACACTTACCGTATTTTTAATCTGTTTCTGTATCTGTCCTCGGACTTCAAGTGCCTTTCACTTCACTGTGTCTGTTGTCTTTCTAATTTTCTCACATTTTTTCAAAATGGAATCTCTGAGAATAAAATTGAAGAGAATGTCTCAGAGGAGGGTGATTAAATAGATGATATTCTTAGGACCAAATGAAAGATGTCACATAATGCATGGATTTGATCAGTAGAAGGAGTATTTAAAGAAAATAGTATTAATAGACTACCAAAGACAAAAGCCAGATCCTGTGGCATTTCTGAAAGGGAAAAAATTACCTAGGCAATGAGTGTCAGGGTAAGAAGTACATTCACAGTTAGAAGGACTGGTGGGTTTGGCCCTGATTTTGATGATAATCTAAAAATATGAAGAAACAGAGAGACAGGGAAACAATAGGAAATGAGTCTGAGTGGATAAAGCAATTGCATGAAAGAAATCTCAGGGTAGAAGGATTGTTTTGTTTAAACTAGGGAAGATTCTGAGGAGAGGTCATTAGTTAGGAATGCAAGGATGTACTAAAATAGAAGTTAAAGATGAGAGAAAAAGCTAGTGCCTGGAAAGTATATACTTGTCTCTAAACAAACTGAGAAAAGGAACAGCTCTATGCAAGAGCCAAGGAGATAATGAAGATGTAAGAATCTGACAAAATAATGAAGACCTAATTAAAGAACACAGTGATATGAAAAGAGGTAAATGTCTTCCACTCATGCAGAGGAATAAAGTGAGATATCACCATTTAAAAGTTAAGATCTTTTGGCATCATAACCAGAAAATAATCTTAATAGTGATATTGTCATATTATTATATGGTTACTTTCCTTATAATTAAGGGATGTGATCTATTTTGAACAAACTTGTAGCATCTGCAGTATTAGTCTACTCAATTAACATCTAATACAGAATTTAATGAAACTTCATTATTAAAGTTATTCCTTCACAAAAATAAAAATAGGCAAGGAATTTATTAATGAAGACAAAGTGAGATGAGGTTAGCTTATACAGTTCCAAAGTCTCCTTAAGAATGGAAACCTTCAGTTAATTCCACTTGTACATCTCCATCATTTATACTCAGAATAGGCTGTAAAGCCCTCTATGGAAAAAGCTTATTGCAATAATTACATACTGTATCATAGACATTAGTCTGTAGGCTACAAAATTAGAATCTTATTGACTTGGGTTTTCTTCCCTGGAAAAAAACAGGCAATTAAAATAGAAATGTGTGTGTGTGTGTGTGTGTGTGTGTGTGTGTGTGTGTGTTACCCAAAGACCTTGCAGCAGGTGGGGGATGAATACACCTGGGAAGAATACCAACTGTGGTTTCTATGCCAGATATTCAAGTATGCATAAGAAACTAACTCGGACTGGGAGTGTCACAAACAGACATTAAATAATGAAGGGACACCCTTTATCTCTGTGAATTGTTTGACAGAGTCCAGAACTCTGGATCTAGATGCTCTTGCTTTTGCCACTTGGTTTCATGGTACAGGTGCCCCTCACAACAAGCTGCCCGATTTCTCAGCTGCTCTTTTAAGTAGGAGAGAGAATATTCACCTCCTCTCTCTGATCACAGAAAAAGACCCTAATTTTTAAAAAGATTTTATTGAAGTATAGTTGATTCATAATGTTGTGTTTATTTTCTGCTATGCAGCAGAATGACTCATATATATATATATATATTCTTTTTCACATTCTTTTCCATTATGGTTTATTGCAGGATATTCAGTATGGTTTCCTGTGCTATACAGTGGGGCCTTATTGTTTGTCCATTCTATATATAGTAGTTTGCATCTGCTAACCCCAAACTTCCAATCCTTCCCTCTCCCACCCCTCCTCTCCCTAACCACAAGTCTGTTCTCTATGTCTGTGACTCTTACTGTTTCATAGACAAATTCACTTGTGACATATTTTAAATGGATACCATGTGGTATTTGTCTTTCTCTTTCTGACTTACTTTGCTTATTATGATAATCTCTATGTCCAACCATATGTTGCTGCAAATAACATTTTTCTTTTTAATGGCCAAGTAATATTCCATAATATTTATATATGCCACATCTTCTTTATCCACTCATCTGTCAAAGGACATTTAGGTTGCTTTCATGTCTTGGCTATTGTAAATAGTATGGTGGTAAACACTGGGGCGCATGTATCTTTTTGAATTATAGTTTTGTCTGAATGTATGCCCAGGAGTAGGATTGGATCATATGGCAACTCTATTTTTAGTTTTTTGAGGAATTTCCATATTGTTCTTGATAGTGGCTCCACCAATTTGCCTTCTCACCAACAGTGTAGGAGGGTTCCCTTTTCTCCACACCCTCTCCAGCATTTGTTATTGGTATAATTTTTTTTTTTTTTGTCTTTTTGCTTTTATCTAGAGCTGTACCCGCGGCATATGGAGGTTCCCAGGCTAGGGGTCTAACAGGAGCTGCAGCTGCGGGCCTTTGCCACAGCCACAGCCACAGCCACAGCCACAGCCACAGCAACGCGGGATCCGAGCCGCGTCTGCAACCTTCACCACAGCTCATGGCAACGCCGGATCCTTAACCCACTGAGCAAGGCCAGGGATGGAACCTGCAACCTCATGGTTCTTAGTCGGATTCGTTAACCACTGAGCTAGGATGGGAACTCCCAATTGGTATAATTTTTAATCATGACCATTCTGACTGGTGGGAGGTGGTACTCAGTCTAGTTTGCTTTGCGTTTCTCTAGTAATTAGCGATGATGAAGACCTGAACTTTGATACCTGCTTATCATCTTGACATCAGTTTCCTATTGGTTTCCCAGTGCACTTGCACTTACCTACTTACCTGAGTTTCCCTTCTCTTTACCCAGTGCTGCTCATTCTGCTGAGCTTTTTTTTTTTTTTTTTTTTTTTTTTTTTTTTTTTTTTTTTTTTTTTTTTTGCTTTTTAGGGCCACACCCACGGTATATGGACGTTCCCAGGCTAGGTGTCAAATTGGAGCTACAGCTGCCACCGGCACATGACCCGGGATCTGAGCTGCGTCTGTGACTTTACACCACAGCTCATGGAAACCCAGGATCCCTGACCCACTGAGTAAGGCCAGGGATCGAATCCACATCCTCATGGATACTAGTTGGATTCCTTTCCACTGAGTCACAATGGGAACTCCCTGCTGAGCATTCTTATTCCTGCTTGAAAGAGTGTAGCTGTGATAACCAAGGGCAATGATGTCTGAACTAACACAAGGCATCTGTTACAAGCTTGCTCCACCTACCCCTTCTCCAGCCTCCTCTACTTCGTTCCCTTTTCCAGCATTCCTATTTCCATCAAAGGGTCTGCTCCTCTGTTTGCATAAATTGCAAATAGTAGAATTGGTGGGTGAAAACTCTAGAACAAGAAGAGCTGTTGGAAAACACCTACATTCTACATTGGAAACTGATTTTGTTATTTATGTAAAATTCCTTCAGTTGTCTAGAGAACCTGATTGATAAGGATGTTAAGGTTTCATTTGTACCCAGTGGGAAAGCTCTTTGATTCATTAATGATGCCTGGTTCAATTATGGACTACAGTGTGAGGTCACTTGCACTGGGAATGTCACTCTCTGGTCTAGTCCACTCTCCTTTTTATCTGTCCAAGTGTCTAAGTTACTCAAAGTTCAAGTAACTGGCTTGGGAGTTCCCTGTTTGGGGCTCAGCAGGCTAAGGAGCCAGTGTTGTTTCTGTGAGGATGTAGGTTCGATCCCTGGCCTCACTCAGTGGGTTAAGGGTCCAGCATTGCCACAAGCTGTGGCATAGGTTGACGACATGGCTTAAATCTGATGTTGCCGTGACTGTGGCATATGCCATAGTTGCAGCTCTAATTCAACCCTTTTCTCAGGAACTTCCATATGCCACAGGTATGGCCATAACAAATGAATGAAGGAAAGAATGAAGGAAGGAAGGGAGGGAGGAAGGAAAGAAGGAAGGAATAAATAACAGGCTTTCTAACACACAGTCTGTGAATCTCACTACTGGAGGGAGAATCTAGATTTTCTGAGTCCTAGGAACACAGTGCCAAGGAATGAAAGGAAATCTAATTCTAAGAGTCACAGCATCTTTACTTCTCCCTTGTTTCAGATTGCATTCCAAGTTCCTTCAAAATTCCCCTTCTTTATTTTTGTCCTCTCTAGATCTTGAGAAAAGTCTTCTCTCCTAACGGAAACATTATGTCAAGCGCCTGCTAGGTTTTTTTTTTCCTCTTACTGACTGCTGATCTAATCAGTCCTATTCTTAGGACTAGATAATTCTTTTTAATACACTATTATCGTAATCCCGAGCTTTAAAAACAGTCAACAATATAAATATTTCAAAGATAAAATTAACCCCTCCAACTACACTTTAAACTTTTATGATATGAGATTACCACTTGGGGAAGTCTTTCTCCTACTGTGATCCAGTGTGCAGCATACTCACTGGCTATTTTGGTTTTGCCATATATCTGAAGATGGCACCATAATTTCTACCTAACAAAATCCTTCACCTGTTTTCTCTACCCAGTTGTTGTCAGCTGCCCCTTCAGCTCTTTCCATAGCTCGCCCCACCTTGCAATACAGACATCACACACACAGATTCACAGTTTACTTTTACCCAACAGAAACCTCAACAGTGCTACAGGGGTCCGCTGAAATAACTAAAAGACCAAAGCATTACATAAGGACCTTGGCATATGAGGACAAAGAATGTCGTCTCAGATCTATGCCGTACATAGTAAGGAGCCCAATAAATATTTTTCTGATAATGATGTCAATATAAAAAAACTGTAGTTCCACAGTTTGGCCATAATTTTATTAGCTTGAAGTATATCTACATACTGATTCTCTCCCACAATAGACCCTTTAGAATCCCTAGACAATTCTTTTCATTACTTTTCTGAAATTGATCAATTTCATCCCTGGCTTGTTTGACAGTCAACAAGGAAATTGAATTGCTTTTGAGCAAGTAAATGGGTTCCCACTCCTTTTCCTAGTTGAAAGAAAATACTTATTTGCAGCACAAGTAAACACCACACCTGTTCGTTCCTACAGTACCAAAAAATATTTGAAGAATTCACTCAACTGGAAAATATATTGGGGTAAGAAACTACACACAAGTCTAGAAAATGTGTTAGGGTCAAAAATAAATCTGACTGTATCTATTTATTCCTTGTATAAGGGACAGCTGTGACACCAAAATTTCCCAGTTATTTTAGGCATCTCTGCACCATAATCCTGGGTGGGGTGAGGTTGGGGAGAATAGAGGAGGGGATGGGAAAATCTAAACTAGATATACTATGATTTGCTTTCATTAATGTTGCTTGTTTGGTATTGGTTTTATTTGATTATTTTATGAAAATTATAGAATACTATTAGTTACAAATGGTTTAATTCTGGATATATATATATATATATAATCCCACAGAATCACGTAGTTTCTCTGAATCCTGTGAAGATCACGCCCTATGTCACTTTCAGCCTCTAGGGAGCATAGTTTTGCATACTCTTTCATGGGTCTTATCATGGAATCTGCATCATCACCTTCTGTTGTGGTCAGTCCATCATGCCCTCTCCTGAGGAGACCACACCACTGAGCTGACTGCAGGATGTAGCCCTCCGCCACCGTCTCCTTGTTCTCTGCGCCTCACAGGATCAGCTGTGGGCTTTTATTTTTCATTAGAGTTCTGTGTTTTAATCTAGAATCCAGCTTTCTATGCTGTACTTGCTATTTACCCAAGAGTTATTCTCCTGAGGTGACCACTGAGTACTGCTTTAGTATGGCAGATGTAGGTTTGGAAATGAGTTGTCGGTTTAGAAACTCCAACTTTAGGACTCTGTATTCGTTTCCAGGATGGACTTATCATGGAAAGTCTTTACAGTGTCATCATCACCATCAAAATCATGCATGGTCTTTAAACAAACAAAATACCCTAGAATGTGAAGTATGAAGTGAAAATGTATCTTCCCAACTCATCCTCTGTAAATATTTACTTATTTGCTTACTTACTTATTGGCTGTGTCCACAGCATCTGGAAGTTCCTGGGCCAGGGACTGAATGTACCCCGCAGCAGTGACCTGAGCCACAGAAGTGGCAATGCTGGATCCTTTAACCACTAGACCACCAGGGAATTCCTGTAAACAATTATTTAGAATTAACTACTGTTAACAAATTGACCGATATACTCCCAGACTTTTAAAATATGTGTAATATTTGTGTATAAATATTAAAATATGTGTAACAAATATGTGTACATATATATATGAACATATACCTATATGATATATATTCAGATTAATATCTTTAAAAGCTTAACCATGTGGCAACATATATAGGCATAGTCTTCTGAAATGTCTTCTTTGTTTAACCCTAAACATCTTTAATTTAAATTTCAGTATTTACATGCAAATATATATAGATATATATTTCTTTCTTTTTTTAAACTGCAACAGGTTATATGAATATACCATGATTTATTTTATTTTTCACCTTAGTAAAAAATACCTAACATTCTTCTCAGAAAATGTGCAAGCAACAAGAGAGTGGAGTGAAAGAAAAAAATCAACCATCTATAAAAATAGTCTAAAAAAATAGTCTAAACTGTTAACAAAAATTTTTAAATGCTATTGAGGGTATAATCATATACATATAAACAATGAAATATAGTGTAAGAACACACTGTATACCATTCCATGCTGATACATTTCAAAATCAAGATGAAATACCTTATTTTAGGAAATTACAAGTCTGAGATGTTGGCTTCATTCTGTGCATGTCTCTATAGTGTTATTTCATTAAAATATACATACTTTATTTGCAAAGATATATTTCATATGGACATCTGCTTCTTGAGTAATTTTTTAGAAACGAATGGGGCAGAAAAACTTTGGTTTAAAATGTCCATTCTGAAATAGGTAATGCCTTACAGGAAATACAATTGAATTTTTAGAAAATAAATATCACTGCTGAAATTATAAATTTCCTTACTTAGGAAATTTAAAAGTCATCTTTCTTTGCTGGTACTTAGTGATAAGCGTTCCAATAGATGCTTTTTATTTACTCAGAAAGTACACATGATTAGAATATACAAATAGAAGCTACTGGAAATAATGGGAGATGTTGGATTCATGTCGTGCATGTCTTTAGAATGTCATTTCATTAAAACACACATACTTTATTTGCAGAGCTAATTTTGCAATGATGATTAGTTGCAAATAAAAGTCCTCAGCCCAGATAGTTTTATGGATGAAGTCTCTCACACCCTCGAAGAATGATAATATCAAATGCAATACTGAGTTCTAGAACATAGAAAAATGCCAGCTTTCTCCTTAATAGTATACAGCTAGCATAACCCTAAAATAAAGTTAGATTAGAAAAATAGCCCAACAGGAAATATGAAGACCAACTCAACTAGAATATTTATATAAATAAATTTTAATTGCATAGTTCCTGTTGTGGCCTAGGGAGTTGACCCAACACGGTGCCCATGAGAACATGGGTTGGATCCCTGGCCTCACTCAGTGGGTTAAGGATCCGGCATCGCCACAAGCTGTGTAGTAGGTCAGAGATGCGGCTCAGATCCCATATTGCTGTGGCTCCAATTCAGCCCTAGCCCTGGGAACTTCCATATGCTGCAGGTGCATTGCAGCCCTAAAAAGAAAGAAAGAAAGAAAGAAAGAAAGAAAGAAAGAAAGAAAGAAAGAAAGAAAGAAAGAAAGAAAGAAAGAAAGAAAGAAAAGAAAAAAACCTTTGCAACTCAAATTTATATTGCATACTGTTATTAAGTAGTATTTTGAAATAAGTCAAAAGTTGTTTGACATAAGAAAGCCTAGTAATATAATTTGTTCTATTAATTTTTAAAAATGAATCTTTTCATTAGTTTTTTAAAAAGACATTTGATAACATTTGACACAGAGTTTTGATAGAAAACTCTTGGTGAACCACAATGGAAAAGATGTTTCCTGTGTAATAAAGATTATCATACTGAATCATGAAGCTTAAATTTTAGTGGATACAAATATTAATGATTATAATAAATGTTAAATTGTATCTGACCTAGACACTGTAATGAGATTTGACCTAATGAATTCAAGACTGAGTATAAGTTTCTCACAATTTCCTACACCCTTTAAGCCCTGCTTACTTATAGTTGATGTCCATAAAACTGTCCAGGAATTCTAACATAATGCCTTTTGATCATCAAAGATCAGTTAGCCTGGTACTCAGTATAATGCTGTGTGACCTGTATTTCTATCCCCAGGTAATCAGCAGAGAGTGATCATAAGGTCTCCTTAACCTGAGCACCAGATCCAATAATGTGTGTCAAGCACCTTTGGTACCCCACACTACTGACCCCCTGCTTGAAAGTCCCTTCTCTCTTGACTTCTCCCCTGCTATGCTCTTCCCATTCTCCTGTGGGTACCCGTCTGAACCTCCATCCTCCTTTCCGGCTACCTCCCAGGAACAGCTACTCTCCTCTTGTTACCGTCTCACTTGGCCGCATTATGACCTCAAGTGGCATCTGCAGACAGATAACCTCCCAAACTATGTCTCCAGTCCTCATGCCTCTCCAGCATTCCACCTGGAATCCTGTCTGCATGGAGATCTAATACAGAACTCCAAAACATGTCTCTCTGAAGTTCCCTATTGCTGTTAAAAATAGTCCTTCCATCTAGTAATATTCCCTCAAAATTTTTATCACCATATTGACTCCTCTTTTATGTATTTTCCATCTTAGGTACCTCATTATAATGATCTAAGTGATTTACATCTTTTGTCCTCAATATTATGTTGTATCTTATTTATAAATATTTAGGCATTATATACATATATATTCCTTTGTGTAGTATCCAATAAATATTGAGAATGTGAATATATGCTGAATGAGTGAATGAAAGAATTAGATGGGTAGATTCACCAGGCCATTTGCTTCTTATACATCAGCATGGTTCCCTGTCAGGAAAGAACTTATGAACCATCGGTTCAAAATCATTTATGTTGCACATATTGTATGTCAGGCATGAAACTCTGTGAGGACACAGACATGAATAAATCATAGGCCTTGCCCTTGAGGAGCTCACAGTCTAAGAAAAGATAACAGGTCTATAATGTACATCCATAGTGGATTTGCTTCAAGAGGAAAATTATTTTCTATTACAAGAGTCACTTGCACTAGCAGTGAAGTCCTGTCTTAATTTAAATCCTCAGCAGAATACCCATCACATAAGTGACAACTTGGGGAAGTACTTCACTTGGGAGTGTATGCCTAGATTTTTGAATTTCAGCTTCCCCTAAGCCCGGTCCAGTGGATGATAGTGGATTGATTCTCACATCAAAAAGAACACAGAGCAATACATACTTAACCTTTGGAACCAGCCACTGCTGGAAAAATAATAAGCAAGTCTTAGGAGGGGAAAAGTGTTGCTTGAAATTCTGCAGTTCTTTTAATCTTGTGAAGGATAGGATATAAATCAATAAATAACAATAACATCCAGAGGTGCAATTACATTTTCTATCCACTTAAAAACACTGGGAAGAAGTCCTTGGTCCCAACAGCTTTCTTTCTTTAAAGTAATAACAGACTAAATCTTTCTTCTGGAACTAGGGCAAGAGGCTGGGTCTGGGTTAGGGTCCTTTCACTAAGTTAGAAATAGTCTAACAAAAATAAATGGAAAAATAAGCCTATTCCAAGAGATTTTTTCCTCTCAAACTTTCTCAAATTAGAAACATGTACATCTTTAAAGCTGTGTCTTAAATATCTCCCCAAAGTGGATATTTATGTAAAAAAATTTTAGAGATAGTTGAAGTCTTAGAGGTCAAGTGACTCATTTCAAGTAAGGAAAGACAACTTACCTAGAGCAATGTGGCTAATTGCTTTGTATTTTTGTATTATAATTCTGACCTAAGTACAAAAAACTTCTACTAAGAATTTAACTGAATTTGGTACAATATCAATAACTTTTTTCTTTTAGGTAAGCCAGTTCCATATAAGCCAGAGGTGTTTTATTTCCTCAGTTTAGAATAATTGAGTCCTTTCCTCTGATATGTTTGATTAAAAGTGTAATCAGGAGTTCCCTGGTGGCCTAGCAGTTAAGGACTCAGCATCGTCACTGTATCACTTGGGTCACTGCTGCATCTCAGGTTCAGTCCCTGACCCAGGAACTTCTACGGGCATAGCCAAAAAAAAAAAAAAAAAAGTAATGAGATCATGGAACAGATCTCGTCTCACTCTTTAACTTTAGGAGTAAAATAATGTGCCTGAATGTTCAAATGAAAAGTGTTCAATGGCTGTGTGCTCAGAATCCAACAATATATGTTTCATCCTTTTTAAAATAAATTGTTAACACTTATTACCTGGATTGTTAAACTGGAAGCTTTTATGGAGGGTTTTAAACTAGTATAATCTTGAGAATCAGGATCATGGGAACGGAGGAGAAAGGGAGAATTCATCATCAGATTAAGTGGAATGGGTTGGAATAATAAATAAACATAGGCAGAATTACATCAGTGACCGATGAAAACTTTGTCTAAGTTATTGAAGATTAGATCAGGACAGATGCAATGGGGAATATGCCACAGTGGCTGCCAGGACTTGTTTTTATAGAGCTATAATATTCAGGGGCGCTGATTCTCTCTGACTCAAATCTTCTTTATCTCATTAACTGCCTTTTTCAGCCATAATGAGCAACCAGACCTAGAATTTTTAGGTTCATTCATCAAGTAGAGAGAATCCTAAATGGATGTTCGCCGGGTAAATGATCCTTTTAAAGAGATATAAACAGATGATGGCAGCAACCTCTCTCCAGTGGAGAGGTAAATTGAGCACCAGTGGACCCTAGGCTTCTTCTCTTCCAGGTGCCATGAGTCAAAGCTTTTGGATAGAACAAACTATGTGACTCAGAAACTTTGTCTCTCTGTCTCTGTCTCTCCTTCTCCTGCCTTTTGATTGTAAAATAAACCTCATATATAGAAAAGCAGACAAAACAAGTGAATAGTTAGGTGAATTATTATAAAGCCAGCAGTTTTATACTGAACAACACTAAGATCAAACAACAGAATTTTGCCAGCTAGTAGAGATGATCCTACCGTTTCTCCAAATGTAAACTTTCTCTTGATGTTCACTGCAGCTTTGCCTGCAATCGTGCAATAAATAAACAAACATGCTCAAAAGGGAAATAATAAAGCACGGTAAATACATTCAGTGGAATACTATGGAGCAATTATAGAGACTGAGACAGAGTCATTTAGTAAATCCTGGTTTTGTAAATGTGCAGATAGAGTCCTAGCTTCTGGGGATATGAGACTGAGCAAAATAAATAATATTCATGTCCTTTTAGAGATGATATGTGAGGGGGAAGGACAGATAATTATAGACAAACTAATAAGTATGACAATTGTAGTTAGTGGGCGTACTTTCTAAACAAGAGATGGAGAGGAGAGAAAGGTGCCATCCATGGAAGGGCTTGTGGAGGCATGAACATAGGAGCAGAGAGCAAAATACAGGGAAGAAGGCTCCGGTTAGTAGAGTTAGAGTATGGATGGGTGAAGGAGGCCAGAGGAGGTCAGGGTAGGGAGACACACTTTCATTCGTGACAAATTCTGTTGCACTTGTGAGAGGAAACACTTGTATTACCCTGGGATACCCTCCTAGCCATTATTCACAAACCTCAGTAAAGGACTGTTCCAGATAAAGGCTTCTACTCTTGAGACTCTGGTAAATGGAATCTTTAAGCAAGAGCAAGGCTAGAGTCAAAGAATATCAGGAGATAAATTCAGGGGAAGCAATGTGCAGATCTAGAGAGGCTCAGAAGGCATGGTAAGAAGTTTGGATTTTGTTTTAATTGCATGCGGAAACCATTGGAGGGTTTTGAGCAAGGAAGTGACCATCATTTGTGTGTTTCCAAAGATCACGTTGGCAGTAAGACGTACTGTTTAGGGGTATCTTTCCTCAAATTTGGAGATAGATGATGGTGGAAGGAAATTCTGCTTAAAAATATGGAAAGGTCTCCAAAGCATATTGGTGATTTAAAAAAAAAAAGGCAAAACATTTATCATGTGTGATCTTAGTTATATAAAAATAGCAAAATTAGTGCTTTCAAACCACACAATATAAACTGTCCTGTGTGACGACATGTAAATGCTTATTTAGAAAGCTCTCAGGAGAGTCATAGAAGGCAACACAGCAAACAGACAAGAGAAATAACTCTGGGAAAAGAACAGAGTGGGTTTGGCTGTGGGTGGGGATGAACCACTTTTGAATGATTTATTTTTATTTTTATTTTTGCAACAACAGCGTATTCATTTGATGATTGCCTACCTTGCATATACAAATTATAAGAATTATATAGCTGAGTCAAGCAGTTGAAGTATTGCTAAAATAGAAATTATAAAGATTTTTAACTGCTACCTTCACACAGATAAATATTTTGGAGAATTGGTGGTTCTGGAAGCATGAACTTAATCTCCTAATTTTACATTTGCAAATTTACTGTCAAATTATTTTACCAGAAAATCAATTTTGGAAAAGATTAGATATACATTTACAAGAAAGATGAGTAGGCTATTGAGAAGGCGTGAGAACACGTACAGATTTATGACAGTTTATGCAGAAATTTGGATCTGGAGCTGCTGATGGAGAATAAGCAGAGAGGAAAGCCAGTTTTCAGAGCACACAATTTGGAAAGAGGAGAACCCCAACATGAAACGCGCACTCCTCTATTTTCTAAGAGATTGATGGAGGGCAAGTCACTTAATCTCTCTAAACTCTCATCTCCTCTCTGCTAAAGTGTGGCTAATCATTTCTACCTGGTACCTTATTATAATAGCAGAAGGAAGAGAGAGAAGGAGGCAGGGAGGGAGAAAGGGAGGAGGGGAGAGAGGGAGAAGGAAAAGGAGATTGTTATTTAAAACCACAAAGGACCTCCGTAGCTTCTACCCCCTAAGGGAATGTCATTTCTCTCTGGAGTAGGTAACATTTTGTTTAGCAAAACAAAATGACGGGACATTTGGCTGTGACAATATCAGCCTCAAGGCATGGTAAGAAAGAAAGTTTGTGAAATAAGGAGGATTAAATTGCCCTATGTAATAAATAAGAATTTCCCAGTTTCTAGGACTGGAGAGAAACCCTTTAGGATGAGAGGCTGGGGCCCCTGGGGGCTTTCAGCTGGGAGAGTAACTTGGGACCTGCTTAAGAAAGCAGCTGCCTAATAATAGCCACTCTTAATCTGTTTGCTGCTTGTATTACCCTGTGTTACCCTCACACCCATTATTCACAAATCTCAGTAAAGCACTGTTGCAGATAAAGGCTTCTACTCTCTGGTGAATGGATACTGGGAAGATATCTCTTTGGGGGGATTAAATAGTAAGTAATATGTAAGATTCCAGAAGAAGCTTCAGGAGACTCGAATTTCCTCTCACAAGTGCAACAGAATTTGTCACCAAAAGTGTGTCTCCAAGTGACCTCCAGGTTGCATTGAGGTGGGGGGAGGGGTGTGAAATAATTCAGGGAAAAAGCGGTTCAGGATTCCTAACACAGAAGCGAACAGTAGTCAGTGAATGTCAGCTCTCTCTGCTCCATGGAGCAGAGTCTGACATCACAGGCTCATTCACTGGGTTCATAACCCTGGTTTAGGTCCCATTTGTTTATTTTGGTTTTTGTTTCTATTGCTTTGGGAGACTGACTTAAGAAAACATTGCTACAATTTATGTCAGAGAATGTTTGCCTATGTTCTCTTCCAGGAGTTTTGGGGTATCATGTTTTACATGTAAGTCTTTAAGCCACTTTGAGTTTATTTTTGCCTAAATGAGGGAGTGTTAATTTCCAAAATATACAAAGAGCTCATACTGCTCAATAACAACAACAAAAAAAATCATAATTCCAATTTAGCCTACAGTGTTAACACCAGATGTTGCCACTGGGCAAGTTACGAAATTCTTGAGGCCTCAGTGTCCTTGTCTAAAATCTGAATGGTGATTTTAACTTTGATATTCCTGATATTTCTGTTTTCATAAGAATTAAAAGGTTAGCATATATAAAGTGCCTAGAACAATACTTTGAACTTTGAAGAAACAATCAATATTATTATTAAATATTTATTTACTTTACCTATTGTACTGCAAAGTAATCTCAGAATATTTCATTGAGTAGAGCCAGTAAGACATTTTGGAAAGAGCAGTGACCTCAGGAGTCCGTCCCTGCTGTCCCGTTTATTCACTGTAGGACTCTGAGCTTTGTACCCCCTAAGGTTAAATTGCTTCATTTGTAAATCATGAACTTTGAACCAGCTGATCCCCAAGATGGATTTCCATCCTAACTAGCAAATTTTTGAATGTCTAATCCTATATAAGCGCATCCATGACTAGAGTTCACATGTGTTATCTTACCTGCAAGGACAGCTGCGCTTGTTTTCCATTCCCTTTATCCTTGTGGCCGGATTCTGCAAAGCCTCTCAAAAAGTAGCTTTCTATCCAAGCTGTGCAGTTTTATGGAAGGGTCTTTGTTTTGGTGAGTCTTGGGTTTCCAGTGTATGTAAAAAGGAAGGGTTTTGCTTTTTTTGTTTTCTTTTGTTTGTTTTTTTTAAGACTTAACTCAGCATTAGTAGAGTTAGAGTATGGATGGGTGAAGAAGGTTGGAGGAGGTCGGGGTAGGGAGCATTGCCTGGCTTTGTGAGTCACACAGTGAAAAGTCATGGTCATTGAAAAAGTGGTCGCTGGAATCCGAGTGGGCTAAGAGTTGTGATTAGAAGAAGGTAGTAGGAGTTCCCGTCGTGGCGCAGCAGTTAATGAATCCCACTAGGAACCATGAGGTTGCGGGTTCAATCCCTGGCCTTGCTCAATGGGTTAAGGATCCGGTGTTGCCGTGAGCTGTGGTGTTGGTTGCAGACGCAGCTCAGGTCCTGCATTGATGTGTCTGTGGTGTAGGCCGACGGCTACAGCTCCAATTAGACCCCTAGCCTGCGAACCTCCACATGCTGCGGGTGCGGCCCTAAAAGAAACGACAAAAGTAAAGAAAAAAAAGGTAGTAAAGGCAAGGGAGGGGCCAGAATTTGAGTGGGACCAGAGACAACTCCTGAGTTTTCCTTAATACTAGCTAGCAGGAAAGTGACCTATAGATTAAAAAAAGAAAAACAAAAGCAAATAAAAACAAAAAGAACATCTTCTTCACTGTTAATATACCAGGCAAAAGATGAGTATGTCTTTCACTAAGATAATGGAAGTAGAAGTGAAGAGAAATGGATATATTTGAGATAGCTTTGCAAGTAAAATTGATAAGATTTGTTGATGTAGTAGATGGAGGCTTTGGGAAAAGGAAGAATCACGAATGATGCTTTTCTGACTTAAGCAACTGAGTTGATTTATGCCACTTAACTAGGTAGGATAGACTAGAAAATAAGCATGGGGAAAAAGGGAAATTCAGACTTCCCTTTTGTACTAGGTTATTTGAGATGCAGCTCTGACTTCGAAATGGAGAAGTCACCTATCAGTTTGATAAATAACTAGCATACAGAGGACAGGTTTGAGGCAGAAATATCCTTTTTGTTGTGGTCTACATGAGTGATATTTTAAAGCACCAGAAATGGAAGAAATTGCTTAAGCTGTGAGGACCTAGCATCAAACCAAGGGGGCCAGAATACAGAGAGGGAAGGAAGAGGGAACCTCTGAAGGTGAGAAGGAGGGGCTAAAATGACAGGTGACCACTTTGAGAAGGAAGAGCTTTCACCTCTGTCAGTTGCAGCTGAGGAGATACTGAACATGAAAGCTACTGTTGATCTTATAAGAGCAGCTTGAGGGGTGGCTTGGGAGCAAAAATCCAATTGAAATTTTTCAAAAACAAATTAGAGGTCTGACTGAAAGGAAGCCACACTTGCCGTTGATTATTTTGCAAAAACTTGTTTTTAAGGAAAGCAGAAATACAGAGGGGCATTCTATCAACTTGAATTTATTAAAAATTTCCTCAGTGTTTTCAAGCTGTTACTTGGCATCTCATGCTGTTACTAACACCACCTCTACGAAAACTAGTTAGTAGTAGGAGGCTCTGGACCCACCATTCCTAGACTTTGTATAATGTCAGTTTAGTGGGGAGTGGTAGAGATCTAAGTCCATCAAGGGTTTACAGACCGCCCCCCTTCTCTGAAGTTTTGATTGCCTTTCATTGAAGCAGAGACTAAGGAGCATAGGAAGGCATCCTACTGCATGTACATCATTCAGGTTAGGAACCTGATAGGGACCAAGTTAAGGGAAAGGGGCATTGTTGGTTCTACACAGGGCAGTGTAGCTCAAGGGGAGGAACCAACAGCAGTACCTATGCTCACCAACCCTAAGGGAGGTTGAGAAAGTACTTCACTGTATGGTCATTGGCTTAAACTCTTTTCCAATCCTTCCAAGTCTTGACTTCCACATCCGTGTTTTTATAAACTTTGGCTCCTTAGTATTCTGGCTTTGGCGCAGCCTTACAGAACCCTGGGGACCGTTAATCTTGTTACTTGACTCAGATACAAGTGCTCTTGCCCCAAGGAGAGACCCACGTGGCAGGTCCCTAGTGAGATAGGATCTGAAAGTTGGAGAAAAGCTCTGGGCCCTTAGAGAATGACGCTTTCGCCGACCCAGTGGACTGCCTCCCCCTAGAGCCTACACAGAGCTTTCCTGCTCAATTCAGAGCCTGGAGGGTGCTAAGAAAAGATTAACTTCCCGTTAGTTGACTTGACATAGCATTAATATCTAGTATACTATTTCAGAGTTCAGGGTACTTGATGGCATGTCTTTTGCTTGCATTATCTTGCTTTATTGTAACAATCCTATGATATAGAATGTCAAGCATGATGAGAAAAGCCTGAAGTTCTGAGATTATGCCGTGTCTGAAGATCAGGAAGGGCAGTGAGCTGGGCAGGCTGTGGGTGGACGGCAGGCCTGGGGATGGGTGGAGGGTGCAGGAAGGCTGGTAGCTGGTAGCTGGCAATGAAATGAAGCCGGGCAGATGTGCTGCATGGTTATTCTCTGTAACTCATCCATCATCAGTTTCTTTCAAACAATATCCTGACTTCAAGTTGAAGAAATAGTTCTTATGCATTAGAATCAACTGGAAGTCAGGAATGTGAGGGACCTTGATCTAGCAAAGGGTGATCATTTGAGCCAGATTAAGGCCAGTTGGGAGGTTCTGCTCTGGTACTCAAAACTTAGAGGAGCAAACAGACAAATGTCTGGCATCCACTTTGTTCCCATGAATGTGTCCTGAACAATCGGGACCCTATTTCTTCTTCTTACTTCTGCAGCTGCTTTGCTTCCTGCCTTACTTCTCTAACTTTTCAACAATTTGCTAAGCCTCTGATACCATTCAGGTGGGGAGGTTATTTTGCTTAAGTGCACTAGGGTTGAGTTTCTGTTGCTGGCAATCAGGGAGCCCTGACTGGTTCAGCAGACAAATTCCACCAGAAGCCTGAAGAGACCAGTTAAAAGGGGAATGTGTAACACAGCTGAAGTGTAAGGATTTTAAAAGCAATCAAGGAGGAGTGACAGGAAGAGGTTTTATTTATCCAAACCCCAAGTACAAGAAGTGCCTCTCTTTAATTTCTTCCAATCATACCTAAACTGTTCAGAGCCCTCCTTCCATCTGAATGGGGGATTAATTAATCTTAGCTATTATGAAAGCTTCCCCCTCCGGCCATGAGATATACAAGAAAGTAGAACTTATTTGCTGGCAGAAGAGGAAGGAAGAGCTGTGCTCCTGGTCTTGTGTGGTCTCCACCATCTGTCCCTTGGGCACCTCTCATTGGTCCACAACACTGACCACAGATGCCACATCACAGCTATCCTTCTGTCATCTCACCATCTCAATCACAAGATGCCAAAAGCATACCTGCCTGCAGTTACTTCCTCAGTATCCAATGCTTGTAAGAAGCTCAGATTTCATGTCCAACCGCTTCTACTTCCCTAATCAAAAATGTTGCTCCATTTCCTCCCTCTACTCAGGACAATCTAAATCCAATATCATCCTCTTCAGTTCGCCTTTAGCAACATAGCACTGACTTCTTCCTTGTGAGTGGAGGTGGGGACAGGAAATACTAACACCAGGTGTTTTTTTTTTTTTCCCTTAATAACATTCTCCATTAAGTACACAATGCAGCACACACCTCATTGTGTTATAATTATTCATAATTATTTTGTTATTGATATAAAATCCTTGAGAACATGAAAAATATGATCTATATATGTCCCGTTCCCAATTCCTGGACCTACTAAATACTCAATAAGTCCCTATTAAATAGAACACCACCCACCCCCAGAATCCACTGTGTAGACCCATCTTAATGTCTTTGCTCAGTTCCTGAGAATAGCTTTTGCGGGAAGTCATAAAAATGCATCGATGAGTAGATAACATCCCCAAACCAAGATTTTCAAGTGCTTTTCAATAATTAAATTCTGAGGAACAATTTAAAGCTTGCATAGTTTCCTCTCAAATACTCTCCAGAGACAGCTGGTGCTCGCTGGGGTTCATGAGCTTCATTACGAGTTCATTTTCCTCTCTTTGGTGTTGGATGCACTGGCTGAAATGAGGGGGAGGGAACAGGGAGCACAAACTAAACAGGTGGAGTCTAGAAGGTGGCAGAGCCCTCACACAGGTTATTAAATAATCAGCTTTGTGCCCAGTCTTGGCCAAGCTAGACTTCACTGTTCTAAATGTAATTAAGCAAGTAGTTGCATGGGCATAAGATGGTATTTAGTCTCTGAGGATCTAAGATCAGTTCAGTTAATGAGGGGCTTCAAAATGTCTATTATATATTTTGTGCCTCATTTCTCTCTTTGGTTAACAGAACTTATAAACTGCTGTCTCAATGAGAAAGAGTGAAAAAACATTCAGACTTTCCATATGCCTAAAAGCACATAGGCCCATGCTAGAAGTTTAATCCAGAGGGCATGTTTCTTGCCCAAGAGAGAGTTTAATATAAGTAAGCCTGGAGCCTTTTCTACTTTTATCCACTCAGATCCCTGAAGTCTTGTCATCCAGTCTGAGCTGCTCAGAACTGACTCTCCACCACCCCTATCTGCAACCTGTCACAGGAGCACTTTTCAGTCTCAAACTTTGCAAGCACATCTTTTTCCTCCTCCAAGAAATCTTTCCTGTCTTAAATTATGTTTCCCCAGTTCCTCATTAGACATGAGTTGGCAAAATGTATCACTGTTGTAATAGCAGCGATGATGCTGACTGTATAAGAAAATTGTGAGTTTCTCTGATGATAGTAAAACCACACTGCTCCAATGGAACTCGAACCCAGCCACACCTCAGATTAGAACACAAACCCATAATCCTTGATTTAGAAAGGGACTTCAGGGAGTTCCCGTCGTAGCTCAGTGTTTAACATATCCGACTAAGAACCATGAGGTTGCAGGTTCGATCCCTGGCCTTGCTCAGTGGGTTAAGGATCCAGCGTTGCCGTGAGCTGTGGTGTGGGTTGCAGACGCGGCTCGGATCCCGCGTTGCTGTGGCTGTGGTGAAGGCCGGCAACTACAGCTCCTGTTAGACCCCTAGCCTGGGAACCTCCATTTGCTGCGGGTGCAGCCTTAAATAAGGCAAAAAAAAAAAAAAAAAAAAAAAAGAAGGGGACTTCGACCCACTGACTTTTAATGGAAACTGCTCACCTGATCTCAGAAGTTACTGAATCTCAGGTTCTCTTGTCTTTGCACAGAAGGAATTCAGCGAGAGGCAAAGGAACAGACAAAGAGTGAATTTATTAGCATAGAAAATGTGTGAAAGATACAAGAGGGCAGGCAAGGGAGCACAGCCTGGAGAACAAAGAGCACTACATTTTATAATTGAAGAAAAAGTGTAGAGGGGAAAAGACCACCTTCTTCTTCATCTGGGGGTAGAAGTCAAGGTTTATATCATTAGTTCCTCCTCTGATCCTGTATGGTCTAACCAGGATTGTCATGGTGCTATTTAAATCATATATATCGAGTTCCCATTGTGGCTCAGTGGTAATGAACCCAACTAGTGTCCATGAGGATGTGGGTCCAATCCCTGGCCTCACTCAGTGGCTGTGGTGTGAGCCGACAGCTGAAGCTCCAATGCAACCCCTGGCCTGGGAACTTCCATATGCTACAGGCATGGCCCTAAAAAGTGATATATATACATATATGTGTATATGTATTTTTAATATATATATTAACAAAAGGGAGATGACATATACTAAAATATGGCAATATATTCTTAGATTTTAGTATAATGTTTCCTTCCTCCTAGTTTTTTCCCCCTCTCCCCTTTATTCCTGTCTCGGCTGCCTGCAGAAACGCTATACTTGAAGAACCATTAGCTCCCTGACTTTATGTAACAAGATGTATACCCTATATCTATTGTCTGGTACTTTAACCACATAAGTAATTTTTTTGCTTGATTACTGAATTCTTAGTTATTGCATTACTTTTTTTTTTAACCTGTACCCAAAGCATATGAAAATTACCAGACTAGGAATCAAGCCCATACCACAACAGCAGTTCAGTCTGCTGCAGTGACAATGCCAGATCGTTAACCCACTGTGCCACAAGGAAACTCCACTGGATTTTTTTCTTGAATGGTCATTAGCTTACAGTTCTCCTAAACTCCTTTAAAATATCCTTTCAATCTTTAATCTCCTAGTGGGATTTCTAAACCAACCTTAATTATCCTACTCTTTCCCTATCAACAGCTTCTAAACCCTAAGAGTGAGCCCTGGTAAAAATTCCAAACTGTGCATTATAGGCGTTATAGGGATTGGTGCAGACATTTGGGAGGTGGCAGTGAATAGGGTTATAGTTTAACTCTAGAAAACATTTTAGAGTCCCAACCAGTGAGTAGGAAATGCTTGAAACCATACTTTGATTTAAATAAAAGGCACTCCATACTTCTGGAAACATAAAGGATTAAATGTCTCACAGATTACTTTTCAAAGGACATTCTAACAATTTTCTAAACTGACTCTCACTAATAAAGCACCTTATAAATTAGACAGGACAAATCATTAAATAGAATTTTGCAAGGAGAGGAAACTGTAGGGCATAAAAAAAAAATGGAGGTGCTATTTTTAGTTGTGCCATTGCCATATTGCAGACTGGCACTGTGGGCTGAACACCCACGTCATGCATGTGAAGGCTGCTGGCAGGAAGATTAGCATGATCACCATACCTACTCCCGTCACGGAAATCTGTAATATACCTGTTGAACATTTTTGAGATTTAGGGTATGTCTCTTATAAATGCTTTGTAAACGATTAGTGTCATGTTACAACATGGGCTAGATTCTTCTCTTTGTTAAATTCTCTAACCCAGATAAACTCAGGTACCAAGTTAAAAACAGAAACTGATCAATAATCCAGAGCCTTGGTTGTCCTTACCATCTCCAGTTTAGAAAAATCAGTTGCTAAACCAATAATTCATTCAGGCAACAAAAAACTATTGAGCTGGTTATATTTCTAGGCACAATTGTAGGTGCTGGCATTTCAGCAATAAACAAAATAGGCAGAATTTCTACCCTCTTGAAGCTTATGCGGTGGTAGGAGGCACTGTTAAATGATTGAAGATATTAAGCATTAGTTTGATCCAGATGGTTTCAAGAGGAGAAGAAAGAGATAGTAAATCACTGGCCCAGGCATGAAATTGCTCTGGTGACATTTAATTCAAAGATATGAGTGCCAGCCTTGTCCAATTAGGGAAGCTTTGGTTGTGATGGGTGGAAGTGGCATGAACATGTTCAAGGGCATGTGAGTGCCAAGTGGGAAAGATTTGGTTGATTTCAGTTTTTGCTTTTTTCAGAAAGGAGGTGACTTTTTAGCCTGATCTTATGTTTCGAGTTGGCATCTCAAGTCCGTGAATCATATCATCTTAAACCTGGAAGAGTCTCCAAGAGACTTCTAATTTAAATTCTTCATTTTGAAGTCATCAACAATTAAACCTAGACTTGCCCAAAGAAATTAATGACAAAGAGCCTTGAAGAGTGCTTAGTACATACCACAACTTAATATAACACTTACTTCTGTATGTGTTTCTGAAAAATGGTAGAATCTTGCAGGACGATGTTTTCTAAGGGACTGGCATGTTATACTCAGGGTGTGATAACTGGTATGCTGTCCATTTATTAATTTGCTGTGAGAACCACTTCCTCAGGCTGTTTGGGGAAGGGGTTTTGCCTAGGAGATGAGTTTCAAGTCATTAAATTCTCAAACAGATTGTTCTTTATAAGTTAAAAGATAGTATCTTTCCTGCCTACTTTATGTAGATTTTAGTGAGGTTGGCTGTATTCGTGGATGTAAAAGACTTTTTTTTTAAATAAAACTTTGTAAAACCCTGGACTAATTTTAAACAGCCCTGGTATTCTACAGACATAAAGAATTGGTAGTTTTTACTTGAGTCAATCATCATGGCCATCAGACTTTCCCAGGACCTTTTTCAGTTATGCCCTTCCTTTCAGTGAAAGTGATTCATGGGCTTGATCTGAGGACCCTGAGGACATGCTCATGGCTATGTCCCCTGTGGTGACATCTCCTCAATCCTAATGATGGTGCCCAGGATTGAAAGCCAGACACAGTTGTGGTTGTGCCATTTAACCTATAGAAGCTGCTCTTACATCTGAATTTCAGATAAATGATGTTTTGGAAATACAGGGCTCAAAGAAGGGCAGAATTTGCTGTAAAGTACAAGCTGATTTGAGGTCAGAGCGATCCTGTTCTTTATCCACTACAGTCATTCCAGGACTCCAAATGTTTAGTGCCACAGTGAGCACAACAGCAACCCCTGGTTTTGTACTTACCTGGAGAACTGCTTTGAGATTTTTATGTTTGCACACTATTAATGGTAGATTTTTAAACATGAGAGCAGAATACCAAGAGATTGTCTCTGCTTCCTCTGATCTGTATAGTCCATGGATATTTGAATCTCATTTTTATTATCCCCTTTGCTTTAGAATGTTGCTGTTTTGAGAGGATAAAGGACATAATATTAAAATAGAGGTGGCAAAAAGACAAAAAAAAATAAATTAAATTAAATTAAATAGAGGTGGGGAACCCAAGGCAGCTGATGGGGTTGGCAGTAATTTTAAATGACTTCATCACGTACAACATATTTTAGCTATGCATTATGAAAGCTGTAACATAGTATGGGGTAAAAATAGAGATCATTCATCCGTATTTTCCTTAAACCTGTCTATGTGTTTTCACAGTCATTATTTGATACGTTGGGTGGAATTTTTGCTGGCTTGGGATTATCAATTAGGTGTTGTTTTGTAAAATCTTCGTTTGTTCACACAAAAGCATATTGGCAAACCTCAGTCCAGAAGGAGGTAAATGTTTCGTTGGGTATCCAGGAATTTCCTCTATTTTATTAGTTGTTAGGGAGCATGTGAGCCTATAAAATATCTCTGAACATGACAGAATTGTCTTGAGCTCTGAAGTCTTGTGTCACAGCTGCTAATGTGACAAGATAGTGAGGTGCAGAAAACCAAAAGCATTTAAAAACTAAAGCTTCTTTTTATTCAGTGGGTCAAGAGGAGTCCATTTATTAGACTTTCCTATTGGTCATGCAAGAGAGGTTTCTAGGTAAGTGATTTGCTGCCTTGCCAAATTTGCTCGTTTATTTGTTTTCAGTTCAGCAAAATCAAGTCACAGATGGTAAGCTGAAAACATATAGATTTTTTTTCAATCCATCACATTTGTAAAAGCAATTGTCTTACAGGGTACTAACCATCAGTTTTGTTTTATTTTTAGTTTTATATGGTTCCCTAGAGAAGAAAAAAATAAATAAAACTCTTCCTAGCAGTCGTTTTA